>CM062818.1:1402299110-1402840900 GCA_031772625.1 Pinus tabuliformis | reverse complement strand
AAGGTGGCTAATTATTTTCTTCGGGTAGATGAGATTGTTAATTGTATGAAAAATTTCGGTGAAGAAATAAAAGAGACTATAGTAGTTCAAAAGATTCTAAGATCATTATCCCCCAAGTTTGAATCTAAAGTATCTGCAATAGAAGAAAAGGAAAATCTCAAAGTTCTCACTATGTCTCAGCTACATGGAATTCTAACTGCTTATGAAATGAGAAAGGGAGGTCCATCAGACAGAAGGGAAGCTGCTTTTAAGGCATCAAGAAAAGAAGATTACTATGAAGCAAGCCATGTTCCAGAAGAAGAGGAAGAAGAATCAAATTTTGTCAGAAATCTTCAAAGGGGTGCTGGAAGGTTCAGAGGTAAGCTACCTTTCAAATGCTTTGCTTGTGGAAGAGTAGGTCATTATGCTGCAAAATGTCCTAATAAGGATAAAGGAAAAGAACCTGCTAGATGGAATAAGAAACAAAGTGCAAATAAGAAAAGCTACTACACCCATGAAGATAGTGATGGCTTATCAAACAGTGATGAAGATGAACAAGGTAATAAATATAAGCTATTAATGGCATTTGAAGATGATGATTATGAGGATGCTGTAGATGTGGATAATCTCTATAATGAAATTACTAGACTCAAGAGATGCATAGAAGAAAAGAGTGTGATCATTGATACTTTGCAATTTCAAATTGATGAAAAGGAAAAACATCTTGAAAAACTAGAAGGTGAAATTGTTGGTCTCAGAAAAGAAATTGAGAAAACAAAAGCTATTAATCTTAAGTTTGTCAAAGGATCTGAAACTTTGGATGAGATTATCAATGTGCAGCGGTCTCCTCTAAACAAGACAGGTTTGGGCTATAATGGAGAAACCTCTCAAGCATCCACCTCAAAAAGTTATCTTGATGCAGCAAGAAGAAATGAGCAGAAGAACAATGAAGATAATCAGGTAAAGCAGGGATGAATTACAAATAGAAACTATCAGGGACAATCCTTCTTAAGGGTGAACAAAAGCTACAACCAACCACAGGTAAAATCTTCTCAGTTTGGCACAAGAATAGATGAAAATAGAAATTACAATCAGTTGGCTGGTAGATTCAATAACCGCAGAAGCTTCTTCAATGGACAATGCTTTTCTTGCCATAACTTTGGTCACAAAGCAGCTCAATGTGTTGCATATAAAACAATCATGACTAGGGAAGCTCAAAAACAAAGAAGTATGACAGGGATTACAAAGAGGACCTATAACAACTTTTCGGTTCTTGAAAATGAAGTTGAATGTTCTATTTGCAATAATTTTGGTCATAAAGAATCTGAATGCAGGAGCAGGTTTCAGGAGAAAAAGGAACAAGCCACGAGCACCCAAAAATGGAGAATAAAAGAACCTCAGACAGAAAGATGTGGGATAGCTTTTATGCAGAAGGACAGGAAAATCTATGGTACATTGACAGTGGATTTTCGAAACATATGACAGGTGATAAAGAAAAACTTGAATCTTATTCTACTTTAGAAAAGGGAAAGAAAGTTTCTTTTGGAAATGATACTCCTGCAACTATAAAAGGAAAAGGTATTGCTCCTTTGAAAGAAAAGGTCAAGGCTGGAAATGTTTTGTATGTTGATGGATTGAAGCATAATCTTCTAAGTGTCAGCCAGATGTGTGATCAAAAAACCGAGGTTATTTTCAGATCGAATGGATGTCTTGTTCGTGATCTTGATACAGGTAAAACAGTTCTCAAAGGCAAAAGAACTCCAAATAATCTGTACATATTTGAAGAAGGACAACAACAATGCTATCTTAGCAAGGATGAAGAGCACTGGTTATGGCATCGAAGGTTGGGACATCTAAGCTTCTCACAAATAAGGAAAGCATGCAAATATCAGGCAGTTCGCGATCTTCCAGATATCAAAATTCCAGACAACACTATATGCAAATCTTGTCAGTTTGGAAAGCAAACCAGAACTAACTTTCCAGAGAAGGAAGGATCAGCTAGCTTGCTCTTGAGCTAGTCCATACAGATGTATGTGGTCCATTTAGGAAAAGGACACCTCGAGAGAGAAGAATATCTGATATTATTCATTGATGATTTCTCAAGGTTTGTTTGGTTAGGGCTTATGAAGCACAAAGATGAAGCATTCGAAAAATTCAAATCCTTCAAAGCATTGGCTGAAAATGAATCAGGACACAAAATTAAGTGCCTCAGATCTGACAGAGGTGGGGAGTTCACATCAAATGAATTTTTTGATTTCTGCGATGAACATGGGATAAGAAGAGAATTCTCTACAGCTAGAACTCCTCAGCAAAATGGGGTTGTGGAAAGAATGAACAGAACTATCCAACAAATGGCTCGTGCTATGCTCGATGAATCAGGTACTCCTGCAACCTTCTGGGGTGAAGCTACACATGCTGTTGTTATCATTCTTAACAAAACAAATGTCCGAGTAAACAGCACTCAAACACCTCATGAGCTTTGGAGTGGTAAAACTCCTTCCGTGAAGCATTTCAAAATCTTTGGGAGCAAATGTTATATTAAGAATACTGATGAGCAACTTGGTAAACTTGAACCTAGAGCAAATGAGGGCATTCTTCTTGGTTATTCTCCACATAGCAAAGCATACAAGTGCTACAATAAAAGACTTGGCAGAATTGTTGACAGTATTGATATAGTGGTTGATGAGAAGGGATATATTCCTAGGCAAGTTCATCATGAAGACATTGAAGAAGATGAAGGTTACTCTCAAAGGCGAAATGATGAAGAAGAAGAACCTCAAGAAGAAGAAGAATCTCAAGAAGAACCAGAGGAGCAGACAAGAATAGAAGAGAAGACTCCATCCAGATATGTCCAAAAGAATCATCCAGAAACTCAGATTGTGGGGCAGAAAGAAGCAGGAGTACAAACAAGAAGGACACTTGCAGAAGCTTCAAGCTACTTGGCTCTACTCTCCTCCATTGAACCACAAAATGTGAAAGAAGCATGCAAAGATGAATGTTGCGTCAAAGCAATGGATGAAGAACTTGAGCAAATCGAAAGGAACAACACTTGGGAATTAGTTCCTAGACCAAAAGATAAGAATGTAATAGGAACAAAATGGGTCTTCAAGAATAAGTTAAATGAAAATGGAGAAGTAATTAGAAACAAGGCCAGACTTGTTTGTAAAGGGTATGCACAGCAAGAAGGAATAGATTTTGAAGAGACCTTTGCTCCTGTGGCAAGACTAGAGGCCATCCGAATGTTCCTTGCTCTCTCAAGCTTTCAAAACTTCAAGGTATTTCAAATGGACGTGAAATCAGCCTTCCTGAATGGAGACTTAGAAGAAGAAGTATATATTGAGCAGCCAGATGGGTTCATTCTTGGGAATGATCCAAACCTTGTATGCAGATTGAAAAAGGCACTCTATGGCTCAAACAAGCTCCAAGGGCTTGGTACTATCGGTTGGACAAATATCTTCACCAACAAGGCTTTTCAAAAGGATCAGCAGATAGCAATCTCTATATAAAAGTTGAAAATAACAAATTGCTAATTCTTGTTGTTTATGTAGATGATATTATTTTTGGCAGCAATGAAGAGACTATGAGTCAAAACTTTGCCTTGGTTATGCAGAAAGAATTCGAAATGTCACTTCTTGGAGAATTGACATATTTTCTTGGATTGCAAATCCAACAAAATGAAGGAGGTATCTTCTTGTCTCAAACCAAATACCTCAAGCAGATCTTGAAGAAGTATGGCATGGAAGAGTCAAAGCCAGTATGTACACCCATGGTTACAGGATGCAGCCTCAGTGCAAATGATGAATCAGCAGCAGTCCACCACCCACTTATAGATCCATGATTGGGAGTTTGCTTTATTTGACAGGTACTCGACCAGATATTACACATGCAGTAGGAATGGTTGGAAGATTTCAAGCCAACCCAAAGGAAACTCATCTTCAGGCAGTCAAAAGAATCTTCAAATATCTTCAAGGGACCCAAAACTATGGCTTATGGTATCCTAGAAATACAGATCTCACTCTTCATGCTTACACAGATGCAGATTGGGCTGGAAGTGTGGATGATAGGAAAAGCACAAGTGGAGGTGCTTTCTTCATGGGTTCCAGATTAGTATCTTGGTTCAGCAAGAAACAAAGTTCGATTGCCTTATCTACAGCTGAAGCAGAATATGTGGCTGCAGCATCTTGTTGCACACAACTTCTTTGGATGATGCAGACCTTGCAGGACTTTCAAATCACTTGCACTCCACCTGTCTCTATCTTATGTGATAATACAAGTGCAATCAGCATTTCAAAGAATCCAGTCATGCACTCAAAGACCAAGCACATACCAATCAAGTACCATTTTCTTCGGGAACAAGTGCTTGAGCAGAAGGTCAAGTTGGAGTATGTTCCTTCTAAGGAGCAAGTTGCCGATATTCTCACAAAGCCACTGCCCAGGGAAACTTTTGAATATCTCAGACAAAAGCTGGGAGTAGTTGATGCTTCATCCTGTTGTTGAAGTTTGTTTGTTCTACAAAAAGTTGGTATACGCAGGTTACGGAAGGGATATGCGCGTATATACGCGGATTCATGCTGGGTAAGTCGCGTGTATGCTGGACGCTTGTTGCAGAAAGAATATCCGCGTACATACGCTGTTTTATACAGGATAAATCGCGTATATGAAGTTCTGAACAGCAAGGGAAAACTCTGAAGTTCTGAACAGCAATGGGAATGTCAGAATTCTTCAGGCACAGTTTCAGGGAGTGCAACAGGCACAGGTTCAGGGGGAGCAGCTTAAAAGTCTCATAAAGCATTGTTGGCATTCAGATGTTTTGGTTGTTGGTTTCAGGAGAAGGAGCTTAGAAAGAAATTCTGGTTGCTGATCTAACAAGATGTTTATCAGATGCTGCTGGTGCCTTTCCTAAGTCTTGGTCTAGATCTGTTGTCTCTATGTCATGTATCTCTCTTGTCATATCTCTTTTATGGTGTCAAGGTCATGTAACGGCCTATGTTGGTTTCCCCACTATGCCTGGGATGAATGCTGTAATATAATTGGTTGTTTCTGATATGTCCCCTCTTGGTAGGGAGTATGGATGTATGTATTGAGTCTTTTGGTGATAGGAAGGTCCCTTATGGTGTATAAGTCTTGGTTCTTGTTGCAGATCTGGCCTACTGTCAGGGGGAGCACGAGTCAGCACAGCCAAACAGAGGTATCAGCATGTCCTCAGGGGGAGCACAGCCCTTTGCCCTTGATGTCAAAGGGGGAGAGTGACTTGGTGTGGTGGTTGCCATCAAGTCCAAAGGGGGAGATTGTTGGCATTATGATTCAAGTGTTGTCCTTGATGGCAACTCACTCAGAGGATGGTACAGGTGCTCAGAGGTTGGTACAGGTGATGGCAACTTAATCAGAAGACAGATCTTAGTACAGCATGCCAAGGAAGTTCATATACGCATGTTCGTTAAGCCCAAGTCGCGTGTACACGCAAGTTGGTTTCAGAAAAAGCGCGTGTATGTGGAAAAGTATCTTTGGTCCATGATGGTTAGTCCTTGGAAGTTGTGCCTATGATTTCGGACCATTGTGTCTCGACGGGCGTGTCGATCCTAGTTTTGAAGTTGATGGTATTGTGTTACTATGGTTTTGGCTCTTGGTATTGAGCTAGGCCTAAGACTATATAAGGAGAAGAAGATCATTAGGCAAAATCATCTTTCGACAAGGCTTGAATATCTAAGAGAGAAAGAGATCTGATATGCAGGTTCTAGGTTGCTTGATCTAAGCCAAGGAGAGATCACATCGGTTGATGGAAGACTAGATCTAAGGATAGATCGGGATCTAATGGTTTGAAATGCACTATCATGATATGGTTGATTATGTGTATTTCTAGATCTGCATATTGTCGCAATGTTACGTTCTGGGTCTAACTAATGTCTGGTACAGCTGCAAATTGAGAAAGTTTATTTTTAGATCTGTACGCAGGTTGGCTTTGGTAAAAGCGCGTGTATACGCGGGTTTTGCTCATTGAAGTAGCGTATATCTTTTGAAGCTTGATTTTGGGTTTACAGTGGGGTCTGACTGTTATTGCAGAGTTCTGTAGTCTGCTCTGTGTTCTGGTAACTGGTGATTGACAGGGTTCAGTGGTTCAGTGATTCAAAGTTTGGTTGTTTTATGCTTCAATGATCTGTTGTGGAAATTGAATGAATTGTGGTCTTCAGATTGTAATGTTGTGCTTCAGGAATATCCAAGTCTGAAAATGTATGAAAAGTGATACCTGAAAGAAGGAAGATTGTAGGTCAGCACCTACGTACTAGTATCTTGGCTAGTACAAGAGCAAAGGGGGTTGGAGCTCCCTTCCAAGGAAGTTTGGAGAACGAGAGAAGGTTGTAGCCTTCTGCAGGTTGTAGCCTGCGTACTGATATAAGGCTGCACCAGTACAAAAGATTGTAAACTGAAGTTTCATATTAAAGAAAGATAGAGACAACTTGCAGCAGGTGGTTTTCACCCACATTGGGTTTCCACCTTATATCTTGGTGTTCATGTGTGTGGCTTTTTATCTGTTCTGTTATACTGCACATGTTTACTGTTAATGTGGTGAATAATGTCCTGATGCACTTAATTGAAGAATAAGCTAACTAAATTGTGAGTTTTCTTCTTATACGCTGTTTTACTTCGTCACAGTAGCGTGTACACGCTGGTTCACTTAACTGAAGTAGCGTATATGTTTCTGAGCATTTAAAAAGTTTGATTAATCTGAATACTGATTCACCCCCCCTCTCAGTATTATTTCCAACATTATTTTGCATGCCATTATTCAATCTGTCAAATTGAATTGTTTCGAATGATTCCTCTAAATGTAAAATCTTCCTTCGAATTATTCCTCTTCCGGTCATATCATCGCCAGCCATATATTGATTTCTATTAAACAAGTTGATTCAGTGGATGAAGCAGAAGTAGATCCAGTTGATGAAGCAAATGTTTGAGCAATTATTTCAGCAGTTATTTAGCTAGAACCAGATATAAAGGCAGTCCCATAAAATCCAGTTGGAAATGAGCCGGTTGAATAACCACCACAAGCATCAAGGCAAGCAGCAAGGGTGGTAACACTTACACAGCTGCTTGATTCAGCTACTCTACTATATTCCTAAGCTTGCCTTAAAGACTCTAGTGCTTCTGGCATTACCTACTGGTGCGCTTGAAGCTCAAACCATGCATGGTCTAATTCTACTAAGTGTACCAAGAAAGAGCTTCTACAGGGCCTGGCGGGCGTAGAAGTATATACGCTATAGGGAAAATTGTGGAATTCATTTTCTGTCAATATTTAGTACTCCCATAAAACTCTGCAGCTCGGTGGTAGTGTCATGAACTGGAAAGACCATAAAGAGCCTTCCTGCGGAATTCGAACAGTTGGATAGGAGGATTTTCATTTTTAAATCATTCCTCAATCATTCGTTTGGCCCATTCCTTGATTTGCTGCGCAGAACTTGTTCAAACATCAAAATGGTTGCAGTGTTATGCACTTGAAGCGTTGATAGCTATTACATTTGGACTGATGGCCGTAGAGATCTCCTTTACTGCCAGCAAATCCCGTTTTTGTCTTTGCATTTTGTTTTTCCTTCACGCAGTCACCAAATAAGGTCCCGAAGAACTGTGATTTTCTCCTGAAATGTTAGGAATCCGAGGAAATGGTTTCTGGGATATTAAATTCATCCCATTCCAAAAAAACCCATGTCCCAGTTTTTTCAAATTCGCCCTAGTTTTCTCAGAAACTATGTTTTAAAACTGGTGTTTTTACAGAGGTTGCGTTTCTCTCAAGAGGGTCACATTTGCTTCTTGATCGACTGCTTCTTGATTGACTGCTCTACTATTCTGCTCAGGTGAACATCACATTGTTTGCTTTGGTATTGACCTACACCCAGACTTTCTGATTTTGATTTGATCATTCCACGCCTCACTCTCTACCTTATGTTGCGTGTATTTGAACTGAATCGGGCCGACCTATCACTCCTATAAAATGGACAGTGTTGGCAAGCTCTTTCTGCCATGGCACCTCTTGTCTCCTCAGTCACGGTGTTCCTCAAAGAATGGATAGTGGCATTCTCTATGGCATGAAAGGCTGGAATGACATCAACATACCCTTGAACGTGCAGCTACAACATAAGCACAAAAGAATGACCGCAATTTGCAATCACAAAGAGAGCAAGCAGAGAACAATAGGTTAGCCAAAATAGTGGATGCTGAAATAAGGCGATGGGCAACAGGGAAAGAGGGCAATTTGCGGGCCCCTGCTTTGAACACTGCAATTTATCCTTTGGCCAGAGAGTGGTTGGCAACCTGTTTCACTTCTGCTTCTGTTAAGAGAGTCTTCCACAGCGAATGTTTCTTCCATACTCTGTCCATCATCTCTTCACAGTACTTTGACAGCAAAGAGGATCATGATTTAAAAAAAAAAAAAAAAACTGTAAATCAATTTCTATTTTTTTTTTTATATGAATTTTTCAATTTTAATTTTTAAATTGACTAATCTAATTTTTATATCTTCCATGTCACAACGAGGTGCGGAAGGAGAGCATACTAGTCAAATTCGTCAAATTTATTTATGCATTTAAAAAAAAAATCATATTTTCACATACAAATTTTATTTCTGATGGAAATAAAAAAGACAAAGTGACTCTTATTGTGTCACTGGAATTTATTCAAAATGAATCAACGTTGATTTTTTTTATTTTTTTTATAAATTTTTTTTTTTTTTTTATGATCCTCCAGATCACACAAAGCGCAGGAGGAGAGCATACTTGAGAAATTATTAATTGATTTTTTTTTTTTAGATGTAAGAAATAAGGTCTCCTAATTACACTTCCCCGGCAACGGTGCCAAAATGTTCAATCAATTTAATGTCTTAAATTGCTAACATAAATTATCGACCAAGGTTAGTAAACTGATGAAGTGTGGTGCACAATATGTGCTTAGTTAACCTTGTTTCTTACTTCATTGAGTATGTTTTTATATTGTTTTGAGGGTTTTGTCTTTTATGCCTAATGATTTTAATGGTTGTTAAGTGTCAATGATCAACTAAGTCTAATGGATGTTTAATATAAAAACTAATTTCTAAGAAGGAAAAAAAGGAAATGTACTTCAAGAAACTTAATTTGCATAAAATCAAATCAAAAACTTGAATGGTTAGTCTAATCTAGGCAGGCACTGTGTCTATGAAAAGCAGAACATTATTCTAAATAAAATTGTATTCATTGATAAGATGAAAATGAAATCACTTCCTATCCTATCCTTGAAAACTCTTGATCAAAAATAAAACTAATCCTACTCTATGAAATGAAAGCAAGCAATATAAAAGCAACTATGATCTACTGCATGCTCAAATATTATTGTGAATATTCAATATAGGAAGATGCAAAATCATCTTCTTGAAATGACTTAAGCAATTGAGTATACATTAGATGTGATATAAGAAAGCATAATAAAAGAATGGAAGAGAAAACTTGCAGCTACTATGTGATCTAATGCCTCTTAGGCAACCCAAATTGGAAGAACTACCTTCTTGGACTTTCTGATCATGAGATTACATAATAGATGAAAGCTTAATCTAAAAAGCATGACAAAAGCATAAGGAAAGAAACTAAATCACTGTTTATTCTTAATGGCTCAAGTAACCAATATTGGAAAATAGTTTAATGCTACCTTCTTGAGAAGCCCTTTGGAAAACATAGAGTTAAACAGTGAATGTAAAGATGAATTTAAGAAAGCATTATAAAGACATGTGAAAGAAAACTAAGTCATTGTATGCTCTAATGCTTCAATCAATCCAATTTTAGAAAATAGATAAAACACTACTTTCTTGAGATGCTCTTAGGAAACATAAAATTACATAGTGAAGTAAATCTACATTTGAAAAATAAAATAACATTTGCAATGGAAAGCTAAACTATTTGCATGAATCAAAGTAAAACAAACTAATTAATCTTACAAAATTACAAAGGTATACACATGATTGATGGGGGCCTTTCCATTGTCCAATAGCATTCCAACTCGAAGAACTCACATTCTAAAATTCAATAATAGAAAAGAACCTTCTTTATTGATAAACTCACAAATTTACACAATGAAAATCTACACTCATAATCTCATTACATCAATAGCTATTCACTTTACATCCCATTTCATCTCAAACCTTGTTACAAAACATTCTATAATTCTTTCTCTTCTTTTCCTCCCTTTCTACCCTATGATAGGAGAAAACTTCCCCTATTTATACAAAAATATGAGAAGCTATCTCATTAATGAGAGTCCATGAATCTCTCCCTATATCTCTAGAGTAACAATTAAAATAGGAAATGATAAGACACATGTCTTCTTAGAGTTTCAATACAAATAGGAAATGAGACACATATCCTTATGATCCCATGATCTTCTCCACTCAAATTCGAATTTTGTTTTGGGAGGCCACATAAAGGTCTTTTAGAAGCTTCCTTTTGACCTACACATGTCAACAATCTCATCCCACTTGTTAAGTATAAGCATATGCACATTATTTTCTAATTTTAAACCATAAATTCGTTTAAAAATGCTAAGAATTAATAAAGTTTAGAAAAACATAAATATGACCCAATAATGATAATGATAAGGTAAATGTAATGAAATAGAGGTGGAGTGAAGGTGACAATATGGAAATATAAGTGAAAATGTAATGGAAGTGAATAACAATTTCAAGGCCCAACAAAGTCCCAACCTGAATGGGTGCACTTGTTCTATCATACCTTGGATATTATCCCGATGAATTGGTATGTAGAAATAGAGCTTCGCCATGGGACAGGTGAATGGGATATTCTGCGCGAAGGATTCATGATGACATTCAGTTTTGAAGACGAGTTTGACAGTATTTATGAAGCACTACAAGAAGTGAAAGCAGTAATCTTTAGGATACCACATGATCCTTTAAACCGGATTTAGCCTGAATGGACTACTCAGCTGAGTCACACACTAGAATGCTATAATGTAACCGTCGAAGAAGAAGATGAGGACCCGCGAAAGATTAACATCCCTAAAACAGAAGGTCATCGCGAGGTTGAAGGACCGCAGGTTGAGAACCCTGATATAACTGTGTCGTTGAAAACGAAACAGGTAAACATTGGTACTGAGGCGGAGTCCAAATTTGTGAAGATTGGAGATTATTGGGATGACGCGACGGTGGATAAGGTCACTAAATTGCTCCGTGAATATCAGGATTTATTCCCTATCAAGTTTATGGAACTAAAAGGGATAATTGGGGACCTAGGTGTTATGAAGATCACGTTGAAGCCTGACGCGAAGCCAATTAAGAAAAGACCTTACCATCTCAATCCGAAATATAAGGAAAAGGTCTGTGTAGAGCTAGACAAGATGCTCACGGCTGGCATCATTGAGCCTGTGGAAGAATCTGACTAGGTAAGCCCTATGGTGGTACAGGAGAAGAAGCAGAAGGATGAAATAAGGATATGAGTGGATCTCTAAAATTTGAACGAAGCTTGCGTACATGATCCTTTCCTGACTCCATTCACTGATGAAGTGTTGGACAATGTAGGTGGCTAGGAAGCATATTCCTTTACTGATAGGTTCTCGCAGTACCACCAGATCAAAATCACGTCGGAGGATAGGAGCAAGACAACCTTCGCGACTAAGTGGGGTTGTTTTCGGTACACTGTAATGCCGTTTGGATTGAAGAATGTGCCTGCGATCTTCTCATGCGTAGTTGTTGCTGTGTTCAAGGAATTTATTCATAAGTTCCTAGAGGCATAATTTGATGATTGGAATGTGTTTGGGCTGGTTAAACGCCATGTAGAAAGTTTTCACCTGATGTTGGATACCTGCCGAAGATACCAAATCACGTTCAATCTGAAGAAGTGTCTGTTTTGTATTCTGTTTGGGACCTTGTTGGGTCATGTGATTTGCAGATAGGGACTGATGGTAGACCCCACAAAGATCACGATGATACTAAACTTGGAAGCATCGAAGAGTGTGAAACAGTTGCACGCTACCCTGGGGCATAAGGGATATTATAGAAAGTGCTATGGCCAGATCACCGCGCCTATGGAGAAATTGTTGAAAAAGGATGTCACATTATGCTAGAACAAAGACTGTAAGAAGAGCCTAGATGTGTTTAAAGAAAATATGGTCATTGTGCCGATCCTAGTCTTCCTAGATTGGAAGAAGGAGTTTCACATACATGTTGATGCATCATGTATAGCGCTGGGAGTAGTACTGACACAGGCTGGTGGAGAAGACCTGGACCACCCTATCACGTTCACAAGTAGAAGGTTATCTAAAGCAGAGAAGAACTATTCCACTACCGAGAGTGAAGGGTTAGCCATGGTATATGCGCTCTAGAAGTTTAGACATTATTTGTTGGGAGGTCATTTTAAGATGTACACAGATCATTCCGCGCTAAAGTACCTGGTCAATAAGCCTGTGCTGGGGGGGAGAACCTGCAGATGGTTATTATTGTTCCAGGAATATGATTTTGAGGTTATTGTGAAGCCTAAACGACTAAACGTGGGACCAGACCATCTGTCGCACATCAAAATAGGAGAAGAACCCACTAATTTGGAGGAAGGATTGCCTGGCGCACATCTATTTGCAGTGCACATCACGAATGGTCATTTTGAAGATATAATACACCTACTAACAATAGGAAATGCCCTGGAAGGATACATTGTCCAGTAGAAGAAGGAATTAATGGTGCGCGCGGTAGATTCTCTTTCATAGCTGGGCATCTATACAAAATGGGGTTTGATGAGATATTGCGACGATATGTACCTAAGTTTGAAAGAAGCAACATCCTTGTAGACGCTCATGGGGGCACCGCGGGAGGACACTATGCAGGAAGAATGACTGCGCAGAAGATTTTATGCGCAGGGTTGTGGTGACCAAACCTCCATTAAGACTCGAAAGTATACTGCAAGGCCTGTGATGTGTGTCAAAGGATTGGAATGCCATCGCGGAGGGAAGATATGCCTTTGAATCCACAGATGACATTGCAACCCTTTGAGAAATGGGCGATAGATTTTGTGGGACCCATTCAGCCCCAAGGAAAGACGGGAGCCAGATACATTATCACCGCAAAGGAGTATTTGACTCGTTGGGTGAAGGCACAGCCTGTGAAGGATTGCACAAGTGTGAAGGCACATCCTTTGAAGGATTGCACAAGTTTCATAGAGAGGTTCCTGAACAACTTCAGGTTCAGAAGTAACTTCTAATTGAACTGTGATAGGTTATGGATTAACTTCTAGCTGAACTGATTCAAGTTCAGAAGTAATTTCTTATTGAGAAACTTCAAGTTGTGGATCAACTTCTTGTTGAACAACTTCGGTTACCGTTTCACTAATATCCGTTATAGTGTCCTCAAGTAATTGTGAAAAGTCTTCTTCAGTAACGGATGTACCAGAAATAGTTGGAGTAACTGGAATCTTAGTACTTATTGAAATGGATGATTCTGGTAATTCAAATGAAGAACCATGAGTTCTTGATGTACTTGACTCAGTTAAGCGAGACCGCTTTGACCGAATAGGTGTAGCTTCAGGCAACAAAGGTGGTTTACTCGCTACTCTCCGTGAACGATGGGGTAAGGGTTGACGTTTCTCCATGATTGCTGATTAATTTTATTACAAAAAAGAAATAAACAAAAAGGGTAAGCTAGGAAAAAGGTTTACCGAGCAACTGTGAACTGCAGAATACCTCCTGGCGAACCAAGAAGTATGGGCAGGCAATCTCCCCGAATGTTTTGTTCGATGTATCACAATGTACAAGGTGGCCGACTTGGTTACCTAAGGATGGATAGCAACCTAGTGTTGTCCTCCCATATATACCCGAACGTACGTGGAGGCCCAATCCATATAAGCACTGTCTAATGCAAAACGCACAGTGAAAGCATTCCCATATACTTTACATACTGTAACACTACCCTATATACTCGAAGGTACGTGGATGAGCTACGATATACTCACGTACGTGGAATGAGGTATCACACTCAGGATGTATTGCAGACAAGTTAGCGAAAGCTTCTTTGTTCTACGATTCCGAAACACGTCTCTAGCCTAGAAACACTAAATGTTTTTCGTTAGATTACAATGCTCCATTAGGTAAATTGAGGTTAATTTTAAGTTGATATTGCTTAGGAAGTTGCCTTTCAAGTTCACCACGTGATGTATTCTAAAATTCCTAGGAATGCAACTATTATGATAAGCATTCTTTCCATTCAATTTAACAATGAAAATCTTAGCTAATAGGGATAGAGCAATCAGATTTCTTTCGATCAAAGAGCAAAGAGCACAATCTAATGCAATTTCCCTAAACTATTCCTATGAGCACACACAAAATTTTTCAATGCAAAATGCATGTATTTATTTTCGATTTCCTTAATGTGAATATGAACAAAAAGGAAACTAATGCACATACAATCAATCAATCTTTAACAAGAACGAAGACTTTACGACAATTCTGTTTCGAAGGAAAAGAAGACTTTTACAACACTTTCTTTCGAACAAAGATTAATCGACTATAATCTAACTTTGACTATGGATCGATAATGACAAAGAAAACATTTAAGAAACATTAATCAACCAAGTCAAATTAGGGCTAGCAAAGGAGATAGAAACTTGTTTTCTGAGACATGACATTCATTGATCAATCAGCAAGCAATCAAATAGAGGAAAGTTGGTAAAAACTCAATCCAAAGGTGGGAAACTGACCCTAGGAGGATCAACGTAGCCCTAAATAGGAGACAGTGCACTTCAGAGCACTGTCCCTAAGCCAAGGGTGCTCTGCAGTGCACTGTGTCCCTCACAAGCCTGCGCTGGTGACAGTGAGCCATTTCAAGAGGAAATTTGACACAGTTTTTTACCAAAATTCAATGCAAAAGAGTTGAAATACAATCAATGAACACAAGTAGGGTCTGCAAGAGTGTCCTAGGAGGTGGATAAGCTACTAGGAAGGATGATCTCCCTAGTGGAGTCGCCAATTTGTTTTGGAGAATTTGGTATCTACGGATAAATACTAATTCCCTAGATAAGTAGCCATATCTAGAACAACAGTTTAAAGCACTTTAGCCTTTTCCTATAAGCAATAGATAAGACAAAGAAGATGAGAAGACATACTTGTAGTTCTTCTTTCCTCGTGTCTCCTTTGTATCAATCTTGTCGCTCCTTCCCGTACTTAACACGCTTGATAAGTACCTGTCAACATCAACAGAAAAGAAAGAACTGATTAAAGCAAAAGATCTATTGAATACAAGTAAATGGAATCAGATACATTCACACATATAAGCATCATATAACAAGATAAGCATATGGGAAAAAGGTTCAAATACTTTACTGAATATAAGAAGGAATACAACCATCAAGTCTAATTTGAAGTCACTCCTCCAACTTGGATCCCATCCACATCACATCAAAAGCATGACAAACTTGTAGCATAACAATACTTGTCTAAAAGTCAATTCTCATAGCAACATTATCTCCTTACAATTCAACATAGTCCGGCCCTTGATCACTTAGATGAGTGCTCAATTTATAGGAAGATGAAGGAGGTTATGTCATAAATGGAGGTATTGAGTGGCCTTCCATACTTATAATTAGTTCCATCGAGGAAGGGATGAGAGGATAGGATGCACCTTAACTCATTCCTCATCCATTTTCGAGCTCATAGGAGTTGATAAGTGAGGGAAACTTCTATATGACTCCAAGAGATAAGAATATTCCCCAAACCGTATGTGAATTTCGCTCAATCTCGCCCAGCGCAGGTGAAATAGGGCCTAAGTGCTCTACAGAGCACCCTGGCATGGACTCAACTACTCTGCAGCACACCCTTACATGGGCCTACCTGCGCTGGTCCCTTTAGAGGTCATTTCAGGATGTCTTCAAGTCATGAAACTATCTGGGAAGGAGGCATTCAAAAGGGTGACTTGTTTAGGGGATGTGGAAACTGACATTAGGGTTTGATGAGCCCTAAAACACTATCTGGATGATGGGGGTGATGTGCCCGAATGGATCTGTAACAACACTGCCTTGGTGATTCTTGCACATCTCCTATTTGATACTTCATGCAATCTATTTTGCCAGTTCTCCAACTCCTCATCTAAATCCAAAGTGTAGGAACTATCTTTCTCCTAGGTCATCTTTCCATCTGCAGTAGGATTGATCCACTCCTCTTCCTTCGTTTTGATTTGATAAATAGTATCAACATCATCCGTGCCATATTATTCTTTTACAAGCTCTGTATACCTCACAACTTCTGATGGATCCAATCGAACAATAACTCTCACATTGTTTCTTTCGAATATTATCTGCCTTTTCTTCAGATTAATTATAGCCATATTAGCAAATTCCCAATCCAATCTGAGTAGTGCGGGGTAAGGATTACTATCATCCACAATCTCAATTACTTCAAAGTCAGTGGTAGTATTCACTCCGTCGATGTCCACTGTTACATTAGACAAGCTTCCTAGGTGTAAGATTTTATGTTGATTTTCCATCTTCAACTGAATAGTAGACCATTGCAGCTTCAGCTTCCCCATCAATTCCCAAGTCTATCTTGGCAAGACATTGGCATCAAACCCCAGACCCAAGATCACCTGGTCCATATCATACTCTCCAATATGCATTGTAACCCTCATTTATTTTCTCGTTCTCTTCTTATGTCTATGTAGGTTATTCATTGTGCGCATCTCGCTTTGTGGTACTTCCTTAGAAGCACAAGAATATATCAGCTCCTGTAATCCCTCTACGGCCTTTAAATTCCTTAATAGCTTCATGCAGGTTTGCACAAAGGACTTCAATATATTCGGATCCACCTCTTGTATCACAATGGGTACTATCTCACAATTACCATTCTAAGATGGTTGTAGGGTAGATGTCGAGGCCCCATCATCCATAAAAGTTTGCCTCGCCTCCATGAATACTTGCTTTTCCTTTAGGACATCAAATGTCGATGCTTTTTCAGCAGTCTTCCTCACCCCTATGGCTTCAAATTCCTTTTTCCCATCAACCTTATCGTTCCTAGTGGTAGTTCCACTTCTGGTTATAATGTCGACACGAGGTTGATATTCTCTTGGCTCAACGGTCATCATCTAGACATTCGCTGCAGACTTCTGGTTTCTCTTTTCTCGCGTCTTTGCAATAAGGACAGAACATTCTTCTATTACATGATCAAAATACTTACAGTAATTGCAGGTCGTTGTCAGGTTCTAACAGTCCCTCGCGAAGTGTCTAGCCTATCCACAGTTGTAATAGATAATCTGGTCATGACCTCTACTAACTCCTCCTCCTCATCCTTGAAATCCTCCTTGACCAACGTGATGGCCTTACTCTTCATGTGTATGTCCCTTGGCTCCAATCTATAACTATCAAAGGTGCGCTCCATCATAAATTCATAGCTTCGGCAATTTTTATCATCATGGCTTACTGATCTACAGAAGTTACAAAAAAACTGCTTCAGGGTTTGTATATACTTATGTAACAAATAACCGTCCTCAAAGCGATTTTGCCCTCTCATTCTACAAATCTTGCACCACAGATTCAGATTTATTGATTTAGGAGCTCCAATTGCAATATAATCTCTAAACACGAGGCATTGATCCTTATAGTGACCTTCTACCTTACATTTTGTACACCATACTTCTGATTTAACATCGTTTCCTTTTTTAAGGCCTTGTAATTCCAACATCAAGTTAGCTAGCTGACTTTGTATCTGTTGCACTCCTGCATGAGTATCCCCAACCGGAAAGGCTTCTAACTTCATCGCAATCTCCAATGATTCAGCCTAAGTCGCAATCTTCTATTAAGTCAATGGCAACCTGATATGTGGCAACAATGCGGCTATAAACCATTCTTTATACTGTTGTGGGGGTATATCAAGGCTCACTTGACCTATCAACACCTTGAATCTTTGATCCAATTCCCACACAGACTCAGTCATCGCTTGTTTGATTTCTTTGAGCTCCATGATACATTTTGACTTTGATTTCGACTTCTTAAACTCGGCGACCAATTCTTGCTTGATCTCATTAATCATAGCATCCGGGTTACTTGCGAAGTATTTCATATACCATGTTAACACTCTCCCCCACAGCCCCATTATGAGTTGCGCCTTCTTCACACCATCATTATTAATCCATCTCATTGTCCACACTGCATCAGCTACGAACCAGAACTGGTCAGGGTCTTTTGATCCTCGTCCCTTAAAGACAGGTAGCTTAATTTCATGAGCCATTCTTCTTCTTCTCAATGGGCTAGGTGGAGGCGAAGGTGGAGGTGGAGGTGGGGGTGGAGGTGAAATATGAGGATGGGGATGCGGTGTGAGGAGGGTGGATGGATGAAGGATCCCAAAGACGCCCTGATTCTGCTCGGCTCCTGACTTTGACGCACCTTTAGGGTGGGTGGGGATTGTAGGGTTACTTCTACCTTCTTTGCTCTCATATCCTAACTTATGGCTATAACCAGTCTCAATATAGTTCTTTGGATTTGTTCTATATCACTTTCCACTTCGCGTGGCTCCTGGTTTTAGCTTATTTCTTCTTTTCCCAAACACCAATCTTATTGCATCCGTAGAATCCCCTTTTCACACAATAACATATTAAACCAGAGCTTAAGAGAATTCAAGAACTTACCTGATGGTCCTTTGAAGAATCTTCGTTCAGCTTCGCTATAGGATATGACCTCGTCAATCGCAAACTCAATGATGAATCCTCCTAAAATGTTATCGATCCATAAATCAATAGCCCTCAATATATTGTTATCGATCCTCTTGAGACATTGTATCAAATCAGGTTTCCACTCCTTAGGTTCGTCACCTTTGAAAGAGTCCTTACGCTCATCCAACCTAGATATCCACTCAAGCAATTCAATAAGGAACGAACCAAAAAAAACCTTGTATTGTTCTTCGAAAATATATCTCTGTAACCATTCTTTAGTCGATAATCTAGGGTTTTTGTTCTCTTTTCTTGCAAATTCTCTTTCTTTATGTTCAACCCACTCCTGTAGTTCTTTCTTTGACGGACACCAAAACATATCCCTTAAGCAGATCCCAGTCCTGGCAACGGAACCATTTGTTGGTTTGAGGGGGCTTGACCCAAGTTTAGATTGTGTTGCGCACCAAAAAAACCCTCAACTATTGGCCCTTTAGGAAACTACCTGCAAGCAGATCGCAGTGTCACCTGAAGCAGTTATGGGAGGTTGCATAACTAAGCTTTTGTAACCGAATGGATATCTGTGAAGTGGCACTGTGCAATTACTTCTATTTTATACCAATCTTATAATTTCGCATGCATAAGAACTTTGCGTAGATGATTAATATACAAAAATACATAAACTTCAACACATAATAGTATATCTTACAGTTCTTCGCATAATTCAGTAAAAAAACACACATAACCAGATACAAAACAGTAGACAAATAAGAAGTACATAGGCACTATACTTCCGCAAAAAAATCTTATTTATTAAGCAGATATTCAATTACATTCACTTCTCTGACCTGCGCACTCAACTGTAGGTGGTCTGTGCACCCAGTTGTAGACTCTTGAAAGTCTCTGCGCACTTAGCTACGGAGCCTTCTCCAAAACTATAGACTATAGACGCGGAAACAGAGATTCACTATGCTTCTATCATTCAGATTCTAAGATGATCTGATTTAAAAGTATTACATATCCTTTTATATAATTAATCTATACAAAAACCATGGTCCACATACTGTGGTTCCATAAAACAAGGACTACTACCTAATACCTGTTACAAAATAAGGCTTTATCCCATCCCTAAAGCCCTAAATGTTCGTACGATGAATATTTCTTCGCTAGATCTGTGCAGTCTGCTCCTTCTTTCGCAAGGTCTTTTACCCAAAATTTGGACTAAGTTGGGCCATGCCCAACAGCTGGAAAATATATTGCCTTCAACCTTGTGACCATTATATCCCATGATTTTATATTCTTCTTACCTCTTCACTATCTGTCATCCTACACATGATCCCAGCACAAGGACACGTGGCCTTTCAACTTTGTACATGCATATTTCACCTTTTTGTCTTCTTCTGTATCTCCAAAATCAAATTATTTATCCATATAAGAGATCCAGTCTAGCAATTCACCTAGATCCAAGTTACCATTATAAGTTAGAGGATCAAAGTGAGGTCTCGTGTTTACTTTGATTATGCCTCAAATTAGCCCCTCATCTCCCTAGTCGATTTCAAGGTGCTTTCTTCCTTTTTTTGTGTCAAATTTTTCTTCTTCTTCATCACTAATATCTTAAACATGGACACCCCTGCATTGTGTTTTCTCTATGACTTCAAGTCTAGTTGTTATCCCTCTCAAAATTTCCATCATAGTGATTTTTCTTCTCTTCATGCCCCTCCTCTTCTACCATGTCCATGTTAAGCCATCATATGCAAGTTCTCTGCAGCTATAGATCTTCTCTCTCCAACCCTTACCTACCACAAAATCTCCTCAAGACTTCATATCTTCTGCGTATCTTCTACCACTACAATTTGCAAACATGTTATGATACCAATTGGAGTAGTCGAACCTGTGGATAAGCCCAAGCACACAACATTCACCCAAGGATCATCACATATACACAACATTGGAAACAAGGCAATTTTTATTAAATAAAAGTCAAGTGATTTACAATTTCTTCTAAGATTTTAATCCTTGACATTGGTTGCAGCTGATAGACTAGATCTCCTTTTACCTCGCTGAACTCCCTTCTATATATCACCCACAATCTCACTCCTCTACGCACAGAAGCTTCACCTTTTAAGGCTAGTTAATGGCTATCGTTTTGGTTTCTCCTATCGATTCCCCTCCAACTACAACACTTTGGCTTTGATACCTCGATTGCTTCAACTCCTACGTTGTCATGTGCATAAGGGCCTCCAATCCAACAGTCACGATCAATGTTCAAATAACAATAACAAAGGCCCTCAGCTCATTGGGAACAAATGCATTCTCGACTTGATTGACTCCCATGGGCTCAATGAGATATGATTAGTCACAAGACATGAAATGAGGCCTCCTACTATCTCTCTTCCGGAGCTTGATGGACCCTAATTGGGCAAGGGCCTCAATGGTCTAGATTTTTTCTCAGCAAATCAACGATTCTCGACAATTGTGGGATCCCTTCATGGTTCCAAGATCATGCTAGTTCCAAGCTCATGCTTTATGCCTTTGTTTTAGTCCAGTGATGTCCACTCCTATGTCTTCATGACCACACTCGTCGAAGTCACAAACCAACCCCAAACCAAACCAAATCACTTTTCTTATCAAGTGATTTTGAAAATTGGAAGACTCCATTTATTTCCATCAGAAATCGTAATTTGAAAAGACACAATATTCACAATGCCAAAGCTCAACTTGGAAACAAAATTTTCATGTGATGAGGATTGCACATTCACCTAGGATGCTCCTACATCAATGTTTAATTAATAGTTGTAGTTACTTATACCGAGATTCACCAACTCTTCTTTACTATGACAAGGCATGATCTAACAAAGAAGTGGGCTCATTAACAACCTCTAACCTTTGTTGCATTAGTATATTTGTATTGTATGTTTTTGTTAATATATGTTTTGTTGTAAAATATTATATATGGTTAACATAGATTCATTTGCAATGTGATTTGATCTTTAATATGATTTAGGGCATAAGAGTTAATGAATTTAAGGTAAAGTAAGATTTCATTAATTTCAAAAATAAATATAATTTTATTTATAATAGTTATATGATTATTTCTAATCATAATATTAACTATTTGATTATTGAAACTATCTAAATTAATTTTCAGGATTATTAAAAAAAATCACTAAACCCTACATTGATTTTGTTAATTTTAGTTACATTGGCCCTTCATTTAAACACAAATTTTAGTCATCATTATTACTTACGTGGGTAGTTCTAAAAAAATGTCATCAAAAACATGAACTATCATTAAAAAATGTTCTAAATTGTATTGATGGTTACTGTTTAAAACATCCTTTATATGTTATGTACCAATAAGGTCCAATTCTAAACTACCCTTATAGATACATAAACTGGTTGTTTAATCATAAAATATAAAAATAATTAGAGCAAACAATTACCTAAATACAACCCTTATAACTACATACAAAGGTGGTTTACAATCTACCTTATATGTAGTTATAATGATGTTGGTTCAAAAATCATCACTAAAAAGGACCCCTTTTAATGATTCTTTAGACTCTTACCGTAAGATTTTGGGTAGAGATTTGGAGACTGCTATTAAACTAAATTTTAATAATGATGATGATTTAATAGTTGTTGATTATAAATCTAAGAAAAACCATAGTCAATTTTCAATAAGAGCAAAGTCTTAAAGTATCTAAATGTTACTTTTAATGATGAAAAATGATCATTGTTAAAAGTTTAAAAAAGTAGTAGCGACATTACCTTTTGAATATATAATAACCCCAATATATCAAACTCTATTTTCAAGTTTTATTGGTATTTTCACATACACAATATATTATTCATAGAAACTATCAAATCTAAGTATGGGTGTAATACTATCTCATTATTGTTCATATATATATATATATTCAAGTTTTATTGGTATTTTCACATACACAATATATTATTCATAGAAATTATCAAATCTAAGTATAGGTGTAATACTATCTCATTACTATATATATATATATATATATATATATAGATATTATTGAGTCGAGAGGTTCATTCTACAACTCAGTATGACCGCGATGTGTAAGTATGTTTGTGGAGTTGTCATATGTCCCTTTTAAAATAAAAATAAAATATTCTCTAAATAGAAAAGTAATATCGACTATAATTAAAAAATAATGAATATGCTAAAAATAAAATATTCGCTAAATAGAAAATTAATATAGACTGTAATAAAAAATAATGAATATGTTATGAATGTTTAGTTAGTTGTGTATATGATGTAATACAATTTCATGTAAAATAATTGGAAGTAAAAAAAAATTGTGAGTAAGATGTTTAAACCTTATACTTTTCAAAATTATTTCAACACAAGATTTAAATAAACTATCTAAGGATCTATGTTAACTAATTAATATATATTTATGTTAAGATATATCATATAAAGATATTGAAAAAAACATTTGAAGTGGTTTCAATATTTTACAGTTTGGTCTTTTTTTACTTTATATAGCATTTAAAAATACAATTGAAACAATGAAAAATTACATGATGTATTTTGCACTCTAAAAGAAGTTTACACTTGAAGAAATTTGATCCCTCTTAGCTCATTTTAGATTTGTGCTTAAAATGGAATCTGGTTCTATATTGGTTGAGCCCAGAGGCTCATTTTACAATCCAGTATGAGGGTGATGTGTAAGCATGTTTGTGCTTAACATGGAGTTGACATGTGTACATCTTAAAATAAAAATAAATTGTCCTCTAAATAGAAAAGCAATGTTAGCTATAATAAAAAACAAAACAAAAAATATGATATGCATGTTTAGTTAGTTGTATGTAATATAATTTCATGTAAAGTAATTAGAAGTAAAAAAATGGGTGAGTAACATGTTTAAACCTTGTACATTTAAGAAATATTTCAACACTGGATTTAAATAAACTATTTGAAGATCTATGTTAATTAATTTATGTTGATGTCAATTTCATGTGTGGGTTATACTTAAAAATATATTAATAAGAAAAAAACCATTATAAAATGTCTAGATGTACATGTTATGTAAAATATTTTAATGTCGACTATGTATAAATTATATATTGTTTTAAAAAAATTAAGTATATATAATATAAAGATTTTTAAAAAATAAGTTTTTATGGTTAAAGCTCTTTTTACAGTTTGATCTTTTTTTAGGTACATATATTTTTTTGTAGAAATCCAACAATTTTTTGGAAATATAAGTTTAAGTTTTTCTCTATATAGCATTCAAAAATACAATTTAAACCATGAAAAATTACACATAATATTTTTCACTCTAAAAGAATTTTGCACTTGAAGAAATTTGATCCTTCTCGACTCATGTTAGATCCGGAATTAGATGGATCGAAGTTGGTTATCATTATTTAACAAGAATTTGGAGATGTTTTGTTAAAGGAGTCATAACATGGGTATGGATAAAAGTGCTAAAAGATTTATTGTATTGATATTTGCATATTTCTCTTACATCATCTAAAGAGATAGGAGCAAAGAAATATAGATAAATTTCTTCTTTTTCTTTAACAAAAATAGTTGAGTTTTATTTATAAAAAGAAGTTGGGCATGCCAAACGACCTCGAATACATACAAATGCGAGAATTCTGGCTCAATAGAGTCCTCTTGTTCTGGCTTTTGTATCTTGAGATTAGTTGTTGAATTTGGCACACTTGGCAGGCTGAGTGATCCTTGCTTTGTTGTTGTCGACTTAGTGTCATGTCTTTCTTTCCTCTTTTCTTTGATACTTTGGTTCTTTCTGGATTAAGATAAAACCCACTTAAACTATGTTCCACAGCCAAATTACAAACCCGCATATATTAAAATGAATTTATTTAAAGCTTGTCTTCTCCGTCGTACCTGGCCCCACTTCAGGGTTAACCCCCGTCGTGATCAACACGCGATAACCATCAAATCTTCCCCCACCCAGATTCGACGCATATCACATCCATCTCTTTCCGAACTTTATCTCCTCAGGAGCGCGCGATATGGGTGGTTTTGTATTACCACGCATCGGCCCTTAAGTGGCATCGTGTCCGTTTCATAAAATATTGCCAAGCAGCCAAGAGCAATGCGATGAGACCCGCTTACCTCTCCCAACGAAATAACTCCCCTCCTTTTTCTATGTGCGATAACCGTCAGATCGATCCCACCCAAATTCATTGCTTATTGCGTCCCTTGCTGACCGAGATTTAGCCTGACCATCTCCGTACTCGGCCCCATGACAAGGATAAGATCTTGCCATGAATAGCGCGTGATGATCGTCAGATCATGCCCTGCCCAGATCTAACGCGAATCGCGTCCAATTGCTGTCTGACCTTTATCTCCACAGGAGCACGCGATATGGGCGGTTTTGTCCTGCCACGCATCAGGCCGAAAGGTACATCACGTCCGATTCGTGAATTACTGCCCATCAACCAAAAGCAATGCGAAAAATACTGCTTACCACTCCCCGCATCTTTAACCCCCCACCTTTTCCAGCTCGCGGTGGCCGTCGGATCATCCCCCGCCCTGAGCCTACGCATCTCAACCATCGAAGCCTTCTTCTGTATGAAATCCATTCTGCGCCCTGTTATTACTCCCATCCCTGCTGGCCCATGCAGAAAGCCGAAGACCTGTCGAGAAGTGAGCCACTCTTTCACGACAATGGAAGTCTGTCTGTGCCAACCTTTGTTCTGTGGGAATCTGTCCTTGATTGACTCTCCTAGCCTGTTAAGGAATTGGGTGCCTTTCAGCTTCTTCATCATTGTTCACCAGCATACCTTGAGCTAGAAGACATCCTTTGTTAGCCATTATATCAGCTTCCTTGTTCTGAGCTCGTAGGACATGGTAGAATGAGCAGGATGTGAAGTTTTGAGTCAACTTTCTTATTCTTTCTAGGGTCTTGTTTAGAGCAGAGCTATTGAGTTGGTCACCCTTATTAAGGGTTTTAATCAGGATTTTAGAGTCCCCGAAGATTTGAAGGTTTTCCCCTATGTTCCTTTGAGCCAGCTGACACGCTTTGAGCAGACCTAGGATCTTGGCCTGGTTGTTGGTGCTCTGACCTAGTCCCCAACTGTAGTTGTCTTATTTTTGTCCATCTGTGGAGTAAATTATTCCTCTTGCCCCTAATATCCCCGAGTTTCATTTGGAGGCTCTGTCGAATAAAATCGTGACTTTTCCCTAATTTTTCCACCATTTTTTGAAGTTCACCTCAGAGATCTAGAGACACCACTCTAGATTATGGCTTGGCAAGTGGATATTCTTCTTGATGCTTGCCCGTCTCAGGAACTCACCTAGCCAGCTAAGCTCTTCAGGGAGTAGGGAAGTGTCTGACTTATGAGGTCTATTTTCAAAAGTTTCCAGCAGCAAGGCTTTGGCCTTAGCAGTTACTGTGTCGGTGGATTGAAGTTTGTTGTTGAAGATGGCTTCATTCCTAGCCAACCAGATTCCCCAGCAGATATATTTTGGGATTACATTCGATATTTTAGTCCAAGTTGAGTTGTTGTTCAAAGAGTGTGGATATCGAACTTTCCAAGTTGTGAAAAGACTAACCACTGAAGACTGCTGAGGGATTTAGGCGTTGAGACCCATGATTACTTGCAACCAGACCTCTTGAGAAAAGGGGCAATCAATGAACAGGTGATTGATCATTTCCTAGTCCTTGCAATAGAGAGGGCATCTCTATGAACCTATGATTCCTCTTTTCTCTAAGTTTTCCCCAGTGAGGGTCCTTATGTGCATGAGAGTCCAGCAGAAGAAGTTGATTTTTGGGAGTCCAAATGGGTCCCAAATATGTTTTCAAAGCTTTGTAGTATGGATCTGATGTTGTTGTCCTTGGAGAGATGCAAAACCTAGCCGAGTTGAGTAAGTTCCAGTCTTCTTCCAGCCCCACTTGTCCCTCGAATGCAGGTGCACAAGAGCTAGACCTATGAGTTTATCTAATAACTAGTGAAGTTGAGGGAGCATCAAATCAGGGGGGCGATGGAGGTCCCAATTACTCCAGTTCGCTGCTAAATCCCATGTGCAAATGTTAGCAAGTTTGTGGATACCTTGTTGGGTGAGCCAATTACACAATTCTATTATATCTGGTGCAAGGCTTAGGGGTTGGAGACCCATGATCTTGTCCTCCCATAGTCTAATTCTTTTCCCATTTCCTAGAATTCTGTAGAGCTTATATTTGAGGAAATTCTAGCCTTGGCTGCACAACTTCCACAGCGTGGTTCCTTTGTGTGAAGCTCCTTCATCCATGTTCTTTATTGAGCGTCTGTGCAGATATTTTTTAATTAGAACTTGACTTACAGGATGTCTTTGGTTGGAGAATATTTTCCAAAGGATCTTCCCTCCCATTGCCAAATTGGCCAACACAGGATCTCTTACTTAAAGTCCACCTTCAGGTATTGGCCTTTTCACTATGTCCCAGCTTACTATATGGAATTTTTTTTGGTTCCCCTTTCCTCCTTGCCATAGAAAATTTCGAATCAGCTTTGCTAACTGATCGGTGATCATTTTTGGAGCTAAAAGGAAAGAGGCCTGGTAGATAGGAAGGGATGAGAGGATTGACTTGACTAGAGTGAGATTCCCAGCTGTGGTAAGCCACTGTCTACCCCAAGCAGTCATTTTTGCCTTGATTTTGCTAATAATTTCCATCCAGTGAGGGGCCTTAGTAGTGCCCAAGGTTAAAGGTAGGCCAAGATACTTGAATTTTTCCCAAGATACATATCCGATGAAGCCTAGGGCTTAGGCAATACTAAGAATAGATTGTTGTTCTACAGCCCATCCGTACACTATACTTTTTCTATTATTGACCATAGCTCTGGAGACTTTGCAGAAGCTTTGGATTACTCCGTTGAAGGCCCTTGCTATTTTAATAGAGAATCCTCCCAAAAGAATAGAGTCGTCTGTGAACAAGGCATGGTTGATTGGGGTTGTTCCGAGTATCGCCCTGATGCCAGGAAGTGTCCCATTGAGCTTCTCATCAGAGAGCTTTTGGCTTAGAGAGTCTGCCATCAGAATATACAAGAAGGGGGACAGAGGGCAGCCTTGTCTGATTCCCCTTGTAGCTTTGAAGTAGTTTACAGGTCTACCATTTACTAGAGGGGTTATTCAGGGTTCTCCAATGCATGCTTTAATCAGAACTAAAATTAAATGCAGAAAGAACTTGGAGAAGGAAGGAATGTCTTACTCTATCGAAGGTGTTCGCCATGTCCAGTTTGATGAGCATACCTTGCTCTTTGCGCTGGTGGCTGGAATGGATGATTTCCTGCACCAGTATCACATTGTCCAGGATATGCCTTCCTTTGACAAACCCTCTTTGATTGGGAAAGATGAGATTGTCCAACAGAGGTTTCATTCTATTATCAAGTAGCTTGGTGAGAATTTTGTAGGACACGTTGCAAAGCGAGATTGGTTTGAATCTGTCGAATGTCTCCGGGTTGGCTTCTTTGGGAATTAGGGCTAGGAAGGTGGAGTTTGTGCTTCCTCCCACTTTGGCTTTTCGAATGAATCCTTCGATCATTCAGTACAAATCAGCCTTGATGATATCCCCGCAGAGTCTATAGAAGTGTATTGAGAATCCATCTGGACCTGGGGCTTTGTTTGGTTCCATCTTCCATATGACACTGTTGATTTCTTCTTTAGTGAATGGATTCAGGAGAGTTGCATTGTCCTCCTCATTAACCATCCTTGGAACATGCTTAAGGAAGTCATGAGCTTCCTCATTATCCTCCACGCCTTCTTCTTTGAAAAACAGCTGAAAAATGAGAGGTTGCCACCTCTTTTATCAGAGTTGTGCCTTTAAGAACAGTCCCATTTGGTGAGGTGATTTCAACAATGTGGTTTCTAGAGAGGTGGGTACGAATTTTCTTGTGGAAGAAGGTTGTATTCTTGTCTCCATACACAAGCCAGAGATTGCGTGACTTGAGCCTCAAATATTCTTCCTCTTCTCTATATGTCTAGAGGGTGCTGATTTGGTGTTCTTGCTTCCAATGAATTTCTGCTCTAGTTATGTCTTGAGTCTCCAGGCCCATTTGGAGATCCAGCAGTTGCTTTGTGCTTTGTTTTCTTTGGGTAGTGGGAGATACTGTGGGCTTTTTTATCCATTTCTTCAAGGCTGTTTTGGTGGCTTTTATCTTTTGCTCCCAAACATAGCTAGGTGATTCTTGAACATGAATGGACCATGCCTTATTCACTGTATCCAAAAACCCTTCCCTGTTTGCCCATAGTGGACTAAACTAGAAGGGGATTGGTCCCAGGTTTTCTTCTTCTTGCATCAGAAGGAGGATGGGTTTATGGTTTGCGTTCCACTTTGGCACAATTTTTGTGGAAATGATCATCTTCTCGGAGAGGATGGAACTCTAAAAAAGGAATCTTTCTAGCCTGGCTGAGATATGCTCCTCCCCTATCTTGTTATTTGTCCAGGTGTATAGCCCTTTTTTTGGCCTGAAGTCCATTAAATCCCATTGTTGAATCAGGTTTTCCACTAAGGGGAGGAAGCGGTCCCTGCTATTGGTTCATCCTATTTTTTCCTTTGGGTCTAGGATTAGATTGTAGTCTCTGGCAGTAATTATATTATTGAGGGAGTAAGCTTCCCAAAAATTAGTTAGGGTTTGCCAGCATTGTTCCTTTTCTACATAGAGTACAGGAACATAGAGATTAAAGAGAGCAATGTTTATATTACTTGGTAGGTGTCGAAGTTCGGTGTAAATCCAGTGTTGCGTCTAAAAGGAGCTCTCAAGCTAGAATTTTTCGACCTCCCAGAGAGTGGCTAACCCGCCGCATGTACCTCTAGCACTTACCGCTTTTCCAACTTTTGTTTTCCAATTTTCTTTGCTGAGTTCTAGAAGGGCTTCTCCTTCTATTTTAATCTCTTGGAGCATGAGGATCTCAGGAAGTTCTGACTTTAATAGGCTCTTGACTGCTTCAGCTTTTGATGGGTTCCCCAGTCCTCTGCAATTCCAAGAGACTAATCGCATTATTTATTGGTAGGGGTTGGGGAAACACCTCCCTTGGGAGGCCTGTTTCTAGTATTCTGCCAATAGCTCTATAGTGGCCTGGCTGCCTTGCATTTTTTGTCTTTCTGCTTCTTCTTCTCTGACCTCTCTGTGAGATTTCCTCCCCACTCGTTTCAAGGGCCTCTCAGATGTTTCCTCTTCCAAGGATCCTGATGTCTCAGGGGTCTTCTTTCTTGTCATATCTGCATAGGTAGGGGAACTAGAGGCACCTTTTTGGGTTTGGACTGGTTCCTCTTGCCTTTTTCTTTCTTCCATGTTGTTTTCCTGTTGTTCAATCTCTTTATCTGCTAGATCTTGGGGTTCTTCTGGTGTGCTGAGAATATCAAAGGGGTTGGTTGATATGTCTGCTATTGGAGGGACTGAACTTCCTTCTGCTTGGGGTTCTGGAGGAGAAACCCTCCCAGTGGAGGCAGATTTCCCTTTATTCCTGTTGCTCTGCTTGGTTGGTCCTGATTTCTAGACTTGAGTCCATTGATCTCCCTTCTCTTTCTCAACTAAATCCTCTGATTTCTTTTTACAATGCTTGGAAAAGTGCCCGTAGCCATGGCAATGTCTGCATTTAAATGGTAGTTTCTCATACTCTAGCACTTGTATGTGTGACCAATCAGCCACCGTGAGTTTAATGGCTTCAGGGAGACCTTCCTCCAGGTCTACTTCTACACAAATTCTAGCACAAGAATATTGATCTCTTCTTTCTGCTCGATCAATGTATTTGCCTAGTTTGTTGCCTATGGTTTCCAAGGATTTAGAGTTCCAACAGTGAAAAGGAAGGGGGGAAATTTCACCCAGACCGGAAAGGCTGAGGGCACATCTAGGGTCGGGTCGAAGTCTAGAGTCCATTGATTCAGATATAGTCCCTGAGGCCCCATGAAATACGAGCCATTTCTGAATATTAGGTTTTTGTCTTCTGCTGCTTTGAATACAAAAACAAAGAAGCCTTTGCCGACGAAATGGCTTTTTATTCCTTCTTTGACCAGTGAACGCCAGTTCCTTTGAACCCAGGCTTCTACCGCTTTTGGCGAGGGCCATAAACCTGTGAACTAGCCAATAAGTCCTATTTCTACTAGGTTTAAAGTCGCTTTGCAAGCCTCTTTAGTAGGCAAAGAAACTGTGGGGATAGTTGCCATTTTTTCCACGAACTTTTGTTGTTTTTTGGATGCTAGCCTTTTATTTCAAGCTGCAACCGGATCCCGGAATGCGTCTAGCTCTGATGGCAAGGGAGTTTCCTTTTCGCGACCCCCTCCTAGGGCCATGGCTCTGGAGCTTCACGTAGTCTCGAGGTTGGTTGTGTCTCTTTACGTGCTCCCTTGGCTTCCTCCTGCCGGTCGAAGGCTGCACCAGGCTCTCGCTAACTAGTTCTTCTCGTGAAGGCTGCTCTAAGCTTCTACTCCGCTCATGCACTATATCTCTAATGATGTTGTTTTTTTATCCTTAACAAGATTCTTAACAATGGATATTCACCCTAAAAGGTGAGCAGGCTTGGCCCAAGAAACGAGCAACACCCGTGATTAATCAATGCCCTTGCTCAGGTTTGAGCACAAGACCTGACCATCTTTACGAGTCCGACTTTACCAACCAGCTACTAGATAATTTTCTTGTAAGAGCATTTATTTCCAAATTCCTAAGGACAATGATAGAATATTACATTGTGATTACAAAGAATAATACATAAACATAACATAAATTATCACTTTCCAGTTGTAACCCCTTAATGAACTTCAAAAGTGTTTGATGTCCTCAGATGATTTTTTCCCCTCGAAAGCTAGATGGTCCCAATTACATTTCCTTCCTCTTGTGAAAGGAGAATAGGGGATTGCAACTTTCTTTGGAATTTTGGAAAATGGTTTGGAAGAGTTAAATTCCTTGTTATTGGCATTAGTTCTTTTATTTACTCTACATCCTCTTGTATTTATTCTTCCTTCTCTTCATCCTCTACTTCCATTTTAGTTGAATCATTAGTCTTAGTATCCACATGAGATGGATTTCTGCCATTATCATGGTGTGTTGAGCCTAAAATGGGTTTCATTTCTTCCTTTTTAGGCTCCTTCTCAATGTCTTTTGGATTTTTGAACTATCTAAATTTTCAAAAACTTCAAATTGCTTATTCCTTGAGGTGGGAAAACTCTCATGGGGTTTCCTTTGCTAAGGCAATCCCTCACACTGATATTTTATGTGCTTGCTTGAGACCATTTTGAACTCAAGTTCATTTCTTGTTGTTTTATTTGAAGAGGGATGCTCCTCTTAAACTTTCGGACAAATTTTGGCAAAGCTATCATATTTATGAAAAATATGGCACTTGAATGGAATATATTCATAATCTAGGATCTATTGGTCACTCCACCCATCAATGTTGGTTTGCAAAGTCTTTAGGAGTCCCTTCTCCAAATCCACCTCCACTCATATTCTTGCACAGAGTACATTTTATTATTAGAATTGCATGATCAATGTATTTACCCAATTTATTCCCAATTTCTCTAATAGTGTTATCATCCTAAAAGATAAGAGGGAGATGAGGAAAACAAACCCACACCAAGGTTGTTAGATTTCTTCCTTTAGGTTGAAATCTAGACAACATGAGGAAATATACATTGCCTCAAATCCCATAAAATATGGGAAAGGGAAAAGTATTAAATCATACTCTTATTTGTTGAGAAAAAATAAAGACAAAATAGCCCCATCCATAAGCAAAAGAAAATGCATATCCTTTAATATTAGAAGCTCATTGCTTAGCCACCCAAGTTTCCACAGCTTTTTGAGTAGGCTAAAGGTCTGTAAACTTTCCTATTGGAGCCCATTCAACCAAAATGAGAGATTTACTTTCGTGTTTTGAATCTTATAGGTCCAATTGAAGAATAACTTGCAGTGAACTTACAAATCTCCTAGGTTGAGGTTGATTTCTTTTATGGGCGTTCAAAGACCAAACCATGGGGTAAAATTCCTCCATTTTTGGTTCATATCATCTACCATCTTGAGTCTTATGCAAGACGTAATACCTATGCATCTCACACAATGCATAATGTAGCTTCAACCATGAAATCTACAAAGGTCAAGAACTCCCACTCCTTGATTTTTCCAACAAGTAGAAGTATCTCTAATACATGAGTTGCGTAGAGACAACTACCCACAAATACCATTATCAACCACCAAAGTTTCCATAGTTTTTCAACTAGGTCATAGGCTTGTATAATTTCCTGTTAGAACTCCTTAAGCGAAAATGAGGGTTTTCCTTTTGACGATCTCCTTTAGCCAAAATGAAGGTTTTCCTTTTGACTTTAGGAGATGATAGGTCCAACTGAGGAATAACTTCCAACCAACTTATAAAACTCCTAGGTTGAGGATGATTTCTTTTCTAGAGGCTTAAAGACTAGATTATGGAGAAAAAGGCCTTCATTTTTTGGTTGATATCATCTCCCATCTTGAGCCTTATGAAATATGCAATAACTTTGGGTTACACACAATGAACAATGCAACTTCAACCAAGGCAGCTACAAAGGTTAAGAATTCTCATTCCTTGATTTTTCTAGCAAGTGGCAGTGTCTTTGATCCATGAGTTCTACAAGGATAGGACAAGCCCATGAATTGGGTATCGATCGAAGGAAAAAACAAAAAACAAAAAAAAAACTGTAGACATTTCAAAAGATTATTCCACATTTTTAGACAGGTAATCTGACTTAATCCTATATATATATATATATATATATATATATATATAATATATTATAAAAATATTACATATGAGTATTTTCTTTTTATCTATATAATACTTCCTTTGATTAATAATATATAGTTATAAATTTCATTACACTCATATGCATGTCTATTTTGGAATAGGGCTTCTAGAATTTTAATTTAATTATCAGTAATTATTACTCATGAGGTGTAGACTAGTTGATTCACCTAGGGTTTAGTCCCCACTAGGTCACAGGTTCAAACTTCATGAGGAGGGGTTGAGGATGGAAGCCACTTTGCAGGAATTAAACTTCTCAAGGGGTGTCTAGAGCCTCATACAATCCTAGTGATAAGCATCCCATTGTGGGTGGATTGACCTTCTTCCATCCACCCACAATTTAAGCTAGATTAGTTAGTTTTTATGACTTTTTAAATTTTAGCAACATAAGAAATATCATAAAAATAAGTGTTTTGATATTATTATGCCTTGATGCCTATAGGCATCTACCAACCATTTAATTTATATGGTTGTCGTAGTTTTAACAATATAAGTAAATCTTTTGATACTTATTATTTATCATTCACTTAATTTATATAGTTACCACTAGTAATAATTAAAAACGAATAAATTACATATAAAACTCAAAACTTAAATAAAATTTTATTATACAAATATTGATTACATAAATAAAACTTAATTAATTTAAAAATAAGTAAATTTCATTATCAAAATTTTGACTAGATAGCGAAAAACCTATTTAATTTTAAATTAAATGAATTTCATTATCAAAATATTGATTACGTAGCCAACATCAAAGCTAGTGAATTTAAAACTATTTAAATTTCGTTATCCACATCACCCAAGGACATTATGAAAATTGAAGATACTATTTTGGAATATATTACTATTAAAAATCAATCCAATTCGTAAAAAAAACATAAGGAGATTGGTCCATTAGAAATTAAATACACTATTTTATCAACATCACCAACAACATTATAAAGATTGAAAATACCATTTACAATAAGGAACTATATTATAAACATCACCAACAATATCATAAAAATTGAAAATACCATTTACAATAAAACATTTTTAGGAACAATCCACTTGGTAAAATCATGACCTGGTCACCCAAGAACCCCATAAAAATTAAAATACCACTTATAGTACATTATTGTTAAAAATTTATGAATGATGAGTATGCACACGGTCACATGTGCATGCTCGTTGGTTTTGGAACCTTTGTCTGAGTTGGTGGTGGCGGTTAAGGTATTTATGTTGATTATGGGTTTGCTCGAGTGTATTTACAAGGTGGTGTGGGATTTAGGGGAGGGGGTTCGTGGATGCTTGAAATTTTTATAAGTGGGAGTTTTTATTGCGGGTTTTATTATGTAGAGTTTAGTTTTTGGAGTGCTTTAATAATTTTTGGTGGTGTACTGGTAAGTTTGGTATTTTTTTTGGTTTGTTTTAATTATTATTTTGGTTGTGTGGTTGGAACATGGTTGGTATGCTCAGTCCAGTTTTGGTAATGCAAGGTGAGTTTATGTTGTGAAGTTTTGAATTGAGGTGGCGCTGGTTATAATTGGACTTTGCGTAGGAGGCAGTGTCAACCTTGGTGCGTTGGACGTGCCAAGAGACATTGGAACCACAATATGGGTCGTGGCTCAGTCCTATTCAGGGGTGTGGAGTGGTGGAACCTAGGAGAGTGGGTTGTTCCCTTGTAATTTGGAGACCAGTGTCTTGGAGATATAGTGTCCATGTTGGCCAACAAGGTCGAGCCCGACAGGGAACAGGAACTCGAGGCCAGCCATATGAGTGAGCTAGTAGGGCGGGAGCAGCGAATGCGGATTCAGTTGGTGGTGAGGATATGGTGGAGTATATGGCCAGTCATCGGGTTGAGTGGAGCAGTCGCCCACACTAGACTCTATCGTTGAGCAAGTGTGAAACATCTCGACTGTTGTAGAAGATCTCCGGAAACAACGTAACAAGGACAAGAATGAGGTGATTTCATTCCTCAACGATATTCAGTATAATTAGTGGGATATGTTGGACCATTTGGTTTGTTTGCGCTAGAGCCAACACTGAAATAGTGAGTGGTTGGAAGAGATGGAGGTGTGCCTCACTCACATCGAATTTCATGCTCACATGATCTTGGCCCTATTGCGGCCCCGGGTGTTGCTCAAGCACTAGACCTTCACCCTTAAATTATGTTAATCTGCTGGTTCTTCATGTGTTTTAGATAATCTAGCATTTTTGTCGCTAAGGATCTTGGAAAAAATGACACTTCATACACGATTTTTGTACCACTCTTTTGACTAACAAATCTTATCAAAATAAAGTCAAAAAAACAATAAACTTCATATCTATCCATTATAACTTTTTTTAAAAACTAATGAAAATATTTTATTAAAAAAACAATGCTTCCTCAACCTAGAAACAACTTTGACCTTCCTTTATACCAAGGTATTGTGTGGAGTAAACTCAAAGAATTTAATTCATACCGTTTGACAAATAAAGTTTTTCTCATGTAATGCTTAGTAGCATGTGAGTTAATATAACACAATAGATCACCTTTCTTAGATACTGGCTCCACCATAAATATAACATCTCAACCATGTTGAATCATATTTGTCATTTCGAGAGTTCCATAGATTACATCACAACTTAGTGTTTGGAAAATTTTCATCCCATTTCATATTTAAATCATTTTTTCAAAACATCACATGCTTCCCACAAATTTCTTCAATACCTTATAAAAAGTAAAATCATCAAACAAAACATCACATGCTTCCCACAAATTCTTCAATACCTTATAAAAAGTAAAATCATCAAACAAAAGCATCATAATACCGAAACGGCAAAGTTAAGCTATTTTCCGGAGAGACAACAGCTGTTTTGGGGAACCGGCGTTTACCCGTTCCGAAGCGGCAGTGACAGCTACAGCTAAGTGCAGTGTAGAGTGGCAGGTACTGTGTTTTTTACTGTTTTTTCACCATGGTAAAGTCTAACGAGTCGGTTGACCTGGAACCGGCTCCGGAGGATTTGCTTTCAGCTTGGGGGAAAGATGTAACCGCCCAAAACTTGGTTAAGTTCTTTGGGTCAGTTGGCAGCCATGCGGATGCGGAGCCGGTTACGGAGGGCGCGTGGAACCCCAAGAGGAAACCCGAGCAGATAGAGGTCAAGGCAGGAGTGGACGGATCGCGCATCAAAGGAGGGAAGGATACCTTCTCACCATTTTTTCCGGAGAAGAGCCCGCTCCAGGTTACAGTAGGTTTCCATGGCAGCAAGTTAAAACCCCTCTCAGCTCCAGCCAGGTTATCAGGAGGGCTTGAAGACATTATAAATGTCCCGACCAAGCAAGACATCTGGAGATCAGTTGGCGGGGTTTCGAAGACAGGGAATGTGGATATAGAAAGGGGTCACCGGCATACTGTGAGACGCTCACCCTTAAAACATGCTCAAAACCCCAGCCAAAGTCTAGAAGGGCTTATTTCTGAGGGGAACGAGACGATAAGGCTAGAGAAGGTGGGGAAAACCCTATTTAGTGGAAGTGAAACTGGAAATCCAGGACAGGGGGCAGCCGAGAAGGTGGTGTTGGACGCCGGTAGACAGTCTGCGCGGGGAGAAACAGCACCCCAAATCCCTGTAGGTAATAGAGGGAATCCTCAGGACAATCAAGAATCTGCAAATCCTAATCTCCTGGGAGGGGCTTTAGATCGGGGTCAGGACAAGTCGGAGGCAAACCGAAAGAAGGACTTCTCCCTGAAGAAGAAGACTTTTGAAGGCAATCTGGTACTCGGCATGGATGTCCAAGTTCAGGATGCTCTGACTGTGGCGGAATGCACTCTTGTAGGTCGAATCAGAGGGAAGGCTCTATCTGGTAAGTCCTTGAATCAGTGGGCGGAGACCCAATGGAAAAAATCCTTGTCGAATTCCTTCAGAGTGGCTCTGTTAGTAAAGGGATGGTTCATGGTTAGTTTCGTTAAAAAAGAAGATGCAGATTGGGTTGCTGAGAGGAACTGGATTATTGGAAACCGCCCGGTCTTGTTTCAGAGATGGACGCCAAATTTTGATGCCAATAGGGAGAAGGCGGATGAGTTCCCAGTATGGGTCAGAGCGCCTGGACTTCCTCCGTTCTTGTGGGTTGAATCAGTTTTTAAATCCATAGGGGACCTGCTGGGCACTTATCTTGAAGCTGATATGTCTTTTCTTCATACCTACGAAAGAACAATGGCAAGGATTCTGGTTCGATTGAACCCTAAGGATGGATTAGCGGAGTCTATAAAACTTGAGTATGGAGAATATGTTTTTGAGCAGCCTCTGGACTATGAGCACCTTCCTTTTCGGTGCTACAGGTGCCACGAATACGGGCACCTGGCAAAGGACTGCCCTCTGGGTAATCGCAGAAGAAGGCCGCAGAAACCAGATGAGCAGAGGGAGAAAAAGATGAGGAGGGAACAGGTCTCTGGGGCTAAGGAAACACAGAAGGACGCGGCTATGGAGGAGAGGAACAGCAATAAAGAGGAGCCGGTAAGAGAAGGCGCTAATCCTATGACTGAAGAACCAAAGGCCCAAGAGACCCCGGTGAAGGACGCCAGGAAGCGGCTAGCAGAAGGTCCCGTCACTGTAATGGAGGATCATATCGGAGCCGGAATGAAGACGCGGATAAACTATCTAAAAATGCTCTGCAGCAGGCTGTGGGCAATTGGAAAGTGATTGAAAAGCATCATGATCAGCTACAGGAGTCGTTCCAGCCTCCTTATGTCTAAATTCCGCTCGCTGTTTCTGTTTTTATCAGTCTCGTTGTTGGTCACGGACGTATGTATCTTGTGCACATAAACTTGATGTTTTTGCTGAGACCGCTTTTTCTTCTCGGCCCAAGTGTTTCGGGCGTTATTACTTGTAAACAATGGGCTGTTTATCCTCTTATGGAGGCCCACGTTTTCATACAGTCGGAGTAATGTATTTGGTGACTGTTTCAGGCAGAGAATTTGCCGAGGTTTTTTGGTATTTTTGTAAAAAGAACAGAACTGTTCCCACCTTCAGGGGATATGGACTTTTGGTTTGTCTTTGGACAGTTTCAAAGAAGAGACACATTTCTCTGGTTCAGCTGAGGGGTTTCTCCTCACTGCAACTGAATGCATTAGCATCTGCTTGTAACTTTTTATCTATTTCATATATAAAAAGTTCGCTTTTTTCTCCGGAAAAAAAAGCATCATAATACCTTTAAAAAAATCAAATATTTTTTTGAAGACATCACATGTTTTCTGGAAAATCTTAGATTTGTCTTAGGAAACATCAAATCATCAACCAAGAATTTACTTCATTTGGTGTTTCAAATATCTTTTGAAAACATCATACATGAAAAGCACCTTCATGATAGCGATTACATGCCTGTCTATGTTTTTCAAAGCTACATTTGTCATTTGCACATTCAAAATAAGTTAGTTAGAATATTAAAATTTAATGTATTTAAAGATTTACTATTACGAATTGTTTGATGGTTAAACCTTTTTTTTTATTGAGATGGATGAATTTATTTTATTATCAAATATACTTTCTCATTAATATTTAACATAAAATTTCAATATTAAAAATTTAACATGTTAAATAAAATTAAATAAAATATTGAGTATTTTTACGTAATTTTATATTTCATATAAAAAAAATTTGTTAGTTAAGTTAGGTGAGTTTTGATATAACTGGGATATTTAATTTATAGATTGATTAGAGGTATTTAAATCATTAAAAGCATATTAGAATTGCAATTTATGTAAGCCACACCATTGTTTAATATAATTAGATTTTTCCTATAAAATTTCAAACCAATAATTTTTTTAACACAAAATACCTTATAACTATTTTCTCTATGCTTTATAAAATATATATAAAATAAAAAATTATTACAATATACTCATTAAAATACTTATATAATACATGTAAATCTCATTAAATTTAAATAAATAAAATAATACTTTTCACTGTTATTTAAATTAAATTTTTTTAACATAATTTTTAACTTATAATAATAAATTTATAGATTGCAAGCTAAATTTAAATACTTAAATTTACTTTATATGATACCAAATCTTTTTATTTAGAATTAGTGTATCTAACTTCTATTGGGGTTTTCTACTTAAGTCATTGTATCCATATTCAAATCCCTTATATGTTGTTGTATCCATACTCTTTAATAGAGTTTTGAAGTTGCAGCTTTATGAAACGCTAAGTGTTTTTATTGGTATTAATTTCAATGTATGAATGTATGTATTTTTATAGAATTAATTTCAATGAATGTGTTTTTATTATGGTTAATTTCAATATATTAATAAAAAATTTGGATATATAATAAGAAAGTTATAATATATTTATAATAATATATTAAAATATTATTATATTTTAGCTTGATTTTTAATTTTTAATTTTATTGGAGATATTGGTAATTAGGTGTGTCTTTGTATTTATGTGATAGAGAATTGATTCTTATTGTTACTATTATAATTTTTAAATGGATGCTACATAAGTGAGATACTCACAAAATTTAAAATTGGTGTGATTATTATGGAAATAGTCTCTTAACAATGCACTCATTCATCAATTATTTTATACTTTATGGGCATATACTAAATTCAATTTTAATTACATTTAAAATTTATATTTGAAAAGTTCATGAGAGGCAACTCAATTGGTGATGGTCATGAAAATGAAGTGTTATGTTTAAAGAGGTTTGAGGTTTAAATCCCCTCAATTCACCCATGCTTATGGAAGGGGTATACATAGGCACCTAGAAGTTATAATGTTCGGTTGAAATTGACCCCATGTCACACAAGTATAAGACCAACCCAATTATCAATTCCTCTCTCTCTCACTCTCTATATATATATATATATATATATATATATATATATATATATATATATATATATATATATATATATATATATATATATATATATATATATATATATATATATATATATATATCTATATCTATATATATATATATATATATATATATGCTTTTTCTTTCTATAATTTAAATAGAAATTAAAAAAATAGTGTATCACATATTAAAACCTCTTCCCAACATTGTAAACATTCTCCATGAGGATAACCAGCTAAGGATCTTGGAACCCACATGAAGCCTCATGTCATCCACTTTATGTGATACCAACAAAGAAAAGACTAAGCAACCTCCTCAAATCTCGATGGAAGGAAGATAACATGGAAAAATCCTCAATAGAATATTTTGGAAAGAATTATGTGATAAAAATTATAATAAAAGGTACGTCCAATAGAATTAAAAGGGGTATTAGTGGTAAAATAATATAAATATGTGATAATGTGTTGACGGTGTTGGATACCGCTAATATATAGAGGGTCTCCCCGATGTGAAGTCCCAATTAGACCTCACACAGTTTGAAGTAGGAGCCCCATCCGGAGTATCGGCCCAGCCACCATAATACAAAGGTTCGTCTTAGGCTCAACATAGAACACAAGAGATTATATACGTAAACCTTGAATAAGCAAGTAAGTTGACATTGTGAAGCACCAATTGCAAGATGTAAAAGGAAACCTTCACGAGGGGAGACAAGAAGTGAGTCTCTAAGAGGAAAGTAATAGTACTATCCTAGAAGAGGCACATGAGAGCATGGAAAGATTCATTAGATAAATAATTCACACAATGATATTAAAGAAAATACAATGCACATTCAACAAGATGCGTACTAACACCACTGAAATAGTTCAATTTCTCTAGTACATATGAACACAACATATACCATAAACATCCCAAGAATATTCCTATTTCATTTGTGATACATACATGTACATGTGTTAACTCATAGAGCTTCAATTATAAGGTGAAAGATCCAAGTACATCAATTACAATGGTGGACACTAGTTCTAATAGTGGAACATTAAGTCGCTCCATTAGGGGATTTTTGAGGTCTAATATGGGCCTCCTAAGGAAATTATAAAATAATAGTGGAAATAATAAAATAAGATTAGATTACATCATCAAATTTTAGAGGGAAAAAGGAAAAAAATGTTTTTCAACTTGTATTTTCAACTTATCTCCCTATGGGTTTACTCAAATTTCAAGTGGAAACACTCGTTGGATGAAAAATTTGATTCCTCATCCAAGGAGTACCCATGTTGCATACTTTCGATGGACCCTACTACATGAAAAATGAGAAATACATGAAAAATGTGATTGCAATCACTTTTTTCATGTATTTCTCATTTTTCGTGTAGCAAGGTCCATCGAAAGTGTGCAACATGGGTACTCCTTGGATGAGGAATAAAAATTTTCATCCAATGAGTACTCTTGCTCGAAATTTGAGTAAAACCTTAGGGAGATAAGTTAAAAATACGAGTTGAAAAAGTAGTTTTATTATTTTATTATTTTTTAACTTTCTGTTTTTTACTCCAAAAATGATGAATCATCCCCCATGTTTGACATTATCATCTTGAGTCCTATTAGTTCTTATAAAGTTTATTTTTTTTGTACACTTTTCTTAGGAGGCCCATTTTAGACCTCAAAAGTCCCCTAATGCTTGCTTCTCCAAAGAATAGTTTTCTCTCCTATGCCAAGTAGAGAAGCCAAGACTAGCTCTCCAAAGCTTAAGCCTCCAAAAGCCCTTTTCTTGAGTTATGAGGTTGTTTTTATAACAAGGGGGATGACCTTTCATATCCCCATGACTCTTGAATTACCCTCATGACTCTTGGACTTCAATTATGACCTTTGTACTTCTATGCAACTCTTGAACTTCTAAATGACTTTTGGACTTCTTCTAAAGACATTTTTTCCATATATAACTAAGTGAATTTTCCTATTCCACATAAGACTCTTTGGCTTCCACTTATTTGTGTTTACAATGATTACAATAATACACCATGACTTCCATATCATCATGTGATGAGACTTTACATGTCATTATCTTTAATGACTAGGACTAATAGTGATTGATGATATGGAATTTCTCCTACGGTGACATGGCTACCACTGTGTCTTCATTTCTTTATGCAACTTCAATCGTTGATGTCCTCACCCTTCAAAGGGTCTTTGATGTAACGGATTATTTGGGGTGTTTTCATCATCAATGTTCAAGTGTGCTCTTCGTTCTTCATGTAGCTTCCTTTGTTTGTTCTCTTTTTCTGATCTTCCTCATGATATTTCTATAATACCTGCCTCTGTAATCACTCATGATAAGCAATGATCAACCTTAAAATCTCCTATTCCACCATGTTTTATGCATATATTTTTTTCATACATTTTCATTGTGCTCGAGAGGGATAAAAGGGGATTCTGGGCTCATGGGCGCACTTTGAAAGGTTGAAGGGATGAAGGGGAAAGGATTCGTGGCCTCGACATGTGCTCATGTAGTCAAAAGAGGGACACAATCAAGGCATGGTGCATGGCTCAATTCCAAAGGATGAAGGGGAAGGCTTTGGGCTTCCCAAGTGTGTTGTGCACTCAAGGAAGAGAAAGAGGGTGCAGGGCGCATTCCTGAAGGATGAAGGATGAGGATTCATGCCTTCGGAGTGTGATCATGCACTCAAGAAACCATGAAGGTGCATTCCTTCAGGTTGAAGGAGTGCTCTCAAGGAGGGCGCATTCCTCTGGGTTGAAGGAGAACTCTTAAGGAGGGTGCATGCCTTCAGGTTGAAGGAGTGCACTCAAAGAAAAGCAATGAGGGTGCATAGCGCAAGTCTGAAGGTTGAAGGATAAATATTTGTGCCTTTGAAGTGCACTCAAGAGACCAAATAGGGAACATGGTGCAAGTCTAAAGGCTAAAGGATGAAGATTCATGCCTTCGAAGTGCGCTCATGCGCTCAAAGAGTCAAGAGGGCAAATGGCGCATTGTGGAAGGTTGAATGGTGGAGCTTAAGGCCTTCTATGTGTGCTCATGTGCTCAAGGGAGGCACATTCCTTCAGGTCGAAGGAGCACTCCCAACGATGGAGCATTCCTTCGAGTCGAAGGAGTGCTCTCAAGGAGGGCGCATTCCTTCAGGTTGAAGGAGTGCACTCAAAGGAAGACTTGGTTTTTCAAGGGTGCAATTCGAAACAAGGAAGGGGAAAGATGGATTAAGGAGTGTGCTTTGTGCTCTTAGGGGGAATATGGCACAATTCTGAACAATGAAGGATCCTTGATCATGGCTTCAGGGTGTGCTCATGCACTCTTGGCCTCAATGGGTTTACTTTAAAACAAAATATTTGTCTTAGCTTGGGATATAGGAAAAGGGGCGAACAAGATGAGTTAAATATAAAACCATGTGTGACTCATACCGACTCATCAAGAAAACTTAGAAAAAATTAAACAATGATAAATATTCATCAAAACGCTACTTTGTACACATTCCCCAAGTACCACGAGTGAAGTGTGTGTGACTATGACCCAAAAGTGTCATTTTACAACAACAAAAGATATTATGACCATGAAATGCACCTAAAGATGTTCTAATCAATTTGGCGACACTTTATATTATTGAAAGACACTTGGAACTCATAAAATAACGTGAGACAACATTTGATGATCAAAGTGACAGATTATATACAACGGTGATGTTGAAGAATGTAACTAGGTTCAGTCTTCATATTTATATTTGAGTCATTATGAAATGTATTTACCAAAGAATGAAAAAGAAAAATTGAATATTATTACAATGACTTATTAAATCATAGATTTCATGCTTGGGTCATCATCTTATAGGTCAAAGTCCCCATTGAGGACTTCTAGGTTTTATGTTGAGTCATTAGAGTCATTGTCCATTTAATGAGACCCTTCTTAGGTTTTTGAATCATGTAAAAATAATTACTATTGAGAAAATATGTAATTTGTCACCTCCACACCAAGTCGACCCTTGCTTGATGAAGTCGACCTATAAGAGAACAATTTGACCCACAAAAGAGGCTATATATATAAGTGCAGTTCAATATATTTTCTCACAATCAACAAGTTTGATACATAAGAAGGAAGTGCAGAAAAGTGTGAAGTTCAAAGAGAAGAAGGAAGGATTGAAGAAGAAGAAGAAGTCAAAGTTTTTGGGCTACCTCTCTCTCTCTCTCTCTCTTTTATTTGAATTTATTGGGCTATTTGCTGGGTCGAAGTTCTGGATTTTCAGGGTCGAAGTTCTGATGTTGGGAAGGTCGAAATTATTGATTTGTTGGGTTGAAGTTCTATTGCTACAAGATTAAAGATCTAGATCGAAGTTTCTTGAAGGAAGGGTTGACTTGGTGGTTGGAGGAAGCATGTGTCTATGTCAGAGAGTTTTGGATTATATCATCTTAACTACTGAAGGAAGAAGTTTGACTGGGTTTTCTCCTAGATAGGAGTGTTGCGCTGGTTGAGTGCCTATATCTTGTGTCTCATGTTCTAGTGATCTTCATACACACATAATTTGGCAATTGATTGATGAAATATTATATAATAAACAAGTAAAATAAGCCAACATAATTCACAATTAATTATCAACAAAGAGAAATCATGCCCTAATTCTATTAGCACTGATTTCTCAACATGGTATCAGAGCTAAGTCCAATAAATATTGGAGATAACTTTGTTGGCTTGAAAGGAAAAGTTTCTCTCTCTATGATAAGATACTTGAAAATGGGATTCAATATCGCATGAAGCTAGATCAAAAGAATCATCTACAACTTATTCAATAAGGTCAAAAGCAAAGGGTTCTTGGTTGCACTCACAGGTTCACTCAATGATGACAATGCATGGATTATTGATAGTGGAGCATCAAGGTACATGACAAGAGATAAAAACCAAAATCACACTCTATGGAACAATATTTTCATGCAATGGAATTGCAAGATGAAAAAAATTATGTTGTTAAAGGCCTCGGATCAACTTCTTTGAAGCTGCCAACTGGACAATGGAGAAAAGCTACATCTCAATAATATACTCTATATTCCAGGTTTGAAAAAGAATTTACTTTCAATTTCTTGCTTAGAGGAAAAAAGTGATAGAATTTCTTTTATAGATGGAAAATTTTTGGCTTGGGGAAAAGATTCAAGCATCGTTAAAGCTAGGGTTATTGGAGTATGTGAAGGAAGTTTATATAGAGTCATAACACAACCTCCTCAAGCCCTAGTTCACATGGAAATAAATCCCATTGAACTATGGCATAGAAGTTATGGAAATTTTCATTATAAGGTTACCCCCTCTCTCAAATAATTGGATGGAATTCCCAATACCAAAGAATATCGTGAAGGACTATGCAAGGGATGTGCCTTAGAAGAATACAAGGAAGCTCTTTACAAGAAGTGAAACAAGGTCTAAAGAAATATTGGGCCTCATTCATTCAGATGTGTGTGGGCCTATGTCTGATAAATCACTTGGAGGTCATCTTTATTATATAACCTTCATTGATGATCACTCCAGAAAGACATAGCGCTATCTACTCAAATCAAAGGATGAAGTATTTGAGAAGTTCAAGGAATTTAGATCTGAAGTAGAGACCTTAACCGAAAGAAGGATACTGAATTTGAGATCCAATAATGGTGGGGAATACACTTCAAGATAAATAATTGTATATTGTAGAGAAGCATGAATTAAGAGGGAGCTTATTGTTCCCTACAATCCCGATCAGAATGGAGTTGCAGAAAGGAAAAATAGAACACTTGAATGTAAATTAATAATGATTTTTTATCAAGATATACCAAAATTTCTATGGGGAGAAGTAGCAATGATCGCCATATATATATACAAAATAGAATTCCTCATAGAATCCTTGATAATATGACACCTGAAGAAGCTTTCACAGGAAGGAATCCATGTGTGGACCATCTCTGAATATTTTAATGTCTCGCATACATCCACGTTCCAAAGGACAAATGAAAGAAGCTAGATTCTACAAGCATTAAAGGGATTTTCGTTGGCTATCATCTTTATTCAAAGGAATATAGAATCTACATCAAGGAAGGAATACATATTGAAGTAATAAGGGTCGTTATATTTGATGAGAATCATTCCAAAAAAAGATCCAAATATATTCCTATTGATGAAGAAGACATACCACTATTTGAAGAAGAAGAGCACCAAGATAATCCTACTATAAATCAAGAAGAAGAAGAAGAGGGACCAAGCGAGCCTATTCAACCTATGATCATACCTAACACAAGGAAGAGGCCAAATTGGTTAAAACCTACTCTTGAAGATGTTGAAGGACATGGAGCTAGGAAAGGAACTTTTAGAGAAAGAAAAAGACCAAAAAGATATTTTGGATATGCTACATCCATGAAAAAACTAATAGAAGTTGAACCAACTACATTTGAATAAGTTTATCACCAAGAAGTATGGAAGAAGGATATGTATGATGAATATCAATCCATCATGAAGAATGGGGTTTGGTAAATCATTCCTAGACCAAGTGACAAATCAGTTATCACTTCTAAATGGATCTACAAGATCAAGCACGTTGTTGATGGAAACATAGACAAGTACAAAGCTAGATTCAATGCAAGGGGTTTCTCTCAAAAGGAAGGCATAGACTATGAATAAACCTCTGCACCTACTACAAGATATCCTACTATAATATCTTTGGTTTCGTTGGATGCAACAAAGGGTTGGAATATCCATCAAATGGATGTAAAAAAATCATTTCTGAATGGAACCATCAATGAAGAAGTATACATTGAACAACCTGAAGGCTTTGAAGTAGATAGAAAAGACACTCATGTTTGTAGATTCAAGAAGTCCCTATATTGTTTGAAGCAATCTCCTAGGGGATGGTATGCAATAATGGATGCAAACCTTCTAAGAATCAAGTTCGTCAAAAGTACTACTAATCTAAATGTATATATCAAAGTTGTGGATAATGAGTCAATAATTATCCTACTATATGTGGATGACCTATTTATTATAGGTTTAGAGAAAAGGATACAAGAATTCAAGAAGACGTTGGCAGCTGAGTTTAAGATGAAGGATTTAGGACTGATGCATTATTACCTAGGTCTAAAAGTATGGCAGAAACCTGAGGAGATATATTTGGGGCAAGGAAAGTATATAATTAAGTTGTTGTATAAATTCAGTATGATGGATTCCAAGCCCATGACTACTCCCATGATCACTAATATCAATAATTTGAGAAGATATCACTCAAGTCTCGTAGATCCTACCACCTATCATAAGTTGGTGGGTTCTCTGATGTATTGGGTAAATACTAGACTAGATATATGCTTTTTTGTGAACATTCTTAGTAAATTTCAGTTGGAGCCTCATCATGATCATTAGATAGTTACCAAGCATATATTAAGATATCTACATGGTACGATACATCATTGCCTAAAGTACGACAACAAGGAAGTCAAGTTGACAAGTTTTACAAATTCTGATTGTGGTGGCAGTGAGACTGATGGAAGAAGCACTATTAGTGGATGTTTTAGTTTGGGTTCTGCTATGATCTCATGGATAAGTAGAAATAAAGATCTTGTTTCTTTGGGTAGTCTTGAAGATGAGTATGTGGTTGCATGTGAAATACGAAATGAGGTTTTATGGTTGAGGAAACTTTTGTTATATTTGTTTGGGAAGCCTCTAAGACCTACTATGATAAATTGTGATAATAAAAGCAAAATTAATATGTCTGAAGATCCTGTGTTCCATGCAAGGACAAATCATATCAACAGTAAGTACCACTACATTAGAAGCCTGGTAAAAGATGGGATCATGAAGCTATAGTATGTCCCGACCAATGAACAAGTAGTTGATGTGTTAAAAAAGTCTCTTCCTAATAAGAAGTTTGAATATCTTAGAAGCATGCTTGGTTTGGTTGATATCACTAATCTCATTGATGATAAAGGTTTGGAAGAGATTTGAGGAGGCATATTGTGTAATACAGACTGCCTAGGAGTACATGTGGTTGGACTATTTGTTTATGTCTAATTCCTGAAGTAGGGAGGGCGACGTTGGCCATATAACTCTGGACTTGCATTACACACCTATTTCCCTGGGTTGATGGTTAGAAAGTAATCTTGATGGTACCTAGAGAGGCTGAAATATTTAATCCATCTTAGTCCCACCCAGATAGATTTCCCTGGTCAAGAATCTAGTTTGTGGCATTGTATGTGCCTAAACTCTTCGTAGTTCTTGTGTTTGGAGATCTTCCTTGTACTTTTATATATATGTGTAAATTATGAATACCTCCCTAGTTAAGAGGGGGTGTTGAAGAATGTAACTAGGTTCAATCTTCATATTTATATTTTAGTCATTATGATATGTATTTATCAAAGATATTATTACAATGACTCACTAAAGCATGGGTTTCATGCTTGGGTGTTCATCTTATAGGTCAAAGTACCCACTGAGGACTTATAGGTTTTATATTGAGTCATTATAGTTATTATCCATTTAATGAGACCCTTCTTGGGATTTTGAATCATGTAAAAAGAATTATTATTGAGTCAAATGTGTAATTTTTCATCTCCACACCAAGTCGTCCCTTGCCTGATGAAGTAGGCCTACAAGAGGAAAATTAGACTCACAGAAGAGGCTATATATACAAGTGCAGTTCAATTTATTTTCTCACCAACTCAAAAAGTTAGATACACAAGAAGGAAGTGCAGAAAAGTGTGAATTTCAAGGAGAAGAAGGAAGTATTGAAGAATAAGAAAAAGTCAAAGTTTTTGGGCTACCTCCCTCTCTCTCTTTCATGAAAATTTATTGGGCTATTTTCTAGGTCAAAGTTCTTTTGTTGGGAAGGTCGAATTTATGGATTTGTTGGGTCTAAGTTTTGCTGCTGGGAAGGTCGAAATTCTGCATTTGTTGGGTCAATGTTTTGTTGTTGCAAGGTCAAAGATATAGGTCAAAGTTGCTAGAAGGAAGGGTTAACTTGGTGGTTGGAGGAAGTCTATGTCTAGGTCGAAGAGTCTTAGATTATCTCATCTTAAACACTCAAGCAAAAATTTTGACTGGGTTTCCCCTAAATAAGGGTTTTGTCTTGGCTGAGTGTCCACAACTTGTGTCTCTTGTTCTTGTGATCTTCATACACACATAATTTGGTAGTTTCTTGATGAAATATAATATAATGAAGAAGTAAAAGAAGCCAACATAATTCACAAGTAATTATCAAGAAAGAGAAATCAACCCTAATTATACTAGCACTGATTTCTCAATAGGTGATAGTAGGCTCCAAAATTCGAATGTAGCGAAATTTTTGGAGGGTGTCGTAGTAGCAAGAACACTTGGTGACACGTTGGGCAGACTTTAGCTTCTTTGTCCAGGAATAGATTTTGATTAAGGGTCAAATCTTTAGGAAGTATTGGTTGCATCAATTTTCCCCTTCCAACCCAGTTTTATACATAGCATCTCGCTTTTCTCTATCGGTTGAACACACATAAGATACATGTTATCACAATTGTTCCAATACAGGAAAGGGTAATGTGCATGGCGAGTTTATTATATTCAGAGCAAAATTTTTGATCTCTAGTGTTGATCTGCTGCCAAAAGGCCTGGAAAATACCCCAACAGAGTCACTTAAAGAACACAAACATTGCTTCGCTGATACTGAGCCTGGCCAATACCCCGATGAAGTCTCTTGCTTCACCTTCCTGCTCAGGAAGCATTTCTCTTCTTTCACCCTTTATTTATTCATTTAATAGGATTGTGCACTGGCACTTATTATTTTCAACGGGTGGAAGAGGTATCTTGACTTAATGAGAGTAGAGGGGGTTTACCCTTCAGAGAATTATATTAAGACCTATGATATCTATTTTCTCGCTTTAGATTTTCTCCTAATCCCTTATCTACTAGATTGGACAAGCATTAACACACAAGTAGATTTACACCAAGTTGAGTAGTTTAGACACTGGCATAAGCATAGATATAATAGGTTCCCTCGAGGTTCTCATCTTGGATGAATTATATTTTCCATCTAGACTTAGCTCAACCTGTGGCATTTTTCCAAACAAAGAAGGATGACAACAAAAATCCAAGCGTTGTGGTTTTCACACTTTTGTTTTAATCCATGACAAACTCCCTTTTGAGCCATGCATTTTTTCACGCGAGGTTTTATTAAGAAAACATGAAAGAAATACGTAAAATCCAAAACCAGAAACAAGAGACAAAGAAAATGGAGACTGAAGCCGAAAACATCAAACAAAAGAAAAAAAGATGCAAAGACTAGATGGTAGCCTAGTTATTCCCAAATGATAAAACTTTGAACTACAAAAATTTGGTAGCCTAGGTATTCTCTCAATAATCCTACCTATTCTCCTCCCCCTTTCCTATGCTCTGTCCATAGATTTTATACAAAGAGGCAGGGGGGCGAATTAAAATTAATTCCCTTTTTGGTAGATATTTGATGGAAAATAACTCAAGATATGATTATGTGTGATTAATATAAAATGAAACCATATAAGAATAGCTTGGTTTGGTTTTTTCTCTAATTGGTTGTTCTATTTGGGACATAGTTTGGTATTGACCACAACCAGAAAGATACCCTTGAAGGAATTATGTGTATCTCCTAATCCAAAAACTTTTTTGGAGAAACTTCTTGCAAATCACCTAATTGGGGATGTTTTGAACAAAATCATGTCACAAATTTTCCATATTCTTTTCATTTCTCTAAAAATCATGCCTGCAGTTTGTAACTCGATTTTTCTTGGCACAATTTGACTGAATGTGGATCATAACCTCGAGGCTTCTGTAATCGACTTGGATACAATGTAGATAAAATGATGCCATGTCAGCATCCCTAGGCACAAAACACATGTTATTAAATCCCCTCTCAAGCTACATAGATATGCCAAACTTGGAGGTTGGTTACAAGAACTACATTGGAGCTACATTAACAGAGCTAGAAAAAACCTTCATTAGTAAAGGCAAGTATAATCCTCTCTAATTCATTAGAAATAAAGGAAAATAATGATAATTAACTATGTTAACATTTGTAGTCTTGTTACAGTATATTCATGAAGAAGCATACTAAGAATGACAATGAGTGGGTAACATAATGCGATGAAATAATCATGAAAGGTGTTTTTAATGGTGAAAAGATGACAAGTTGATGACCCAACACCTTTCTTCTCCCAAGTTCTCTTGTTTTAATTGCAGATAAGTGCTAGTTTTTGCAATTACTAAGAAGAAATAGAAGGTCAATCCATACATAAAGTGGTTGTTGAAGACAGTTGCAAATCTGAATATTGTTGTGACAACTCTAGAACACTATTGTTGCAACTATAAACATTGTCACTCCAAGTTTGGAGCAATGTTGCTAGAAATCCACTACATCCATTAGATATATTTTTAATTCCTTATGGCCACCATGAATCAAAGTTCAAAATTGTGGAAGCTTGGCCCATAGTGTATCGCCTAAAAGAAAAGGCATAAATAATTTTTTCATCATTTAAGTCGGAGATGGATCAATAATAAGAGGTGGAGTTGAAAAAGTACATTCAGACAGGAACATGATACATGTGTTGCAATTCACCATGGATAGATGTTGTAATTCCTTGATGTTAAGTGTTGCAATTCCCCATTTGAAGCGCAAGTGTTGCAACTTTCTCAAGAATTTCTACAACTCCCTATAAAGACACAAAGTTGTAATTCCCAAGTGTAGTTGTTGCAGCTCTACATGCTACGAATTTCACTGAGGCCCTTTCTTGCAACTTTTGGAAAGCCAGTAAGGATGAAGTAAAGACCAATGTTTCATAAATTAAATCCCATCACTACATTTCCAATTCCCTTGCTACATGTGATTCTCTTCAATGAAACCTACTATTCATCCTACTCATTCATCAAAACCATGGTATGCCCATGTATTTTCTTCTTCTCAATTCAAAATAATTGCATGGTGAAGTTTAGTTCATGTATTTATGTCATTACCCATGAGTTTAATCTTTTTAATACCACTCAATCACAACTTCGGCCTTATTATTTCCTACTTCCTACTTCAAAAATCCCTAACTCGTGTCATAAAGTGACTTAGCTCACTTACAATGTTGAGCTACCTCATTTTCCTATTCTCTTCCATAATAAATTTGATGGTGAAAACCTATCTCGAGCATCATCATACCATGGAATGTTGGAAATATATCTTATTGGTGAGCATTCCATAAAAAATAAAAAAATAAAAATATAATAAAAAATTTAAATGTGAAAACCCTTTGCGTGCAGTTAGAAAAATATTGTTCTAAAACAAACTTGTTGGTAAACAAGATCCTAAAAATAAACATAAAAATTCATCTTCAAGATTTTGTTTCTTAGGGAATAAGGATTCACAAGTTTCACAGAGAAGGTTGTTCCACATCTCAGTCTATATGTAACGTGGTGATCCATTATTTGAATATCCACATTCTTCTTTTCCACATAATTTTACATCATTACAGACCGTCTCAGGCTATCAAACAGGAATTTTGTTACAACAAGGTGTTTCTACAAGTGTTGTTACATATTTCTGTAGCTCCCATCAGTCAATTGCTACACTTCCTACCATTCAGTTGCAGCAACAACACCTATCAATCAGTGGTTGTAACGCTTCTTAAGTAGGTGTAGATATGCTTATTTTTCTTTTATTTAATCTAAGTTCATTGGATTATATGGATTTGTATTTAGAAAGACACTTAGGCTTTTGTCCAACTTTCTCATATTTTTCCATTTCTTGAGTGTGGACATTCTCTTCATTTTGGGGGGTACCATCACCTTCACATTCCATAAGATTCCATCACCATTTGTATCCATATCCACTCCAATATCCATGTACGAAAAGGATTTTAAGTTGGCAACAGTAAAATACCTTGTTGCTACCACACAAGAACTAATAGCCAGAGAAAAAAAGATGTTGTTTCTCCACAAGAACCAACAATGAAAAAATAAGCAGTTGAAAGGGACAAACAACATTTGTAATGCCATATCTCTCTTGATTTATCCATGAGCATATTTAGATCCAAAATTTTAAGCAAGGTATTCAACTTATCAGTTTCTTTAGTATGCAAGCAACAACAATGATATGTGAGAGCAATATAACATAAAGAAGCCCTATTACTACTACACAAGAACCCGTAACAGGAACAATGTTACTACTACACAATAACCAATAGCAAGAAATGATACATCATCATGTTAGAAGACTTAAACTATTATGATGGTGTTGCTACTATTTTTATAACACCATCGCTGCTACTCCAATTTTTATATGTAGAGAAGGATTCGTCTATATCTCAAAATTTGTGCATCGAATGGTCATGATTTTTTTGTGGAAAATGAATGAAATAGGACAAGTATGCTTGCAAAAATTAATAGAAAAGTATTTTTTAGATAATGGCTAAAAGAAGCTTGTTGCTACTCCTATAGTACTCTTACTGCAATTTCTTATATAGAGTTTTTGCAACTCTATTTGATTTGTTGCAAGCTCATTAAAATTGTTTTAGGATGCTAATTTTGAAATTTGGAGGATTCTTTATGAAAATTCACAACAAACATTTGAGAAAAATGAAAAAAATTAATGATAGAAAGAGGTTTTCAATGGAAAAAAAGAAGTGTACCTATAGTATGCCTAATATAGAGGTACTAGGTTGCATGAGGACATGAAACATTTTTGACGAGGGGGAGATGATGGGCCTCAGAATTGGCATCATTTTACGCCCTCTTTTCCCTATTATTAATTCCTTTTAGCTAGCCTACAACCCTATATTAGTCCAATATGAGGGATTTAGACATAAACAATTTTCCATTGCATTTCCTTAGTGTTTTATATGAATGTATGATTAAACATTAAAAAATATCATATTTGTATTAACTTTTGTGTTAATTTGCAAAGACGATGTGTCAGAGAGTTTTTTGTGCAAATTGTGATGTTTCTACAGTTAATGTTTTGGTTATAGTTGTTGTAACTCTGAACTTTGTTGCTACAACCATTATTGTTGCAACTCTTGTTGTTGCAACTCCCATTGTTGCGACTCTAAACCCTATTATTGCAACTCTCATTGTTGCAACTCCAAGCTTTGTTGCTACAACTCCAATTGATGCAACTCCAATTCATGTCATTACTGAAATTCTAGTTCATGGTGTTGTTGCAACTCTAGTGTTACAACTCTCGTTATTGCAGCTCTAATTATTGTTGTTGATGTTACTCCAGTTCCTGGTTTTCTTGTAACTCTAGTTCATGTTGTTGTTACAACTCCAATTCATGCCATTGTTGCAACTCTAGAACCATGATTTATTGAAACCTTGAATTGATATTGTTACACAGTTGTTATTCTATTATTTCAATTGGATTCAATATTATACATGGTTAATTAAGTTGTTAAAAATTATTTTGGAATTATGTACGAGTTGTTTATTGTTTGTTAATTATTAGCAAACCATATGAGAAACTTGTGGATCTCATTTATTAACTATTATTTTATTTTTAAACAATGTTATGTATAAAAGGAGTTCCTCTTTGGTTTCACGGGGTAGGACTCTTAGAGCATTGTACAGACCATAATGAAATTATTTAATTATTAATTTTTTCATTTTAATTGTAGTTTATAATTTTGATAGTATATGATTTGATTAATTTATTTATTTATTCTTTTTGCATATTAATGGAATAATAGTTTTTGTTAATCAGCTCAGTTAATTAAATTGATTTATGTTGTCATTGCAACAAGTGTTAATAAATATGAACATGTTGTTCCATGGAGACGAGGCCCACTCCAAAAGAACATAGTGCTATATAATTTATGTAGTTATTTTTCTCCTTGTGTAATTTATCTTTTTAGTTATTTATTCATGTAGAATTTATTTTATTTACTTATTTAATTAATTTTTGGTTGTGTGTTTTTATCCACTTGTGCAATTGATTATTTATGCATCAATTTATTTACATAATTGATTATTTGCAATGTTTTCATTTCAGACTTATTTGCATTAATTTATGTTGTTGAATAAATGTGCTCAACACAGTGATTATATTTGTTGGTTATAGTAAAAACGGGAATAATCTTGGCAAGGATCAATCCCTTCTTTCATTTTTTCCTTTAAGATTTATTTTCTACAAGTGTGTTTCATTTCCTGCAAACATGTTTAATTTCCCACATATGCGTTTACTTTCTTGTAAGCGTGTTTACTTTCCTACAAGCGTGTTTACCTTTCCTACAAACGTATTTACTTTCATACAAGTGTGTTTACATTCTCACAAATGTGTTTAATTTCATGTAAGTGTGTTTACTTTCCTACAAGTATCTTTAGTCACTTTACTTTTGAATTTATAGAACCTTTCCAAGCTTATGAACTCCCTGTACTCCATCCGCAAAAGTAATCATTGATGCTACAACTACAAACAAACCAATGAAAGTTAGAAGTGTGATTTGCATATATAATGCATAGTAACTAAAAAGTTCCATACGAGTCCAAGGTTGTCAATTAAATGCAGTATTTTGGTTGTCTTTATGAGCAATTAGAAATGTAATTAAAAGGCTCGTCAATAAGTATCAAGACAATTAGAGAAAACCATTACCTAAATACAACCCTTATAACTACATGCAAAAGTGGTTTACAATTTCCCTTATATGTAGTTATAATGATATTTGTTCAAAAATCATCACTAAAAAGAACCCCTTTTAATCATGCTTTATACTCTTACTACAAGATTTTGAGTGGAGATTTCAGAATTACTATTAAACTAAACTTTAATAATGATGATATTTTTAATAATGGTTACTTATTAATCCAAGGAAAACAACGTTCAGTTGTTACTACGAGTTGTGTCTTAGACTGCATTAATGTTACTTTTAATGATGAAAAATGATCATTCTTAAAAGTTTAAAAAGCAGTAATAACATTATTTTGCTAATATATAATAACTCCCAATCATTATAACTCCCAATTCTATTGTCAATTTTTATTGGTAATTTGAATTAGACAACCTATATGATATTACACTTAGAACTAAGAACATGCACCACAGTTTTGTAACATTTTCTTATCAATATCAAATCTAAGTATGTGCATAATACTATCTCTTTGTTAATCATTAATGCCTAAAATAATATTAGTGTTTCTTAGACCTATATATATAAATAAATAATACTTATTCTAATTATTATTATTATTTAATAAGAATTTCAGGATATTTTATTAAAGGAACCATAGTATGGCTACAAAAAAAAAATGCAAGATTTTTTGTGCTGATTTTTTTTTGCATATTTTACGTTCACCATTCAAAGGGTTAATAGCAAAGAAGGAGAATTTTAATGTAAGAGAACTTCTTTCCAAATTCCTAAGGACAAGGGTACAATATTACATATTGATTACAAAGAATAATACATCAACATAACATAAATTATCACTTACTAGTTGTAACCCCTTAATCAACTTTGAAAGTGCTTGATGTCCTGAGAGGCTTCCCACACTGCACCCGCGCCCCCCGGCCCCCCCCCCCCACAAACCCCTCAAAAGCCATATATTCCCAATCACATTTAATTCCTCTTATGAAAGGAGAAGCAGGGATTGTAACTTTCTTTGGAATCTTGGAAAAAAAAATTGGGAGACTTAAATTCCTTGTTACTGGCTTTAGTTCTTCTATTTACTCTATGTCTTCTTCTATTTCTTCTGCCTCGTCTTCTTCCTTCTCTATTTCTTCTGTATCTTCTTCTTCCTTCTCTTCAGCCTATTGAAGCATTAACATGAGATTATTTTTTTCCATTATCAAGGTGTGTTAAGCCTAAAATGGGTTTCATTACTGTTAGGTCCCTATAATACTAGTGATTACCCCATTACTATTGTAGTTATATCCCTTATTAATATTTTTGTGACCCTATTGTCCCCATATTGTTATTATTGTGCCCCATAGAATCCCTCTATTGTTATTTTTGTACCTTTATATTATTATTGTTAGGTCGGCTGGGTTATATTGTGACTCCTTAGACTCCTATATATAGAAAGGAGGTTTTGTCATTTGAATCATCAAAGAATCATTCATTTGTGTAATGTAAAGGAGGTTGCCCCCTCGAAGAGGCTGAATTCTAAGGCGTTGATCTATCTTTTCTATCTTTTTGTGAGCTGGTTTCATAACATGTGGTATCAGAGCTTTGGATTCTAGGGTTTCGCTGCACCAAATAGGTCATCGTGGAATTTTCGCTATAACTTTTTTTCTGCGACGTTTCAGAAGCGAAAAAAAAAAAAAAAACAACAACAACAACAAAACAAAAAAAAACAACAAAACAAAAACAAAAACAAAAAACAAAAAAAAAAAAAAAAAAAAAAAAAAAAAAAAAAAAAAAAACAAAACAAAAACAAAAACAAAAACAAAAACAAAAACAAAAAAACAAAAACAAAAAAACAAAACCAAAAAAACAAAAACAAAAACAAAACAAAACCCATTTGAGATGACATCACACTGAACCTTGGGTCCGAATTTCATCACGCTATATTTGCAGAGATATGATATGAGGAAGTTGGTCTTTTTGCAGACTCTTGAATTACATTCCAAACAAGTGACCTGGGGAAAATCATCATAAATTTCTCTCTGAGCATCAGATTGAAGTTTCGTAAGAAGGTACAGAAAGAGGATGGACTGTAGTTTCTTATATATATTTTTCAGAGCCAAAGGTCGAAACAGGGACACGTGGCATGTCATACAAGTTCGCTCTACTGAACTAGTCTATAATCAGGTCACTGTGGAAGATTTGGCATAACTCTTCCTTGGAGAATCCAATTTGGATCAGACTAGTGGCATTGGAAAGAGGACACAGAGGGCTACTGTAGGTCACAATTTCAGAACTGGATGATCCGAAATTACAGAGATACATCAGAGGCAATATCAAGCTCCTACAAAGTGAAAAAAGGTGTAGATTTTTTAAAAAAAATTCTTAAGCTTGGTTTGAAAAATTATTTTGAAGGAATTCAAAGGGAATAGTAGAGCATTATTATCGGTAACTGATGCCCCGAGGAAAGAAAATGAAAACACTTAGTAAGCAACCTGAAAGCTCTAGCATGACTCATGAATAAGAGGAAGAAATGCTACATGATATATCAAAATTACAAGACCGAGTGCAACAAATGTCACTCTCACAAAAGCTAACAGAAGCTAAGATAAATGGCGTGGAATCTAAGATAAAGGGCATGGAAGCTAAGATGGACGATTTTAAGATAGATTTGAAGACAAATTTGAAGAGAGACATGGCAGATTTAAAGACATATTTGAAGGCAAACATGGTAGATTTGAACTTGACAGATTTGACAAATTTTCTACAAGAAATACTTACAAATGGTGAAAGGGTAGTAAAGGAAACTCATGATGTGAACAAAAGAATTGTTAATCATGATTTCATAGACTCTAATGTTGGATCGAAGACCCACCATATTCTAAAAATCGATATGAGGAAGTTTGATGGCAAGGATCCCGCAACATGGATATTACATATGGAGCAATTTTTCGATCTCAATAATGTGCAAAACACACAAAAGGTACATATTGCAACTTTATATTTGGAACCAAATCAGTTTGTATGGTATCAATGGATTTTCTCTCGTAAACAAATTATCACTTGGGCAATTTTTACGGAAGAATTGACAGCACATTATGAAGATACAAAAAGCAACACTTTTTTTAGCCAATTGATAAGTCTCAAACAAAAGGGTTCAATAATGGAGCACATTGAAGAGTTCTAAAAATTGAACATAAGGGTAAAAAATATTCCAGAGGAGCATAGGATTGATGTGTTCATAGGGAATTTAAAGGATAATATCCAACATGATGTTCACCTTTGGGAACCTGATTCATTAGAGAAGGCATTCAGGTTAGCAAGAAAAATGGAAAGCAAAATTATGGCAACCAGGAAGCATACCACTCACAACTATAAAGATGGAAGTGTTGTTGCCCTTAGTCTTCCACAACCTATAAGGTTGACACCACAACAATTGGAAGAAAAAAGAGCAAAAGGGCTTTGTTACAGTTGTGATAGCAAATACACTAAAGGTCATAAGTGTGCTGGGAAGAAATTATTCTACATAGATTGTGAAGAGGAAGAAGAAGAGGAGCAAGAAAGGTCAAAAGAAGAGGATATACTCCAGGAAAAAAGCCTAGATAAAAAAGAAATGAATCTGACCATATCTTGTAATGCATTGGCTGGAATTACCACTCCTCAAACCATCAAGATAGAAGGACAAATCAAGAAGAAAAAGGTAATAGTGTTGATTGATTCAGGAAGTACGCACAATTTTATTCATTGTAAGGTAGCAAAAGAATTGAATTGCTTCCTATATCCAGCACCAGAGTGTCAAGTGATGGTTGCAAATGGAGGAACAATAAATTGCTCTAGAAAGTGCCATAATATCAAGCTATCCATGGGAGAATATGTATTGACTAGCCCAATGCTTTCCATTCCAATGGGAGGTGCTGATGTTGTATTAGGAGTCCAATGGCTACAATCCTTGGGTACAATAGCTTTTAATTTTCAAGAACTTTTCATGAAATTTTCTGTGAAAGGAAAGGAAGTTGAATTAAGGGGTATTGCAGGGAAACCAGGAAAGATAATCAGCTCTAACGGTATGACAAAGCTTCTAAAAAAGAAACAAAGAGGTGTAATTGCACAATTATGTTCACTAGATGTTTCCACATCGAAATCATCTATTTCTCAAGATCTCCAAAAATTCTTGGACAATCATTCCAAGGTATTTGAGACTCCCAAAGGTCTCCCACCTATTCGTGATCATGATCATGCTATTCATCTGATTCCAAGAAGTGTTCCTCCAAACATCAGACCGTACAGATATCCCTATGCCCAAAAGAGTGAAATTGAACATATGGTTGCAAAAATGCTAGAGGCTGGTATAATTCAACCTAGTCAAAGTTCTTTCTCTGCTCCAGTAGTATTGGTGCACAAGAAGGATGGATCATGGCGCATGTGTCCGGATTATAGGGAGCTCAACAAGCTCACTATTAAAGATAAGTTTCCCATTCCTGTCATTGATGAATTATTGGATGAATTGCATGGATCAATTTACTTCACCAAGTTGGATCTTCGTTCAGGATATCATCAAATCAGAATGAAGACTAAAGACATTCTGAAAACAACATTTAGAACTCATGAGGGTCATTATGAATTTTTGGTCATGCCTTTTGGCCTTACCAATGCACCTTCTACATTTCAAGGTTTGATGAATTCCATTTTCAAACCCTTCCTTAGAAAATTTGTGTTAGTATTTTTTGATGATATACTAGTCTACAACAAGTCTTGGAAGGATCATGTTGAACATGTTGACAGGGTGCTACAACTATTGGAGGAGAAACAATTATATGCAAAAAGATCCAAATGTTTCTTTGGAGTACAAGAGGTGGAATATCTGGGTCATATTGTATTTCATGAAGGAGTTAAGGTAGACCCTAGCAAAATTAAAGCCATTAAGGAATGGAAAATCCCCACATCCATAAAGCATCTGTGAGGATTTCTTGGGTTGACAGGGTATTATCGCAAGTTTGTTAAAAATTATGGGAGAATAGTAGCACCTCTAACAACATTATTGAAGAAAGATGCATTTTCATGGACTCCAGAAGCAACAAAGGCCTTCGAACATCTTAAAGAGGCAATGTGCCAAGCACTGATCTTAGCTACATCGGACTTCACAAAAACCTTTATTGTGGAATGTGATGCTTCAGGAAATGGAATTGGTGTTGTTTTAATGCAAGATGAAAGACCCATTACTTTTGAAAGTCGTCCAATCAAGGGAAAGTTTTTACACAAAGCCATTTATGAGAAGGAAATGTTGGAAATACTACATGCACTTAAGAAATGGCGACCCTACCTAATGGGAAGACACTTCAAGGTAAAAACGGATCATGATAACCTTAAATACTTTTTAGAACAAAGATTATCCTCTGAAGAGCAAAAAAAGTGGGTCACAAAGATGTTGGGTTATGACTTTGAAATCATCTACAAAAGAGGGAAGCAAATGTGGTGGCAGATGCACTCTCAAGAAAGGATGAGGATGTGGGAGCATTGTTGTGTGCCATTTCTATTATCCAACCAGGTTGGATAAACGAAGCAAGGGAGGAATGGAAGAATGATGAAGAAGTGTGGGCACTTATTCAAAAGTTACAACAAGATTCCAGTACATCTGATACATTTAGCTAGCAAAATGATTCGTTATGGTACAAAGATCGCTTATACCTCTGTAATAATTCCCAACTCAAACAAAAGATTCTTATGGAATTGCACACTTCTCCCTTAGGAGGGCACTCGGGATTTTTAAAAACTTACCACAGGGTTAAGAAGGAATTTTTTTGGGATGGCCTTAAATCAGATATTCAAAAGTTTGTGGCAGAATGTTTGGTTTGCCAACAAAATAAAGTTGAAACAATTAAGACCCCAGGGCTATTACAACCTTTATCCATTCCAAGCCAATGTTGGGAGGAGGTTTCAATTGATTTTATCACAGGTTTACCCAAGTATGAGGGAAAGAGTGTCATCATGGTAGTAATTGACAGACTTACCAAGTATGCACACTTTTGTGCATTATCACATCCATTTAAAGCCAGTACAGTTTCGACTGCATTTATGGAAACAATTCAAAAGCTACATGGAAACCCAAAGATTATTGTAAGTGACAGAGATCCCATTTTCACTAGAAATTTTTGGACAGAATTATTTTCTTGTCTCGGTACTTAGTTAGCTCATAGCTCATCTTATCATCCTCAATTTGATGGGAAAACTGAGATAGTAAACAAATGTTTGGAAGGATATCTTCGTTGCTTTGTATCTGATAAACAGACACAATGGGTCAAATGGTTGCCTCTGGCTGAATGGTGGTATAACACTTCCTTCCATACAGCAACAAAAATGACCCCATTTATGGCACTTTATGGATATCAACCACCATCCATCACATCATATTTAAGAGAAAATTCTAAGGTTCAAGCAGTGGAACATCACATCGAGCATCAACAACAAGTCCTCCAACTCTTAAAGGATAACCTCGTGTTGGCATAGAATAGAATGAAACAACAGGTAGATCAAAATCGCAGCGAAAGAAGTTTTGATGTAGGTGATTGGGTATTCCTATGACTACAACTATATAAACAAATGTCCCTCAAGCAAGCTAAGAAGGATAATAAATTATCACCAAAGTATTACGGTTCATACAAGGTGTTGCAAAAGATTGGTAACTATGGCATACAAATTGGAGCTTCCTGCAACTTCTCGAGTGCACCCAGTTTTCCATGTTTCATGTTTAAAGAAGGTTATAGGCAACAAGCTCCCAGTTCAAACAATATTGCCAGAACTTGACGAGGAAGGAAAAATTATATTGGAACCGGAAGCAGTCACAGAAACGAGAACTCGACAGCTACGAAATCGATCAATTTCGGAGTATCTCATAAAGTGGAAGAACTTATCCGCTGAAGATTCCACATGGGAGGATGAGAATTTTATACAGAAGCATCTAGAACTACTCAAGCATTGAGGACAACACTTTTTTGAAGGAGAGGGGCATGCTAGGTCCCTATAATACTAGTGATTACCCCATTACTATTGTAGTTATATCCCTTATTAATATTGTTGTGCCCCTATTGTGCCCATATTGTTATTACTATGCTCCATAGAATCCCTCTATTGTTATTTTTGTGCCTTTATATTATTATTATTAGGTCGTCTGGGTTATATTGTGACTCCTTAGACTCCTATATATATAAAGGAGGTTTTGTCATTTGAATCATCAAAGAATCATTCATTTGTGTAATGTAAAGGAGGTTACCCCTCGAAGAGGCTGAATTCTAAGGCGTTGATCTATCTTTTCTATCTTTTTGTGAGCTGGTTTAATAAAAATTGCGTCCTTTTTAGGTTCCTTCTCAATGTCTTTTGGATTCTCTGAACCATCTAGATTTTCAAGAGCTTCAAATTGATTATTCCTTGAGGTGGGAAAACTTTCATAAGGTTTCCTTGACAGAGACAACCCCTCACATTAAGATTTTATGCACTTGCTTGAGACCATTTTGAACTCAAGTTCATATCTTGTCTTTTTATTTGAAAAGGGATACTCCTCATAAGCTTTTGGACAACTTTTGACAAATTTCCCATATTCATGACAAATATGGCGCTTGAATGGAATTTATTCGTAATTTAGGATTTATTGGTTATTGTGCCCATCAACGTTCATTTGCAAAGCCTTTAGGAGTCCCTTCTCCAAATCCATCTCCACACATATTTTTGCATAAGAGTACATTTTCCTTTTAGAATTTTATGATCAATGTATCCACCCATTTTTTTCCCATTGTCTCCAAGAGTGCTATCATCCTAGAAGATAAGAGGGAGATGAGGCATCCAACCCACACCAAGGCTATTGAGATATTCCTTTAGGTTGAAATAAAAGCATCATGGGGACATATACATCCCCTCAAATCCCATAAAATATAGGCAAGGGAAAAATATTAAATCTTACTCGTATTACTGAGAAAAATAAAAACAAAATAACGCCAACCATAAGCAAAAGAAAATGCCTATCCTTTAATATTAGGAGACCATTGCTGAGCCACCCAAGTTTCCACAACTTTTTGACTGTGTCAAAGGCCTGTAAACTTCACTATTGGAGCTCAGTCAGCCAAAGTGATGGATTTTCTTGAATCACGTTTTGGAGATGATAGGTCCAACTGAAGAATAACTCCCAATCAACTTACAAATCTCCTAGGTTGAGGCTGCTTTTTTTATAGGAGCTCAAAGACCAAAATATGGAGCAAAAAGCCTCCATTTCTGAGTTGATATCATCTACCATCTTCAGTCTTATGCAAGAGGAAAGAGTCTTGGGTATCACACAACGCATAATGTGACTTCAACCAAGGCAACTTCAAAGGTCAAAAATTCTCACTCGTTTATTTTTCCAACAAGTAGAAGTATCTCTAATCCACGAGTTCCATAGAGACAGCTATCCACAAAGACCATTGCTCAACTACTCAAGTTTCAATAGCTTTTCGACTAGGCTTAAGGCATGTAAACTTTACTATTATAGCTCATTCAGCCAAATGAGGACTTTACTTTTGTGTTTTGGAGATGATAGGTCCACTTGAGGAATAACTTCCACTCAACTTTAAAATCTCCTAGGTTGAGGCTGATTTATTTTATGGGGGCTCAAAGAGAAATTCATAGAGCAAAAAACTTCCATTTTTGGGTTGATATCATCTCCCATATTGAGTCTTATGCAATAGGCAATAGCTTTGGGTCTCACAAATGCATAATCTGGCTTTAGCCAAGGCAACTACAAAGGTCAAAAAAGCTTGCTCCTTGATTTTTCCGAAAATTGGAAGTATCTCTTATCCATGAGTTTCATAAAAACAACTACAAACCTACAAATTAGATATTTAAAAGAGAAAATCTTAAATATAAACATTTCAAAAGTTACTCCACATTTTTAAATCATCAATCCAACTTAAACCTTTCTTTAATTATTAATAATATATATTACAGATTTGATAATAATATTAAAATTTGTGCATATTAATACTTTCCTTTTATCTATTTAATACTTCATTTAATTACTAATATAAATTAATAATATACAATTACAAATTTAATAATCATTAAAAACAAATAAATTACATATCAAACCCAAACTCATAAATTAATTAATTTAAAATGAAATAAATTTCGTTATCAATCCTATTGAATTTAAAACTATTTAAATTATAATATCCACATTAGTGGAGAACACTAAAGATAATCAAAGATACCACATTGAATATAATACTATTAAAAACAATCTAATTGATACAGCAAAATCTGGCCATTAAAAATTGAGTAAACTACATTATCAACCTCACCAACAATATTATAAAAAATGAAAATATCATTTACAATACAATACTGTTACTGTGAGAAAGAATGTAACTGGTACAACAAACATCATGACTTGGTCAATTTAAAACTAAGTAACATCACCAAAGAACACTATAAAAATTAAAATACCACAGAGAATACAATATTGCTATAAAAAAAAAAAAAAATTCACACAAACATAAAGAAATAATCCTTCTGACACCCCTTCAAAAATCAGTAATCATAACATAACAAGTAGACTGATGAGGCTCACACACATAGAGGGTTAAACTTTTTTTTTTCGAAAATTAGAGAAATTTCAGTAAGATTTTGATCAAATTTATTAGGGATTTTTGTAAATCCAAGTTATAGTTGTTAAATTTTAAGATTTCGAGTGCCCCAAAAGTTTTTGATGGTGCTGAATCCATTTCCACCATAAAAAATCATGATTCAAACACTATTATTGCAATATTTTTTGAATTTTTTACTCAAATTCCGAACACTTTTCACTGTTCAAACAATTTCTCCCCTCAATATCTTTTTTCGAGAACCATCTATTAACTTTAGATTCGAGAACTCGTATCCATGTCCTTCTTTCTATACTCTAACCCCTTTGTGTTCTTGATTTCTGTACTCTAACCACTTTATCTAGAGTGGCCTCCCAATCTTAAAAACAACAAAAACAAACCAGGGAAACTTTTCATTTTAATATAACCATGCTTCCTGGACACACAAACAACTTTGACCTTCTTTCATTCCCAAGGGATTGCGTGGAGTAAACTCAAATAATTTAAACTATAGCGTTTGACAAATAATCCTTTGTCATCCTATGCTTAATCCTTTGTCATCCTATGCTTAGATGGCATGTGAATAATTGTAACACAACATATCACCTTTCTTAGATAATAACTCCACTATAAGCATAACCTCTAGACCATGCTGAATTAAATTATTAAAGTTCTCATTTCGAGAATCCCATACATTAGATCACAACTAGTATGATAAATATTCTTATCTCATATTATGTTTTAAATCATTTTTTCAAAACATCACATGCTTCCCTCAAAAATCTTCAACACTTAATAAATTAAAAATTGAAAAAAATCATAACATCAAAACATCAAATATTTTTTTTCAAAACATCACATGCATTCTTGAAAATCTTCAATATGCCTAAACAATATCTTTATGAAGATATTCCATTTCTTTAAGAATCAAATCATCCATCAAAAATATTCCATTGCTATCACATGCCTCTCTATGTTTTTCAAAGCTACATTTATCATGTGCACGTTCAAAGTTAAAATATTAAATTTTAATGTATTTAACGATTTCTTATTATTAATAATTTGATTATTAAAAAAATAATTATAAAATTGAGAATATTTATTTTATTACCAAATATATTTTCTCATTTTGATATTTAACCTAAAATTTAAAAGAATTATATTAATATATTTATTAAGAATTTAATAGGTTAAATAAAATATAAAATATTTTTTCTTTAATCTTAAAATAATATTTTACAATATCATTTAAAGTCATTATAACAATATATTTATTAAATATTTTTATAAAAATTGAATTTGAATAAATAAAATAACATATTTAAATTTAATTTAATTAATATATATATTTTTAAACTTATAATATTATAAAACACATTTATTATGATTAAAATTTAAATATTTAAATTTACTTCAATATATAGTATTAATTTTTTTATTTTATGTTAGCTAACATAACTTCTAATAAGTTATTTGTTAAATTTTCCCTTTTTTTTATGAGATGTCTTTATATTTACATTCCCATTTTTTATGAGATGTCTTTATATTTACATTCAAATCTTTTATTTGGTGTTATTATTTTTTTAAAGGTGTAGTTTTTATGAAATATAAGTGTTTTTATTAGTATTAATGCATAATTCAAATCTTTTATTTGGTGTTATTGTATCTATATTCTTTAAGAGAGGTGTTCACATTATCTTTTTAAAGGTGTAGTTTTTATGAAATATAAGTGTTTTTATTAGTATTAATGCATAAATGTGTGTGTTTTTGTTAGTATTAATTTCAATGCATGAATGTGTTTATTTTATTAATGTTGATTTCATTACATGAATGTACGGTTGAAAAGATATTTAAATTTCTAGATATAAAATAAGAAAGTTGCAACAACAGAATGTTTTTTTTTGTTAGAAGAATTTACAATTAGGTGTGTTGATACTTATGTGATACATAATCGATTCATTTCACTATCATTATAACTTTTAGTTGGAAATCACTTATATGATTCAGAATCAATTCATGTCACTATCATTATTACTTTTAGTTGGAGGTCAGTGAAATGAAACACTCATAAAATTTCAAATTAATATAATTATTATGCAAAAGATATTTAATAATGTACTCATTCATTAACTATTCTATACTCTATAGACATATTTCAAATTCAATTTTAACTACAATTGAAATTATTATATTTTAGCTATTATAAACATATTTAAATTCAATATTAATTATAATTAAAATTTTATATTTTTCTTTTATAAATTTAATTAGACATTTAAAAAATACATAAACATTCTCCATGAGAATCACCATCTCATGATTCTAGAAGCCTTTAAGTCCATAAACCATCCACTTTATGTGATACCAACAAAGAAGAGTAAGAAACCTCCCCAAAGCTCGAGGGAAGGAATATAACATGGAAAAAATTATGTGATACAAAGTCATAACAAAAGGTAAGTCCAATAGAATTAAAAGGGTTATTAGAGGTAAAATAATGCAAAAATGTAACAATAGGTAAGTCCAATAAAATTAAAAGGGGTATTAGAGGTAAAATAATACAAAATGTGTAACAATGTTTTAGTGAAAAGGTTAGTGTAATGATCTTACATGAACATTTCTAAAGAGCATTTTACTTTTGTCATATAATGAGTACTAAGCACACTTTTCTTTTATATAGCAAACAATAAAAGGATATGTGTGAGAGAATGATAAGTTTAATTAAATTGGATGTAGTATTATAGTAGTAATTTGAAAATGGGAGGTTCGAGTAGGTAATAAAAGGGAAAATGAAAAATATGAAAGAATATTAGTTGATTAAGTTAAAATTTAATAAAATAAAAGTGAAAATGAAAAAATAAAAGGTTAAAAAAGAATTTTCACAATTTAAAATTTTAAAATATAATTGGAATTTGATTTAAGAAATATGGACTCTTAGAGCTAAATAAGGGTAAGTAAAGACTTTCATAAAAGTTGAAATAGTTAAATTATATGATAAAGATTAAACTTTTTTCTTTTTTCTTTTGTTTTGTGATTAAAGGAATTGTTAATTATGCCAATTTCATACTCACGTGACATAGGGTTGATTCCAATCACCAACATTGGTCGATTTCAATCGCTAGCACTATAAACTCTAAGCATGTACGTAGGGCCCTTTCTGCACACACAAGGTGAATTGGGCGGATTTGAACACCAAACCTCCTCACACATAATACATCATTTACACGACTATTGCTAGTTGAGTTTTCCCCAGGGGCGAAAAAGATTAAAATATAAATTAAGATAAATTGACAATAAACTATTCAAAATATTAATTAAAAAAATTGTCTCTTGTGTAAGTTATGTATTGAAATTAAATTTATCTAAGCAACCAACAATATGCATATGCTTGGCTACTAGCTTGCTATTATGGAAACCAGACCAATAACATAGGCACATTAGCTTTGTCCATACAACCAAGTTTTCAAAACTAATATAGTAAAGTATAACCAAAAGTCTGATAATGTTTGGGTTTTACTCCCTAGCCTTTACTTAAAATTATACGGATTAGAAAATTCACTGTTGATGAAAAGTAAAAACAAAAAAAGTGAATTCTTGAAATGATTACCCAAGGGGTGAGTCCACTAGACTTGCTACCATTGAATCATCCTCTTCTTATTGGCTATTTTTTTCCTAGCTCGGAGACCTTGAGATCCATATTTTTCACTTGGAACTAGAAAGCATCTATGCATAGTAGGATTTCCAATTGAGCCTCACTTCTTTTCTATAGCACTTTGCAAATGATGGTTTTCACTTACCAATAACGATCCACTATCTCAGATATTTGTTATATCTCCACTTACTAGTTATATTGCCAAGAATCCATTAACCCACATTCTCCATTTCTTTATCCTAAATGAATGGTTTTCTTCCCTTGCTTCTACCTCTCGAATATTAATTTCATTTATAGCTACCACAGGCATATACTCCCAATAAGTAGCAGCTAAGTTCTTAACATTTATCTGAGCATGGGTTTAGTGGAGTCCTCTATGACTAAGCCTAGTTCTACTATGCTAGCTTAGTTTAGAGAAATAAATAAACTCAAATCCAAAGAGCTCGAGACTTCATTATGTCTAAATAATTCTCCAAGTTGACTTTTATAGGAGCAAGTAAAGGATGCATGAAATCATTGTTCATATGAGAGGGAAATATCCTACACAACAGAGAGGAATGTGTTACCATATTCCATATACTAGGATCACATTGCATGCATTTGGTTTCATCACCTGTTACCAATTATTTACACTAAGAAGGGTGAAGTGAGGGTGGATGGCGATGGTTCATCATTGTTTCATGGGAAAGTAGAGTGACATCCCATGTAAAAATAAAAAAATCTAAAAAATAATCGAAAGGAATATCTAAACTAAAACTAAAATACTTTACAATCATTAAACTAAACATAAGGTAAATGATTTGAAGAAAACTAATATTTACATTCGTTATTTTATAAATATTTAATATCACCTTATAATAATAAAAAATAATTCATAAATTTTTTAGATTAAAAACAAATGGTATAAAAGGAATAGTTTTAAAAATTTCCCATATTATCTTAAAATAAATAGAACATAAATTCTATATACTAAATGATATAATTAGATTTTTATTTATTTTAGATACTTTACTTTATATTATTCTATTTATAATTATTTTATTTTATTTTTTATTTTTTATTTTTTTAACGTTCTATTGTATATAGGTATATATTTCTTACAAGGCATATAGTAATAGTGATAAGGTGTTTTGTTAAGGTCTTCCATGGTTAAAAGGTCATCAGTTTGAAACCTCCTAAGTACAAATCCAACAATGAGTATAGCTTGATGTGGCCTAAGCTAGATGTGATACATAGGTGATACTTTATCAGACTACAGATTATCAGACTTATGTGATACAAATTAGTCAAATTGGTTTGTCTCAAACTATGCATGTCTAAGTGAACAAAATAATAAAAAAATAAAAATAAAAATAAATGTATTGAAGTAATTGTTGATAATTTATATATTAAGCTTATTTTGTATGATGTAAGAGAAATATATTTAAATCTAAAATTAGTTAATGAAATTATATTATAATTTTGTTTTTAAATAAAGAGTGATTAAAAAAATAAAATGTATTTATATTTATCAAAAAGAAAGATTTATCGTAATTAAAAAGAAAGGGAGTTAGAATATCATTATATTTTATTTTAGTTTATTTTTAAGTTAATTTTTCTATTGTTTGTTCACAAATTACAATAGCCTCAGGTTGTAATTTGTTTCTAGCTTGCCACTTGGGAAACTAGACTAGAGATAGAATAACTAATTGACATTCATCATCTAAAAATAAACTGAGGGGTGAAGTACCAAATTATAGAATTTAAGAGTTGTCCTTGTAGCGGGGAAACCAATCAAGAGTATCACAAAATGAGTGATCATAGTTTGAGGTTGCATACATAAGACTAACAAAAACCTAATGCAAAAGAAAAGGGTTGTTTGATAAGCGAGAAAACCAACCAAGAGAACAACAACATAATATACTAGAGCTCTAAACATTTCAAACAAAGCAACAAATAAAATAAACTTTAGAGTCATGAAGATATGGAAGTTTCCAAGTCTATGGGATGGTCTTAATCTTTGCAATATCATCGCCTCAATGAAAATGAGCACCCTTGCATGTCATGGCTATTGATAGACGGAAGAATCATGCTAGACAAAGGAGCCCAAGGATGAGGAGTAGACAAAATGCAACTCAGAAAACAAACCATAACCTTTTGGGAGGGCCGCCAGTGGTTCTATAGAATCTGGGGAATTTCACTTACTTGCAACATGATATAACAGGTGTGAGAAGAAAGCTAAGGAGAAGTATTAAAGTGGAGGCAAGAAAATGGAGGAGATATAGGTAAGATCAACGAGTAGTAGGGGGAACAATAGGGAGACGAGTAGCAATTTGAAGTGTGGGAGCATATATGGGGGTCTGAAACTCAAATATTTCATGAAGAGTCTCAATGCATCGAAGGCACAAAGGAGATTAATGTGGGGTGCCATGTGAGGTGGTGTACACCTCTCCCAAGGCCAAAGTTAATAGACATGCGGTAAAACTAGCATGTTGGCCATTAATGATGCTTAGAGCCAAGGCATTCCTTTCTATCACCACATCATCACCATCATTCGACACCCCATCAAGAAAACATATCTTTATATTGGGGCTTAATTAAATTTTAATAAAGAGAATGTCCATCTAATACAGACACACAAACACACACACACACACACACATATATAATTATAATTTTAAATCTTGTATTTTTTATTCATCACAATTGAAAACACATCGATTAGATACTTTTTGCATAGTATATATAAGTAGGATTTTGTAAATCTAGTGTACCTCATATTCATCCTACTTTAGATAGGGTTGAACCTAAAGTCAATTAATTGGATTATGGGTTGTACTTATTTATTCTCCTTTGTAGTTCTTAAACAATACTCCATTCCCCTTTTTTTGGGACTCCCAAGACCTCCACCAAGGATGCCCCTTGTCTCCTTTCCTGTTTCTTTTATTGATGGAAGGTCTTAGTGCACTCATGAAAGAATCCAAATAATAAGGAAGGCTTAAGGGTTTCAAAGTCACTACTCTTGAATTTATCATGCATCTTCTCTTCATAGATGATGTTCTTCTCTTTGATACAAGTTCAATAAAAGAACTACGGATCTTAAAGGAGTAAATAGATATCTTTAGAAAAGCTACAAGTATGGAGCTCAACTATAGAAGATCATGCCTTCTTATGAACAATATTCTATAGGAGATACAATACTAGATAAAGGACTTGTTTCCCTTCTCATCATAATATTTTGAGGGGGGTTTCAAGGACCTAAGATTCCAATTGAAATCAAATTTCTACTACTATGATGACTAATTCTGGCTTCTAAGGAAGATAGCACTAGGGGAATTTTGAGGTCTAAAATGGGCCTCCTAAGGAAAATAATAAAAGGAGACTTATGAATTTTTGAAGAAAAGAAAAGAAAAACTATATTTTTTATTGTATTTTAGGCTTACCTTCTTGTAGGTTCACCTAAATATCAAGATTAGATGGTCATTGGATGCAGAATTAAATTCCACATCCAACGAGTACCCACTCTACATATTTCTAAGTAGATCCACATCGAAAAAAATTGAAAATAGATGAAAAAGGCGTGTTCAATACACTTTTTTTAATGTATTTTCTTTTTTTAAAATGGATAATACACTTTTTTCATGTATTTTAAATTTTTTTCAATGTGGATCTACTTGAAAGTATGCATAATGGGTACTCATTGGATGTGGAATTTAATTCTACATTCAAAGACTGTCCACTCTTGGAATTTGGGTGAACATACAAGGAGATAAGCCAAAAATACAACTAATAATAAAAATAAGAATTATTTTCTTCTTTTTCCCTCCAAAATATTTTCCCCTAGGTGATCTGGTGATCAATCTGATCTTGTATGACAAGGTTATGATGTTCTAATCATTTGGCCCAACAACTAAAAAAATTTGTAGGTTTTTTTGATTGAGCAGTCATACCACTGATGTCAGCGTGCCTACTAAGTGCATACAGACCAATCCTAGCCTGCCAAGTGGCATCCACGTACAGGTGGGAGTTGGCATGCATTTATTGGTTGGTTGTGGTGGTCCAATTAGAGGATGCCACGTGGCCCAACTAGAGGTCATCACGTGGCACCTCGTAGTTGGCTAAAATTTTGTTAAGGGTCAGATAACCTCAAGCAGGATCAAACAAATGACCTACCTTCCAACATTGTTGAGCTTTACCACTATGTTATGAACGTGTTTCTTAACTTATCAAGATCACAGTTTTATGTTAAAGACAAGTCAAATGTGCATTTGGGGAAGGGGTCGGGACAAAGCCCTAGCCCCTCGTCATCTACACCCCCACACGACCATGGCAGGAGCGATGAGTAGGGCTTGGGCCTAGCCTCGACCCATGGTCATAGTTGAATACACTACTGAGAACCAAGTTTCTTGGGAGCTGACGAAGAGGGGGCAAGGCTCAAGGCCCTAGCCCAAGTCATATGATCACACATAAAACCATAGTGGAGTCGTTTGGGTGTTAAAATGAGTGGGGTGGAGTTTAGACCCTGGCCCCGGTCCCTTAAAACCACATAATACCACCAGCAGAAAAATAAAAGGAGCTACTGGCGGGAGGGGGTTATTAGCCCTGGCCCTCGACCACATCGCGCTGACGTGACCAACAACCCGTGGATAAGGGGCCTAGGTCGGCGGGGGTGGGCAGTTAGCCCTGGTCCTCGGCCATATGGCCCCATGTGGCCATAATTTTCCGCTCACAGGAGTTATTGTGCGTTTTAACATTGCGAAATTTTGCACCTTCGGCGGGTGAATCGTCACCTCTGCAACGGAAAACAGGGCAGATTTGTATCTCTGTTAGATATTTTATCTAGTTTGTAGGAAGGATAATAGAGGAGGAGGTTTTAGAACTTATGAGAGCCATAACAGGGAATTTTTTGGCTTTTTGGAGCTCAAGAAGAGTCTAGATAGGGGTTTTTGGACATTCTGGATCCAATGGAGACCTATGTTTGCTTATTGGAGTACATCTAAAGAGACTTTTTGTAGGTTTGAGTCCATGGGTGTCATGATCAATCAGTGTTTTGGAGCAATTATTGAAGTCTTTTGAGCATGGAGAGGACCTTGTAGGGGTTTTCTAGCTTCAGATGTTTACTGCAGCAACTATGACTTGTATGGTACAACTTATGTTTGTATTTTCTCACTATGTCTTATTGATGAAAGATCTCTTTTTCTACTTCAATGTGGAATTGTAGTACTTGTATACTCATGTATGCTCATTTGCAGATGGAATACTGGCTCTTTGTAGGAGAACCATTTTCTTGTTGATGGTTTAATGATTAACTGTGGTTTGTCATTTTTTTTTAGAGCGATATTTCTTTGCAGGAGAATTTTTCCTTGAAGGGGAAACTAGCCACTCATTTTAGTCAACAAACTTTATGTACTCTTCTTCACTAAATATATGGAGCGATCTAGCTGTGTTAGTAGGCCCAAAGATGTAGCTCAGGAGGGGTGAACTTGGTCACCAAATTTTGTGTTGTTTATCTTCTTGAATTCCTTTATGAGTTAAATGTTGATATGTGCTTATTTAGAAGTTCACATGTAAACTAACTCATTAACCTTGAAGAGACCTTTAAAACTTGTGTTTCCATAAGGCCCATTTTTACTTGCAAAGTATTAGAGGACGATCACTTTTTAGGAAGGAGAAGTTCTCCTCCAATTTCATATCATTTGGGATGATATCATCATCTTGAATCTTACTAGTTCTTTGAAATTTAATTTTGTTAGTACAATTTTTTAGGCCCACTTTTTACCTCAAAATTCCCCCATTGAGGCTCGAATTTTCCTTTAGGAAAACCATTCTCTCTCAAGGGGTGGCCATCTAGTTCTTCTTAAAAAATTTCTTGAAAGTGTCTTATTCCATTGCCTCTTTGCAAATACCAAGATCACAAAGGGATTTTTGATTAAATTTAGGAAGAAGTGTTACCATGTCCTCTAGATAGGAAAAAAAGATACATTGACGGCATCCCTTAGATAAGTGGAAGACACTTGCACTTCAACCAAAAAACAAGGAAGTATGGGCATGGAGAACATCTTCTTATTCATAAAATAATTGGTGGAAAAGAACCTCTATAGGTTTATCTATAATGAGTCCTTGTGGGCATTGAGTGATTCGAAAACACAGGATTGACTATTTTCTCAATTTCTTCAGATATTAACTAAGGTTTCTTCTATGTGAATGAATGAGAGAAAATTTATGTTTAAGTGCCTTTAAACATAAACTTGAAATCTGAACATAAGCATAAACAACAGAGAAAATAAGAAGCAAACTCAAGATATTTGATGACGGAGTTCGTCCCTCTTGGACTACATCTCCATGTCTGCTTCCAAGTGGGCATCTACTGTATTAAAAATTCTCATAAGTATCTTTACATCAAATTTCACCATTCTAGATTGTGCATGTAGGCATCAATGGCTATTGTCAACTAATAGGCCTCTGCCTCAGCTCTCCAACGCAACTCTCAAATCTCAAAAGGGCCCAATATTGACCAAGATATGCCCGAAAAGGCATTTACAGGCACCAATAAAACTAGGTTTTGAAACTCATTATACAACTCCTTAGGCACTAGCGCATTGGTAATACCTTTTATAAAGTTGTGAGCAGGTCCTGAGGTCAAACCCGTGAACCTCCCTAGATTTCTTTGGCAACATTTAGCAAACATTGCAACCATATATTAAATATTTGACATCACATTATAACTCAGCATATGTGTAATGGTGTATCGTTATAACCCAAACCCATATTTAACATATAGTTTTAAACCAAAGTGTTTTATTGGACTGGTGGCCCCCGTGGCACATGGCACATATTTACAATATTAACGTTTGGCATATATATATATATATATATATATATATATATATATATATATATATGTATATGTATATGTATATGTATATGTATATGTATATATATGTATATGTATGTATATGTATATGCATATGCATATATATATATATGTATATGTATATGCATATGTATATATATATATGTATATGTATATGCATATGCATATGCATATATATATAGATGTATATGTATATGTATGTATATGTATATGCATATGCATATGCATATGCATATGCATATGCATATATATATATATATATATATATATATATATATATATATATATATATATATATATATATATATATATATATATATAAACCCCGGTGGTCACATACCTATGGCATGGTTTGTTATATAGCAAATGTTTGGCGTTGTCACATATATTTGGAACGTTGACAGTGAGGGATTGACTGCGCCATTCATGGAGACTCCGCGCCATGGTTTGGAGACCTTGCTAACTATTTTTGTAGCATTGATAACATAGTCCATGGGTTTGGCGGGGCTGCTAGGTTGGCGGACTCCGCCAACCCTTTCCGCACATTAAAACTCAATAAAACTTAAATATAAAAATATGTTTGTGTATTAACAAAGCAAAGTTGTGGGCTAATGGTAAATTTTTGGATTAACGGTTCGTAGGTCAAGGGTTAGACCCCTAATCCTGTAGTTTGACATGTGCCTAGTTTGACTTTGGTTTTTGTGCGTTGACTTTGACCTGTCACGTGTCACACTAAGAAACTACCACTTGGGCTGCAAAGGCCCAATTTTTTTCCTATTTTAGAATAACTTCAGAATGCATTTCTCCCTCATACGGAGGCCATTTTAGAAACAAAATATGCCACTGGAATTACTGTGACTAGCTCTTTGACTTAACGTTCGTTTTATGATCGTCTGAGACTTTTGAAATTTGAGCATTTCAAGGATCCTCCTGGATCATTCCTCTCCGCTAGAAGCTTTTGGACCACCAAAACTTTGGTTTTAAGCAAACATGAGGTGAGGGTACAACTCCCTCACCCTTCCAATCTCCATCCACCTTGCCTTGCTTGGATTCATGCCTTTGAGCCCCACTTCAAGATACTCAAAATCTCCACACCTCGAAGTGCAGACCTTTCTATCTAAAATGGTATCTTCCTATAAATCAATCATACATTCAGGTGCAAAATAATCTACAGTTGGAATTTGAGCATTTTCCTCTGGATCCATGATCATTGGAGGTTCATACAACTTCAAATTTTCAACATTTACAGTTAAATATATGTGCATGTACGGAGGAAAATTTAACCGGAATTCATTGTGCCCAATATTTTCAACAATCTTAAATGGACCATACCTGATAGGTTTCAACTTTTTACCTTCACCTTTCATCCTTTCTTTTCTGATGTAAATCCATACTTGATGACCAATCTGGAAGTGATGATCCACCCGATGCTTGTCATGGCGCATTTTGTATTTGGCCTGACTATTCTCCAATTGATCCTGCAATACTTCATGAATCTTTTGGATTCTTTGAATGAAATTTATTACTTTGTCGACATCTCCGTGTCCATCCTCCTTAGCTTCTTCACCAAACATGAAATCCATTGGTGATTTTGGCAGGTACCCAAAACATGTTTCAAAAGGAGATCTACCTATAGAATAATTCAAGGACTGTTGTAAGCATGTTGGACATAATGTAAGTATTCATCCCACAACTTAGGATGTTTGCTACAATAACCTCTGAGAAGATGTGCCACTGTTTTTTCACCACCTTTATTTGCCCATCTGTCTGTTTGTGGATGAAAATTTGTGCTCTTTTTCAACTTAGAGTCCATGAGTTCCCACAAAGTGGACCAAAACTCTCCCATGAAACAAGAGTCCCGATCTAAAATGATAGAAGTAGGCAACCCAAAATGAACCCATACATTTTGAAAGAAAAATTGTGCAGTCTGTTCAACAGTAACTTGCTTTCTACATGGAACAAGAATACACATTTTGCTAAATCTATCAACCACAACATACAAATAATCATGCCCTTTTCTAGACATTGGAAGTCCTCCTACAAAATCCATAGATATATTGTCCCATGGTCTAGAAGGAACTGGAAGTGGCATATACAAACCTAACTTTCTGTTGTTTGGTTTTCTTGTTGAACACATGACACAACCTTTGATGTACTTAGCAACTGTTTCATTCATTCGAGGCCAATAGCAATACCTTTGTAACTGTGCCACTATCTTACCTACACCAAAATTCCCTGAAACATGAGAAGAATGTGCTTCCCTGATCACATGCACTCTTTCTCCCTGTGGTATTTACAACTTTCCAAGATGGTACAATAACATGCCATGAACATGATAATTCACTTCTTCCACTTGAGCACCATGAGTTAGTGATTCATAAACATCTTTGAAACGAGTATCTTTAGAATATTGTTCAATATAACTTTCATGTGCTAAAGAACTATTTTGAAGAATAATCAAAGCATTCAAAGAAGGTCTTGATAACATATCAACTACTTTATTGGTGCTACCTTTCTTATATTTGATTACTAAGTGGAATTGTTGCAAAAACCCCATCCATCTATAATATCGAGACTGCTGCAACTTAGTTTGAGATTAAAGGTACTAAAGTGGCTGATATCTGTATGAATCACTGTTTCTTTTCCCATCAAATAATGTCTCCATTTTTTAACACTTTCCACTAATGCATATAATTCTGTATCATATGTTGGATAGTTAAAAATTGCTTTAGAAAATGTTTCTGAATGAAAACAAATAGGCTTTCCTTTTTGCAATAACATTGCACCCATTGCATACCCACTAGCATTAGTTTCTATTTCAAATGGTTGTTGAAGGTCTGGTAATGCTAAGATTGGAGCTGTCACAATTTTCTGCTTTAGAGTATCAAATTATTTTTGTTGTTTTCCTCCCCACTGGAAGGAGACTTTAGAACTTGTTAAATCATGAAGTGGTGATGCAATAAAAGAGAAATGAAAAATAAACTTCTTCCAATACTAAATTGCACCCAAAAAACTTCTAACTTCTGTCACATTTTTTGGTCTTGGCCACTTAATGATTACATCAATTTTAGCTGGATCTATTTTTAGATGACCTCCTCCAACTATGTAACCAGGATATACTAAGGAAGTTTCCCCAAATTCACACTTAGAAAGTTTGAGATACAGTTTCTCTCTTTGCAACACATCAAAAACATGTTTAACATTCTTTACATGTTCTTCCAAACTTGAACTGAAAATAAGAATATCATCCAGATAGACTATGAAAAACTTAACAAGAAAAGGATGAAACACATCATTCATCACTTTCATAAAAAAAATTGGAGCATTGCATAAGCCAAACAGCATAACCAACCATTCATAAAGCCCTTATCTAGTCCTCAATGCAGTATTCCATATATCATTCTCTGTAATACGAATATGATGATAAACACTTCTTAAATCCAGTTTTGTAAAGTAAACGACATTTTTTAACTGATCAAGAAAATCATTGATTCTAGGAAGAGGATACATGTTCTTAATGGTGATTTTATTTAAGGCTCTAAAATCAACACACATTATCCAAGTTCTGTCTTTCTTAGGGACTAATATCATCGGTGATCCACATGGAGAAGAACTAGGTCGAATGAAGCCTTTATCAACCAATTCTTGAATTTGTTTCTTAATTTCTTCATTTTCTATTACCGACATACAATACATGCCAATATTTGGAAGAGGGGCATCAGATTGTAATTGAATCTCATGTTGTATTTCTCATTTTGGAGGTAGGCTTTTTGGTTCTTTAAACAATTCCTTATAAGAATCTACTATTTCAACCAGTTTGTCCTTAAATTGATAATCACACCCTTGAAAAGAATCACACTTATCTTTAGGTTGTTATTTAACAAACATAAGAACATACGTTTTACTTGAATTTGTGAGCCTTTTCATTTGAATTACAATGATTAAATCCAAGCTTGTCTTAATTATGTGTTCCCTGACAATGTATTCAATTACATCCTTAACAAGATGATACTTATTCTCATTTCTATGAAATATGGTATCTCGATCATAAATATAAGGACTACCCAACACAACTCCACATATATCTAAAGGAATCACATCTAGCTCAACTTCATCAACAAAACTAGTTGTAATTACAAATCTTAATTGACACTTTTTTGTGACTTGCATTTGAGTGTTTTCTTTCAACCATCCTAAAGGGTATGGTTTTGGAAGATTTTTAGTTTCCAATCCCAATTCCTTACTAGTTCCTTAGATATTAGATTTTCCTGTGATCCACTATCAAATAATGTATCTATCTTAGTGTGCTTGGAGATAATCCTAATATGAAACAATTCAACTCTCTTCTTTTCTTCAATCACATCATTATATTTTGAAGAAGATGTAGAACAAGTAGAACTAGAGATATATTCAGAAGGATTACTTGTCAGACCCATAGCGGTTATCTTCTTTTCATCACCAAAGTCGGATCCCAAATCTTGTTGGACTACAACATTAGCTTTCATCTCACCATTTTTCTTAAGTAACTTCTTTGGCTTAAGTTCTGGATGAAGCTTACAACACTTGGAGTCATCATGTCCAACCCTCTAACAATGAGTACAAGTAGGCCTTTCTCCTTCTTTCTTAGTTGTTTTCAATTTCTTCCCTTTCAACTTTCTCTTCCCTTTGCCTTCTTTGGAATATTTGTTATCTAAATGCTTGAATGGTTTCTTTGAAAAGTTTAACTGAAAAGGTCTACCACCTGATTCAATATGAATGGCTTGTACACACACTTTATCAAAGTCAGTTGGATTTAACATAAGCAATTTAGGTCACAAATAAGAATGCGCACTTCCAATATACTTTAACAAATTATCTCGTGTGTTTAATGGAAAATTAAGTGCTAATTCCTTTTTCCTGAATTCCTGTGTGAATTCTTGCACACTTTGTCCTTTACCTTGACTTATATGTTGCGAATCCATTACAACCTGTTGCATATATCCTAAAGGATAGAATTTCTTTCTAATAGCTTTAACAAACTTAGACCATGAAGAGATAATTTTACCTTTATGCTTCAAATCTGATTGAGTTTTACTTTCCCACCAAATCAAAGTTGTTCCCCCCATTCTAAGTGTAGCTAACTGAATTTTTGCAGATTCATCAACAATATTCTGAATTCTACAATACACCTCAAGTTTCTTTATCCATTTATCTAACTTTTCAGGATTCATTTCACCATCATCTATTGGTAACTCAAACTTGACATCAAGACTCAAAAAAGTAGATTTCTTTTGTTTCTTTTGCGAGTCTGAATTTGAAGAGGGTAAAGAAGAGGAAGAAGAAGAAGACGAAGATGGAGGAGAACGAGGTTCATTACCATCAGTTTTTTCCTTTCCCTTTTTCACTTTCGTGCCTTTAGAAGACAAAGTTGCATCTCTAGTCTTCTTGCCTTCATAAATTTATGAAATCATCCTTTGCATATTAAGGAACATCTGCTAAAATTCCTCCCGCTATTTGTCTCAGGAGCTTTTCCTTCATTTGAACCTGTCATCCTCTTTCCAATCTCTGGATTTATCTCTTCAAGATTCCCTTCTCCACGTCGCAACCTGGATATAGTCAACATTCATATTGGCAAATATCCTGCTTATACATGATCAACCTCGCTCTAATACCAAAATATTATCCAAAAACACAGGATTGACTATTTTCTCAATTTCTTCAAATATTAACTAAGGTTGATTTTATGTGAATGAATGAGAGAAAATTTATTTTTAAGTGTCTTTAAACATAGACTTGAAATCTGAACATAAGCATAAACAATAAAGAAAATAAGAAGCAAACTCAAGATATTTGATGACGGAGTTTGTCCCTCCTGGACTACATCTCCGGGCCCACTTCCAAGTGGGCGTCCGTTGTATTAAAAATGCTCATAAGTCTCTTTACATCAAATTTCGCCATTCTGGACTGTGCACACAGGCATCAATGGCTATTGTCAATTGATAGGCCTCTACCTCAGCTCTCCAACGCAACTCTCAAATCTAAAAAAGGCCCAATATTGACCAAGATATGCCCAAAAAGGCATTTACAGGCACCAATAAAACCAGGTTTTGAAACTCACTATACAACTCCTTAGGCATTGGCGCATTGGTAATACCTTTTATAAAGTTGCAGGAAAGTACTGGGGTCAAACACGCAGACCTCCCAGGATTTCTTTGCCAACATTTAGCAATCGTTGCAACACATTACAACTCGGTGCATATGTAATGGTGTGTTGTTATAACCCAAACCCATATTTAACATATAGTTTTAAACCAAAGTGTTTTATTGGACCGATGGCCCCCATGGAAAATGCCACATAGTTATAACATTAGCATTTGGCAGATATATATATATATATATATATATATATATATATATAAACCCCAGCGATCACATGTCCGTGGCATGGTTTGTTATATAAGAAATGTTTGGCGTGGTCACATATAGTTGGAACACCGGCGGTGAGGGCTTGACTGCACCATCTGTGGAGACTCCACGTCATGGTTTGGAGACCCCCCCTAAATTTTTTGGTAGCGTTGATAACATAGTCCATGGGTTTGGCGAGGCCACCTGGCTGGTGAGCTCCGCCAACCCTTTCCCCACATTTAAACTCAATAAAACTTGAATATAAAAATCCGCCAGTGTATTAACAAAGCAAAGTCATGGGCCAACAGTAAAGTTTTGGATTAATGGTTCAGAGGTCACAATTTCGCCCCCCGACCCTACAGTTTGACCTGTGCTTGGTTTTACTTTAGCTGATGTGCATTGAATTTAACCTGCCACATGTCACACTGAGAAATTTCCACTTGGCCTGCAAAGGCCCAAATTTTTATCTATTTAAGAATAACTTCAGAACGCATTTTCTCCCTCACACGGAGGCCATTTTTAAAACCGTATATGCCACTGAAATCAGCGCAACAAGCTCTTCGACTTGGCACTAGTTTCATGAGAATTTGAGACTTTTGAAATTTATGCATTTCAAGGATCCTCCTAGATCATTGAGTCATGACGTCAAAATACTTAGGTGGAATCTCAAATGAAGACTCGCATTGTTGAGAAAGAAAATCTATAAACAATATCTCTATTGTCTAGAAAGCCTTTGTTGAAGCTTCTCCTCTAGTTCGTAGGTGACTCTCTTAGTGTGAGGGCAACAAAAGGAAAATGTGGATTAGGGAAGATCCTTGGATTGGGGTGGATGAAGATTTTGAATTCTTAGATGACCTTCTCAATCTAGTACATGCTTGAGGCATTTATACACTTCATGATGTAGGCACCCAACTCAAGAATGATTTGGGTCATCAAAGATGGAAGCCAAATGTGGAGCTTGATCCTAAATTTCACTAGCTTAGGAATGGGATGGTTCAGTTACCAGGTTATGTTTAGGTTTTATAAAATATCCGATGAGGATGATTTACTTTGTTGGTCAACAAATTCCTCAACTAAAAACTTTACAATTAAATTGAAATACAATGTCCAAGTAGAAGCATATTTTCAATGAGTTTGTGAATGGTGGTGTGAATGCTTATGGAAGATTCATATTCCTCTCAAAATGAAAATCGTCATGTGGCTTGCTTTACGTAATAAGCTCTTGATATGTCTTAATAGCCTGAAGAGAGGATTGGTTGGTCACAACTAGTGTGCACTATGTAGACAAGACTTTGATTGACTTAACATCTCTTACACAGTGCTCTTCCACCAAGGTAATCTAGGTTGAGGTAGCATAAACATTGACTCCAAAAGCCACTTGGAATAAACCCCATCTTTTTTATTTTCTAAAGGACTGTTTAGTTGACTACACAATAGAAATCCTCAAGGCATTACTATGTTTTATAATTTATGGAATCTAGTGGGAAAGAAATCAAAGCATTTTCCAAGATGCTCTGACCCCAACCAAGGTGGTAGTGGGCCTCATGCTCAAAAACACTAAGGAAAATAAATCCAAATTGATTAGTATGCCCTCTTTTGATTTGGAAGTTCCTTGAGTTTTTTTATGAAGCCAACTAGGGACACCCATTAACTTGTGTTTGTTCGTTAACTCCTCGCATTACTTCCATTTATGATATGCTCATAGACAAGTCTCAAACTCTTAAGTGGAATGTGTAATGCTTTGGACTCTTCTTCATTGTGCCACTGAACAAGGCATACGCAGGTTATAGGTTATGGGAGATTTGAAAGTGGTCTTTGATTAAGCCAATAAAAGAAGCAAAATGGATATTATCCATATAAAACCTCTCATGAAATAAATCCCTTTAACTCAACAATCCTTTGAATGGACCTCTTTCACTCATGTCTACAAAGAGTTTAAACATCAAGCAAATGAGCTCTCCAAGGAAGCTCTTTTTTCTCCTAGTAGAGTTTATCATTATCAATGAATATATCCATGGTCTTCTTTAGGAAGCCATGGAATTTCATTACTAGGTATAGTGTACGCATTCTTTATTTACTTTTGAACTAACGTTTTTATGTCTCAAACTATTTTTTGGTCTTATTTCGAAAGTTTGCAATATTGCTACTCTATAATTTGAACAAAGTGACTAAAGTTAGTAATCTAACACTATAATAGAAAAAAAATATATATCCATCATAATTCTAATATGTTTTTATTTGGAGTTCTATCTTTTTTTAGGTCCATACAACATAATATATACTCCATTTCTAATATAGATATTAAAAAAAACATAAATATTACAAAATTATTTATTAAACATGAAGCCAATAATTAAAATATATATATTTATTTATTACATTTAATGAGATAAATCATAAATCTTTTAAATAATTATATAATAAATAAATCTTTTAAATCATTATATAATGAATAACTCTTAAAATTATTAAAACTTTACATTTAATATTAAATAAATCATAAATCTTTTAAATCATTATATAATAGATAACTCATAAAATTATTAAATTAATACTTTACATTTAATATTAAATAAATCATAAATCTTTTAAATCATTATATAATAGATAACTCATAAAAATCATTTAAATCAATATATAATAGATAACTAATAAAAATCATTAAACTAAAACAAGAATAAATACTTTGAAAAATATTTACAAAGATGAAAAAAATAAATCATATTATCTTTAAAAAATAAATAAAACATAAAAATTATATTATAATTCAATTTTATGCTTCAATTTTTATTTTCTTAAAATGTTGTGTTTTATGTGAGCAGTTATTTAAGTAAGTGATTTTGAAATATATATATATATATATATATATATATATATATATATATAAAATAAAAATAATTAATACAATTATATTAAAATATATGTTTTTTAAATAAAATCAATATTTATTTATATTAATTATATTTATATATAAGGAATCAACTTATCATTATATTTAGAAATTAATAATAAAAAAAATCCATTTAAATATAATGATTAAATTTTAATAAAAAGAATATTTATTTAATTATTACAACAATCTTATTGATGATTTATATTTTTTAACTATATTTATATATATTGCAAAATTAAAAATATATTTATTTATTAAAAATAATATTTTTTCTTTATTATCTATAATGTTTCTCTAATATTTACTATATAAAGAATTGACTATTACATTAAATGTATTTATTATATTTCAATAATAGAAACACTCTCTAATTAGGCCGATAGGCCTTCCCTTTGAAAGAGACTTTCGTCGTCCCTTTCACTGTAAGGTTGACACCTGGCTACTTTTGAATCAGTTGGTTTCCTACGGTCGTCTACGCTTTTGTTTTCCACGGTACATCTGTCACTACTGCTTTAATTTTCCACCGTTAACTTGTCACTACTACTTTGGTTTTCCGCCGTTAACTTGTCAAACAGCGTGCGGGAAAACCTCCGAGATGGCTCTGCCAGAATTGTCGACACCCTCTCTCCATCATCGGGGCAAAGTCCTACGCAGAAAAGTTTGGAGCAGAGCCCACAAAATCAGGGTAGGTTTTTAATATTAATTAATCTTTTGATAATTTGTCTCTCTTCGATCTTCTGAAATCCACCGATTGGGCAGAACGTTGTGCGATCATGGCATATAACGCTTGTTTTGCTCGGCCAAATTTCAATAACGGAGGTGGTGGGAGATTTTAACGGAGGTATATAGTCGTTATCTGGAATGAATGACCGTAATGTTTGAATAATGAATGTCGAAGTGGGCGGGGCAGTTGGTGGCACTTATAACACCAACCACCATGCATGGAATTGAAGATACTACAATTTTTTCGCAAACTCGGGATCTACCTACATCCCACTATATAAATCATCGCATCCCGTCTTTCTCTAGCTACCGTTCTTTCCACCCAAATCTTGTCACAGTTTTAACCAGTCAGGGCGATCTGGTAAAAACCTAATTTTGTCACTGTTCTACCCAGTCAGAGTGATCTGGTAAAAATCTAATTCTGTTAGTGCGATCTGGTAAAATTTTATGTGTGTTATTGATTGCTCTGGTTCTGTACCGCAAAATGGCCGAGGGAGGAGGCAGTGTGGCGCTTTTCACAATGGGCATGCTGCCCCTTTGTTTGATGATTTAGTCTGCACTTCTTGTTGAAGGCGCCACCTACGCGGTTGGGGATCGCATGGGTGGGGTTTTCAAACCGACCCGTCTCGCTGGGTTGGCGGGAAGAAATTCAAGGCCAGTGACACTCTCTGTAAGTTTAATGTGTTTTGAAGGCATGCATCTGGTTGATGAACAAGGCTGTTTTATGTGGCTGATGGGGCCATCTTTATCATTGTCCATTTCTGGAATATTTTGAGTTTTGTTTCTGATGGTTAATGAACCTTCTTTATTATTGTAAATGTATAGAATATTTCCTTAGTAAAACAATCTTTATTATTGTAAATTTCCAGAATATTTGGTAGAGAGGTAGTGAATTCAATTTATTCATCTCACTCCGGTTATCCTATTTTAAAATATTTTTGAAATTGATAATGCAATTAGGTTTAGCTACAGAGAAGTGAAAGAGTTTAATTTCTTGACCTCACTCTTTTAAATCCCATTTTAAAATATTCTTGAAATCCATTGAATTAAATTCAAGTAATTATACGTGCAATATTCAACTATTACCTGAGATTTCATTGCGTGGTGGTGGCAGACGCGAACGGTTATAAAACCCGTACTGCAGGGAATTCAAAACGCTACGACACTGGCAACGACATGGTTACTCTGAATAAGGGTCCTAACTACTTTATTTGCAGTTTTCCTCGGCACTTCTCTCTGGCTGGGAAAAGACTCGCAGTCACCGCCGATTAGACATACGTGTGATAATTGTCACTCGCATCTGATCGAATATACATCGCTGCGCTCTGGCCGTTTCTCCAAGCATGTAATCCTCATTTTTTGGTCCCTATATATGCTTATATAACCATATCTATATATCTATATATTTATTTATAGCTGCTACTTATGTTTTGTTCATTATGTTTGCGATGATCAGCACTACTTGTTTGTATTCCCTGAATATAAATATTGTAAAGCTGAGCATCTCGCTTATCTATGTTTATAACGCAAGCAAATGATGATAGATATCAGCACTACTTCTTCTTATTCCCTGAATAGAAATATTGTAAAGCTGAGCATCTCCCTTATCTATGTTTATAACCCAAGGAAATGATTATAGAACCGGATAGTCGCTGTAAATCACAGTTACCAAGATTCGCTTGAATTGGGGTAAAAGTTTGGAAATATATTAATTCGATTGGAACAACGAATGGTTCGATTTGGTTCATTTATTTGAGCCCGTCTTTAAAGAGAGCAATATTTTAACATAATAGTGTTTTCAAGGAGTTAGGATGCCATGCAAGTTAGGAGGGTTGGCTTTGACTTTTTGTTAGGAAATAAAATTGTGTGGCTGTATGATTTGTAGACATATAATAAGATTTTACCACATAAATAATTGTATTTTCAAAAAGAAAACTAGAGAAAAGAGAAATAATTGTGAAATTAAGAAAAATTTTATTTTTCAATTTCATTATTAGTTTGAAGAGTTGGAAAGCCAGATAAAAAAAATGTAAACATATAATGTCAAGGTTCCAATACATATATATAATTGTGTGTATTTAGAAAAAGAAAAGGAAGGAAAATAAAAACAATTGTGAAATTGGAAAAATTTCATTTTTCAAAATATTCTTTCTTTGGTGGGCGCGAAAGCCAATAAAACAAGAAAAAAAAGAATGTACATTGTGACTCATTTTCTAAATATATTTTTATTTTGAACTCTACATAAATCAGTTTAAAATGGTGATTTTCTAAATATGTATTTATTTATTGGATAAGAATTTTTGACAAATAAGTTAAAAGTCTAATGAGTGAAAGTACATTATTACTCATTTTCTAAATATATTTTTATTTTAACGAAATCTACATAAATAAATAAGTTTATTGATTTTCTAAATATGTATTTATTTATTAGATAATAATTTTTGACTTGAAAATTTTCATGGGAAATTTATGGATTCGAATTCAAAATTGGTAACTATGTTGTAAATTAAGATGAAAATAATAATGGTTTTTCAAGAAAAACTTTTAAAATTGTTTAATAAGTTGATTTATACTACGCAGGCTTGTGAAGGTGCAAGAATTGCAGGAGCTGCTCGAATAATTGGAATCGATTTCAATAATGAGAGATATGAACGAGGTAATTGTATATTTCCCACTTCCATTATTGGAAAACCTGTGTACATATGTTGATATGTTGACTTGTAGAATTGCCTTTTTAACCCTTTTTTGTAATCTTTCCTTTCTCAGCAAAACAATTTGGAGTAACGGAATTTATAAACCCTAAAGAGTACGAAAAACCTATTCAGCAGGTACGTTGAGCTGCCCAAAATGATCATCAAACTCTCTCCCAGATCAGAGTATTGGTTGCTTTTGACTAGTGTGGTACTTTAGTACTTAGGTGGGGGAGATTTTAAGTTTTCGCATGGAGTGCACTCATTCACCATCCATTCAAAGCAGTGTAGACTCTTAATTTCCAAACACTTATAAAAAATGTTTACAGGTAATTGCGGAAAAAATTGATGGAGGGGTGGACTGCAGCGTCGAATGCACAGGGAGTATTGAGGCCATGGTTCAAGCTTTGGAATGCTGCCATGATGTACTAGCTCTTGGTTTCCTTTGGTTTAAGATACATCAATCATTTCAATTCTAAGTTGTAGCTTTAAAGTTTAAACTGATTGCTTCGATTTAATTAAGAAAATGCAGGCAATGCATATGTTTGATATCAGAGTTTTGTTTTTGCAGGGTTGGGGTGTAGCCGTTTTAACAGGGGTCCCTCGTTCAGACGCATTCTTTAAAACGAATCCTGTAAACTTTCTGAGCGAGAAAACGTTGAAAGGAACCTTCTTTGGAAATTACAAGCCTCGAACTGATTTGCCAGGCCTTGTAGAGATGTATTTGAATGGGGTAAGACTTCATAACATAGTTGTAACAACTTATTCAAACCATAATTGTAGATAATACTGTGTGGTCATATTTCCCAGTTGTTTTTTTTTTGTCCGTACCATGCCGGGAGCAATCTATGCTTATCATATCTAATTAGAGTTATAATTACGGTTTTAATCTTTCCTTCCTTGATTGTTAAATTTGCAGGAGCTTGAACTGGATAAATTTGTTACAGACAAGGTTTCTTTTGCTGACATCAACAAGGCATTTGATCACATGCTTAAAGGAGAGGGTCTGAGAACTGTAATTAAAGTCATCCAGGATTAGTGACAAATATGAACACAGTTGGAATATCTCCAATGTTATGAAGGCATGCTGAACTATTTCAAACTGTTATGTGATTAATGTCGTGGCTTTTATGTGTAACTATGGTATGCAATTAAAGTCCTGGAAAGCATGTAAACAGTTATAATAATTTTAGGGTAAGTATGATGTTTAAGTTTTGACACTGCTTCCAAAACAGCCATCCAAAAGGTCATTACTATAATAGCTTGATTAGAAATAGATTGAATGAGAAGGTCCAGATGGGGTATTCAATCATCTCCATCCATCTGTTCTGCATCCTCAGTGCTTACTTGAACAATATATCAGCCTTCATATTTATCCCTTGCAGACATGCTGAAAAGATAATGACATGGAATTTTTCCTTGCTTCTCTGATTCCGTCCAATGATGGGCCAGCTGCAAATTTTCCTGATTGAAATTTCCATTTGACCTCTCTGCAATGTGTTTGGAATCTCTTATCACATGTAGACAATCTAAACCTTTCTCTATTGCTATTTTCAGAATCTACCAAAAAGCATAAAGTTCTGCTCTGTTGTTTGATCCATCTCCTACAGCTCTGCTTTGAAACTGATCTCGTAATTGTCTCTTAAAGTAATGCCTCATGATCCACAATAGCTGGGATTACCTTGACAAGCCTCGTTGAAATAACTCCACACTATTGTTATATATATATCTGGGGATCTTAGTATTATTTGTTTCTTTTCCTTTAAAAGTGGTTGTGTACCTTAATATGCATATCTATTCTTGTGTCAAACTTGATTAGGAATAACATCTTTGTTTTGAATTCTTTTCATTTCTTGCTAGCCAAATAGATTAAGTCACTATACAAGGACAGTGTGATGCCCACATGTAGTTAATACAGAATGTATTTGAAAACTAGGATTTAACTTTGTAGTGCTTGAATCATCATTTCATGTTGGTTTTCATTTGTTAGTAGCCAGATCATTTCTCTTACAATATGATTGTAATATCTTTTGTTTCTCTTACAATATGATTGTAATATCTTTTGTTTCTCTTCTGTGGGAAATTTTGTACAGGAGTTCAAACAATGTATATAAATAGAAAGATGCAGAAAATGATAGTCAAATTTTGTACTTAGAATTATGACAAGAAAGCCCCTGCTGGGTTTGTGAGGAAAGAGAGCTTCAACACCAGTTCTGTCTCCAACCGCCAAGATGATCAGTACGCTACTAACATGTTTAGTGAAGAATTTCTGCTATTCTCTTGTAATCTATAGGCCCCCAAAGCTCCTCATAGATGAGAATATTTGCAGGATGTTAATATTGTTGTAAGTTTGTAGTAGTTGTGGAATGACTTACTTTTGTGCTGCTTCTCATCTTCAACAACAAGAGCTTCTGTGGTGAATAAGCAGAATCCATGTCCTGCCTTGTGAAGCAGCTCTCCACTGTGATAGCGTTCTTTGTAATGTCTCTGATAAATCCTTTAGACTTCTATTTCATTCTGTAATATGATGGGATTCACTCTACAAGATTAGGGGATTCACTCTACAGAGTCCATGTCATACCTTCTGAATCAACTCTCCACTTATGTTAATTTTCTCTGTAATGACCCTAATAAATCCTATATAATGAGATTTCATTTTGTAATATGATGGGATTTCACTCTACAAGATTGGTTTCAGTTTTACTTGTATTGTGGTATATGAAATTTCTCAGTTTTACTTGTAATAGGACGGGATTTCATTCTATAATATCATGGAATTTCCCTCTGCAATATTTGCTACTAAATTTTACAATTCCAAATTAATAATCCTATCAGCCTCTCTTTGTACCTTTTGGGACAATTGCTAGTGTAAAATAACAATGTTTCTCTACAAAGTATCAACATTATTATTCATTTCTATATATATATGGAGAATAAAGGGGTAGAAATTTGTTCAACATTTTTATTAGATGAATGGTTAATAGAAATAGAAATATAAGAATAGTATGCATCAAATATATGGTTCTGTAAAACCAATATATCTATGATATTGAATGGATATGTTGTTTCATACAAATTTTTAGGTACTTATAATAAGTCAAAATTGTTAAAAACATCATGAAAGTTCATGTATTGTCAATCGAAATAAAGGAATATTGTGCATTAAGTATGAAGTTCTCTAAAACCAATTTATCTATGATATTGGATGGATATCTTGTGTCATATTTAAAATGGATAAATTAAAATTGATAAAAATATCATGAAAATTCATTTTAACATAGTATTATGACTTCATAATAGTAATTACTAATCTGGTGAACATCATAATGACATCACCATAAAAAAAAATTGATGTTTCATATCATTTACAAAATTTATATAAAAATTTGAAATATTTTTCTTATCAAAAAGATATTATTTACAAAATCTATATTAAATTTTGAAATATTTTCTTTATCAAAAGGATCTCGTGAAAGCTTAGTCTCTAACCCTTTCCTTAAACATAATATTTTCATTAAGGAGGAACATGGAATAAGGTCAACCACCAACCAATCAAACTATCTTATCATTATAAAACCGATTTCTTACTTATGAGGTGTAGACCGATTGGTTGTGTGGGGTTTAGTCTCCACCAAGTCATAGGTTCAAATTTCATGGGGAGGGATTTAGGATTGGAGCCACCTTTGAGAAATTAAACTATATAGCATCTCAATGATGGGAAGACAATCCCAATAATAGCATCTCAATGATGGGAAGATCCCAATAATAGCATCTCAATAATGGGGCTTCAGACAATCCCAATAATAGCATCTCAATGATGGGAAGACAATCCCAATAATAGCATCTCAATGATGGGAAGATCCCAATAATAGCATCTCAATGATGGTTCTTCCATCCAATACTCTTACATTCAACACTGAAGGTAGCCCCAGCCTCTAATTAAAACAAAACAAAAAAATCAATTTTCAATGATATAAATACAAAATCCTTAGAAAAATATACAACAAAACCTGGTCCATTAAATTTTAAACAAACTATATTATAAACATCACCAACAATATTATAATAATGGAAGATATCATTTACAATATTGTTACAACTGATACAACAAACATCATGACCTGGTCAATTGAATACTAAATAAAATCACCAAAAAAACCCTAAAAAAAAAAAAAAAAATACCACAGAGAATAAAATATATATATATATATATATATATATATATATAATCAATCCTTCTGACAACCCCTCAAAAATCAATAATCATAACTTAATTCCATGAGGCTCACACACGGACGGCAATCTGTCCATGCTTGGCTTTGGATTTGGGACGGCTTATCCATGCCCTTCCTTTCTGTACTCTAATCCATTGCATACCTATCTAAGTTTTTCAAAGTTACATTTATCTTTGCATGTTCACAGTAAAAATATTAAAATTTAATGTATTTAAAGCTTTTTTATTATTACTAATTTGATTGTTAAAAAAATAATTATAAAATTGAGATAATTTATTATCAAATATAATATACTTTCTCATTTTGATTAATAACATAAAATTATAATAATATAATTATTATAAACTTAATAAGTTAAATAAAATATTAAATATTTTTTAATTTTATAATAATATTTACTATATCATTTAAATTCATTATAATACTATATTTATTAAATATTCTTATAAAATTTGAATTTAATAAATAAAATAACACTTTTTACAATCATTTAAATTTAATTCAATTAATATGTTTTTTAAAACTTATAATATTATAAAACACATTTAGTATCATCAAATTTTAAATACTTAAATTTACTTCGATATAGTATTACATTTTTTTTTACTTGAGGTTAGGTTATATAAATTATAATAAGTTGTTTTATAAATTTTCCCAATCTTTTATGAGATGTATTTATATCACATTCAAATCATTATTTTGTGTTTGATGTTATTGTATTCATATTCTTTAACAAGGTGATCACATCATTTTGTTGAAGTTAAGTGTTTTTATTAGTATTAATGCATGAATGTGTGTTTTTGTTAGTATTAATTTTAATGCATGAATGCGTTTATTTTTATTAATGTTAATTTTAATGTATGAATGTATGTTGAAAATATATTTAAACTTTTAAATATAAAACAAGAAAGTTGCAACAACATAAATTTTATTTTTTTTATTAGAGAAATTGACAATTAGGTGTGTTGATACTTATGTGATACAGAATCCATTCATGCCACTATCATTATAACTTTTAGTCGGAAGTAGGTGTGTTGATACTTATGTGATACAGAATCGATTCATGTCACTATCAGTATAATTTTTAGTTGAAAGTCAATGAAATGAAACGCCCATAAAATTTCAAATTGATATAATCATTATGAAAGAAGTACTTTGATAATATACTTATTCATCAACTATTTTATACTCTATAAACATATTTCAAATTCAATTTTAATTACAATTAAAATTATTATTTAAAACTATACTATTTAAATTCAATATTAATTAAAAGTAAAATCTATGTTTTGCATTTATAAATTTAATTAGACATTTAAAAAATACATAAACATTCTCCATGAGAATCGCCATCGCATGATTCTTGAAGCCTTTAAAAAAACACTAAATCCCTAGACCATGCACTTTATGTGATACCAACAAAAAAGAGTAAGGAAATTGCCCAAAGCTCGAGAGAAGGAATATAACATGGAAAAAAATATGTGATATAAAGTAATAACAAAAGGTAAGGCCAATAGAATTAAAAGGGGCATTAGAGGTAAAATAATGCAAAAGATGTAACAATGTCTTGTTTTAGTGAAAAGTCATAACAAAAGGTAAGTCCAATAGAATTAAAAAGGGTATTAGAGGTAAAATAATGCAAAAGATGTAACAATGTCTTGTTTTAGTGAAAAGATGTAACAATGTCTTGTTTTAGTGAAAAGGTTAGTGTAATGATCTCACACGAACATTTCCAAAGAGTGTTTTACTTTTGTGAATTTGTGATATAATGAGTATCAAGCACACTTTTTTTTATATAGCAAAAAGGAAAAGGATATGTGTGCGAGATAATGGGAAGTTTAATTAATTAGGCATAGTATTATAGTAGCAATTTGTAAATTAGGTGTAGTATTATAGTTTTTAGTAGGTGATGAAAGGGAAAAATGAAAAATAAGAAAGGATATTAGTTTATTAAGTTAAAATTGAATAAAATAAAAGTGGAATTGAAAAAATAAAAGGTTAAAAAAGTATCTTTACTAATAAAAAATATAAAATTTTAAGGTTGAATAATATGAATTTGATTTAAGAAATGTGGACATTTAGAGCTAAATAAAGGTAAGTAAAGATTTTCATAAAAGTTGAAATAGTTAAATTATATGATAAATATTAAACCTTTTTTTTTGTGATTAAAGGAATTGTCAACTAGGCCAATCTCATACTCACGTGATATGGGGTCGATTCCGATTGTTAACATTGGTCGATTCCAATTGCGAACACTATAAACTCTAGGCATGTACATAGGGCCCTTTCTGCACCCACAAGGTGAATTGGGGGGATTTGAATACCAAACCTCCTCACACATAATACATCATTTACACAACTATTGCTAGTTGAGTTTTCCCCCAGAGGCGAGAAAGATTAAAATATCAATTAAGATAAATTGACAATAAACTATCCAAAATATTATTAATAAAAAAAGTTGTGTAAGCTATGTATTGAAATTAAATTTTATCTAAGAAACCAACAATATGCATATGCTTGGCTACTAGCTTGTCATTATGGAAACCATACCAATAGCATAGGCACATTAGCTTTGTCCATACATCCAAGTTTTCAAAATTAATATAGTAAAGTATAACCAAAAGTCCGATAATGTTTGGGTTTTACTCCCTAGCCTTTACTTAAAATTATACGGATTAGTAGATTTACTCGTGATGAAAAGTAAAAAAAAAAAAAGTGAATTCTTGAAATGATTACCCAAGAGTGAGTTCACTAGTGCTACCACTGAATGATCCTCTTCTTCTTGGCTACTTTTTTTCTAGCTCTCAGACCTTGTGATCCAGCTTTTTCACTTGGAGCTAGAGAGCATCTAAGCATAGTAGGATTTCCTATTGAACCTCACTTCTTTTCTATAGCACTTTTCATATGATGGTTTTCACCTACCAATAACGATCCACTATCTGAGATATTTGTTGTATCTCCACTTGCTAATTATATTGCTAAGAATCCATTAACCCACATTCTCCATTCCTTTATCCTAAATGAATTGTTTTCTACCCTTTCTTCTACATCTAGAATATTAATTTCATTTATAGCTACCACAAGCATATACTCTCAATAAGTAGTAGCTAAGTTCTTAGCATTTATCTAAGCATGGGTTTGGTGGAGTCCTCTGTGACTAAGCCTAGTTCTACTATGTGTTGTCTAGGTAAATCCTCTCTGCTGACAGAAACGATCCCTCTATCCCAATGAGTGGGACTAGAAACCTTCGTGACAATCTACTAGACACTTCCCTAAGTTACAATTGAAATGAGTGATGAAGAAGATGGCCTACCTCATTTTGATGCTATCTCGAGCTCCTTTGTTGAAGACCTTGAATCACTTGCGTCACAGGCTCATTCCTACTACTCACAGCATTTATGCACCTGCACAAGAGATCAAGACACAACAAGGCATGCAAATACCAATAGCATATTCAAAAGAAACCGATCAAGGAATGTTAAGATAGATGATACATGAGCATACACATCAATGGAAAATGAACCAGTAGTTGTATATTAATAGAAAAGAAGGGGAATCATACAACCAAGCCTTGATGTTGATAGGCTCTCCTTGAATGAATATCCAAGTCTAATCTAAGCTATCCAAGCACTCCTTCTCCAAGCCAAATGAGTAGCATATAGGCACAATCTTAGCATAAGGGTGCAAATAGACATAGACCAACAATTTGGGAATGGGAGAGGATGAATATATAGGCAGGGAAAGGGACTTAGGATCTCTCCAAAGATAGGAGTAGGCCATCATCTCAAGGAGGTAGCTCGTAGGGATAAGACCAAGAGGCCAAGTTGGAAGAACTCAACCTCATCTAAGCTGAACAACCTCCAACTCGCCGCTTTGGAAGCTTCTAGATCATGAAGCTTCTCATCCTCTTTAGGAAATTTTCCTTTTTGGGATCATTGCGGGTATTCAAGTAAACAGAGTGATGCCATCACGGGTCGATTATAATACAATAGGCGACCATCGTGGTTTTTAGTTTCATAAGGGCGATGATTCTCAAATTAGGGTTTAAGAGTTATTTCCTTCAGGGGAAGCTCAAGGCATTTTCCAATCAATGTCTTAGGGAGGACCCGAGCTGCATATATGAATGAGTACACTGCATAATGGTCATGCTTCAGACACTTCGGGGTATGTCACAGGGAGCTGCAGGAGGTGTGACAAAACAATGTGTAAAAGATGCCCCCTAAAGCATGATGGCAAAATGTGGAGTGATGGTTGAGATGCTTTACTAGCTTTTGCAAGGATGAGGACAAACACTGTCAGGAGACCTGCAAATCAAGGACGCATATACATATACATATCTGATATCAAAACATGAATCCACGGTATGGACGCAGCCATCCGGGTGATAAGGACTATATGAAAAGATCCATGGTATGGCGCAACCATCCAAATGAGAAGGATCATCATAAATGTAAAGTCCCACGGTATGGTCATAGCCATCCATATAACAGAAACATGTGTACAATCATGAATACCACATAACTCCACGCAGTGTGAGTCATATCAGAGAAGACTCAGGGTCTCGCGCTCCGTGCATTATTAGGATTAATGCATGATTGTGTTTATTTTTATTAATGTTTATTTCAATACATGAATGTATGTTGAAAAGATATTTAAACTTTTAGATATAAAACAAGAAAGTTGTAACAACATAATTTTTATTTTTTTTTATTGGAGGAATTGACAATTAGGTGTGTTGATACTTATGTGATACAAAATCGATTCATGTCACTATCAGTATAACTTTTATTTGAAAGTAGGTGTGTTGATACTTATGTGATACATAATCAATTCATGTCACTATCATTATAATTTTTTATTGGAAGTCAATGAAGTGAAATACCCATAAAATTTCAACTTGATATAATCATTATACAAGAAGTACTTTAATAATGTACTCATTCATCAACTATTTTATACTCTATAAACATATTTCAAATTCAATTTTAATTACCATTAAAATTATTATATTTAAATTCAATATTAATTAAAATTAAAATTTATATTTTACTTTTATAAATTTAATTAGACATTTAAAAAAGCACTTAAACATTCTCCATAAGAATCACCATCTATGAGAATCACCATCTCATGATTCTAGAAGCCTTTACAAAAAGTGTAAATCCCTAGACCATGCACTTTATGTGATACCAACAAAGAAGAGTAAGGAACCTACCCAAAGCTCGAGGGAAGGAATATAACATGCAAAAAAATATGCGATATAAAGTCAAACAAAAGGTAAGTCCAATAGAATTAAAAGGGGTATTAGAAGTAAACTAATGCAAAAATGTAACAATGTTTTAGTGAAAAGGTTAGTGTAATGATCTTCTATGAACATTTCCAAAGAGTATTTTACTTTTGTGATTTTGTGATATAATGAGTATCAAGCACACTTTTTTTTTTATATAGCAAACAGGAAAAGAATATGTGTGTGAGAGAATGATAAGTTTAATTAAATGAGGTATAGTATTATAGTAGCAATTTGTAAATTAGGTGTAGTATTATACTTTTTAGTAGGCAATGAAAGAGAAAATGAAAAATAAAAAAGGATATTAGTTGATTAAGTTAAAATTCAAAAATGAAATGGACAAAATAAAAGGTTAAAAAAAGATTTTACTAATGAAAAATATAAAACTTTAAGGTTGAATAATATGAATTTGATTTAATAAATGTGGAGCTAAATAAAGGTAAGTAAAGACTTTCATAAAAGTTGAGATAGTTAAATTATATGACAAATATTAAACCTTTTTTTTTAGTGATTAAAGGAATTGTCAACTAGGCTAATCTCATACTCACGTGACATGGGATCGATTCCAATTGCTAACACTGGTTGATTCCAATCGCGAACACTATAAACTCTAGGCGCGTACGTAGGGCCCTTTCTGCACCCACAAGGTGAATTGGGGGGATTTGAACACCAAACCTCCTCACACATAATACATCATTTACACGGCTATTGCCAGTTGAGTTTTCCCACTAGGGCGAGAAAGATTAAAATATCAATTAAGATAATTTGACAATAAACTATCCAAAATATTAATTAAAAAAAATGTGTAAGCTATGTATTGAAATTAAATTTTATCTAAGCAACCAACAATATGCATATGCTTGGTTACTAGCTTGTTATTATGGAAACAATACCATTAGCATAAGCACATTAGCTTTGTCCGTACAACCAAGTTTTCAAAATTAATATAGTAAAGTATAACCAAAAGTCCAATAATGTTTGGGTTTTACTCCCTAGCCTTTACTTAGAATTATACGAATTAGTAGATTTATTGTTGATGATAAGTAAAAATAAAAAAAGTGAATTCTTGAAATGATTACCCAAAGGGTGAGTTCACTAGTGCTACCATTGAATGATCCTCTTCTTCTTGGCTATTTTTTTCCTAGCTCAGAGACCTTGTGATCCAACTTTTTCACATGGAGCTAGAGAGCATCTATGCATAGTAGGATTTCCGATTGAGCCTCACTTCTTTTCTATAGCACTTTGAATATGATGGTTTTCACCTACCAATAATGACCCGCTATCTGAGATATTTGTTGTATCTCCACTTGCTAATTATATTGCCAAGGATCCATTAACCCACATTCTCCATTTTTTTATCCTAAATGAATTGTTTCTACCCTTTCTTCTACATCTAGAATATTAATTTCATTTATAGCTACCATAGGCATATACTCCCAATAAGTAGCAGCTAAGTTCTTAGCATTTATCTGAGCATGGGTTTGGTGGAGTCCTCTGTGACTAAGCCTAGTTCTACTATGCTAGCTCTATTTAGAGAAAGCAATAAACTCAAATCCAAAAGAGCTTGAGACTTCATTATGTCTAAATCATTCTCCAAGTTGACTTTTATTGGAGCAAGTAAAGGATTCATGAAATCATTTTTGATATGGGAGGGAAATATCCTACACAACATAGAGCAATGTATTACCATATTCCATATACCAAGATCACATTGCATATATTGTGTTTCATCACATGTTACCAATTATTTACACCGAGAAAGATGAAGTAAAGTTGGATGGGGATGGTTCATTATTATTTCATGGGAAAGGAGTAACCTTCCATATAAAAATAAAAAATCTAAAAATTAATCAAAAAGTATATCTAAATTAAAACCAAAATACTTTACAATCATTAAACTAAATATAAGGTAAATGATTTGAAGAAAACTAATATTTATATTCGTTATTGTATAAATCTTTAATATCATCTTATAATAATAAAAAATAATTCATAATTTTTTTAGATTAAAAACAAAGGGTCTAAGGAATAGTTCTAAAAATTCTCCATATTATCTTAAAATAAATAAAACATAAAAGTTATATTCAACAAATTCCATATACTAAGATTTTTATTTTTTAGATATTGTGTTTTATATTATTTTATTTATTAAATATTATTTTTAAATTTGTATTTTCTTTGACTATTCTATTGTATATGGGTATATATTTCCTACAACGCATAAAGTAATAGTGACAAGGTGTTTTGTTAAGGCACCCCATGGTCAAAAGGTCATCAGTTTGAAGCCTTGTGGGTACAAATCCAACAATGAGTATAGGTTGGTGTGGCCCAAGCTGGATGTGATACATTGGTGATACTTTATCATACTACAAATTATCAGACTTATGTGATACAAATTAGTCAAATTGATTTGTCTCAAACTATGCATATTTAAGTGAACAAAATAATAAAAAAATAAAAGTAAAAACCTATATCGAAGTAATTGTTAATAATTTATATATTAAGCTTATTTTGACATGATGTAAGAGAAATATATTTAAATCTAAAATTAGTTAACAAAATTTTATTTTTAAATGAAGAGTTATTAAAAAAATAAAACTTATTTATATTTATCAAAAAGAAAGGTTTATCATTATTAAAAATAAATGGAGTTAACATATCATTATATTTTATTTTATTTTTAAGTTAGTTTTTCTATTGATCATTCACAAATTACAATAGGCATAGGTTGTAATCTATTTCTAGCCGGCCACTTGGGAAACTAGACTAGAGATAGAATAATTGACATTCATTATCCAAAAATAAACAGAAAGGTGAAGTACCAGATTATAGAAGTTAAGAGTTGTCCTTGTAGTGGGGAAACCAGTCAAGAGTATAGCAAAATGAGTGACTATAGTTTGAGGTTGCATACATAAGACTAACAAAACCCCAATGCAAAAGAAAAGGGTTGTTCGATAAGCAAGAAAACCAGCCAAGAGAACAACAACATAATATACTAGAGCTCTAAACATTTCGAACAAAGCAACAAATAAAAGGAACTTTAGAGTCATGAAGATAGGGAAGCATCCAAGTATATGGGATGGTCTCCATATTTGCAATGTGACATTGTTTCCAAGCCTAGGTGTGAGTCTGTTTCTAGGCGAGTAAGACGACCTTAGAAATCCATTAGAAACAACTCCAATTCATCCATTTTGTGTAGTATATTATCCCTTTCATCCGTTTTTTCCACCAATACATTTCCTAGAAGAGTCTTCAAGTGCCAATATAAATCCATTGTTTATATAGGTAATGGTTTTACTTGCATTTGGTGTTTCCAGTGTTCGAAATTTATTTAGTGAGGTCATTTAGAACATCCAAATCCAAAGTTCCTTGACGTTTATGGTGACAATCATCCTCCACAACATTCATCTTAGACTATATCATAGTGGGAATGTGGGCTTGAAAGTGATGCATAGAAGCATCATCACGAAACCAAGCGCTTGAACCATATATTCTCCCTTGATCTTCATCGCCTCGATGAAAATGAGCACCCTCGCATGTCATGGCTATTGATAGAAGGAAGAATCATGCTAGACAAAGGAGCCCAAGGATGAGGAGTGGAAAAAATGAAACTCGAAAAACAAACCATAACCTTTTGGGAGGGCAGCTAGTGGTTCTACAGAATCTGGGGAATTTCCCTTACTTGCAACATGATATAACAGGTGTGAGAAGAAAGCTGAGGAGAAGCATTCAAGTGGAGGCAATAAAATGGAGGAGATATAGGTAAGATCCATGAGTAGTAGGGGAAACAATAGGGAGAAGAGTAGCAATTTGAAGTGTGGGAGCATATCTGGGAATCTGAAACTCAAATATTTTATGAAGAGTCTCAATGCATCAGAGGCACAAAGGAGATTAATGTGGGATGCCATGTGAGGTGGTGGACACCTCTACGAAGGCCAAAGTTAATATACATGTGGTCCGACTGGAATATTGGTCATTAATGATGCTTAGAGCCAAGGCATTCCTTTCGACCACCACATCATCACCAACATTAGACACCCCCATCAAGGAAACATATCATTATATTGGGGCATACTTAAATTTTAATAAAGAGAATGTCCATCTAATATATATATATATATATATATATATATATATATCTTGTGTTTTTTATTCATCACAATTGAGAACACATTAATTGGATACTTTTTGCATAGTATATATAAGTAGGATTTTGTGAATCTAGTGTACCTCATATTCATCCTACCTTAGATAGGGTAGAACCTAAATTCAATTAATTGGATTATGGGTTGTATTTAGTTAATCTCCTTTGTAGTTGTAATAAACAATGCTCCCTCCCCCTTTTTCTGGGACTCCCAAGACCTCCACCAAGGATGCCCCTTGTCTCCTTTCCTCTTTCTTTTATTCGTGGAAGGTCTTAGTGTGCTCATGAAAGAAGCCAAATAGTAAGGAAGGTTCAATGGTTTCAAAGTCACTACTCTTGAATTTATCATGCATCTTCTCTTCATATATGATGTTCTTCTCTTTGTTACAAGTTCAATAGAAGAACTACAATTCTTAAAGGAGGAGATAGATACCTTTAGCAAAGCTACAAGTATGGAGCTCAACTATAGAAAACCATGGCTTCTTATGAACACTATTCTATAGGAGATACAATACCATATAAAGGACTTATTTCTCTTCTCATCATAAGATTTTGAGGGGGGTTTCAAGTACCTAGGATTCCACTTGAAACCAAATTGCTACTACTATGATGACTAATTGTGGTTTCTCGGGAAGATAGCACTAGGGGAATTTTGAGGTACAAAATGGGCTTCCTAAGGAAAATAATAAAATAAGACTTATGAATTTTTGAAGAAAAGAAAAAAAAAAAACTATATTTTTTATTGTATTTTTGGCTTACCTTCTTGTAGCTTCACCTAAATGTCAATATTAGATAGTCATTGGATGTGGAATTAAATTCCTCATCTAACAAGTACCTACTCTAGATATTTCTAAGTAGATCCACATCAAAATAAATTGAAATTACATGAAAAAAGCGTGTTCAATACATTTTTTTACTGTATTTCCAATTTTTTGATGTGGATAATACACTTTTTTCATGTATTTTCAATTTTTTTCAATGTGGCTCTACTCAAAGGTATGCAGAATGGGTGCTCATTGGATGTGGAATTTAATTCTGCATCCAATGAGTGTCCACTCTTGACATTTGGATGATGATACAAGGAGATAAGCCAAATATACAATTAAAAAAAATATAGTTTTCTTTTTCCTCCAAAATATTTTCCCCTGGGAATGACATCATCATCTTGAATCATATTGGTTGTTTTAAAGTTAATTTTGTTAGTACGATTTTTAGGCCCATTTTTTACCTCAAAATTCCCCCAAAGAAGCTTGAATTTGCCTTTAGGAAAACCATTCGCTCTCAAGGGGTGGCCATCTAGTTCTTCTTAAATCGGTTCTTGAAAGTGTCCTATTCCATTGCATGTCTACAAATACCAAGATCCCAAACGGATTGTTGACTAAAATTAGGAAGAAGTGCTACCATTTCCTCTAGATAGGAAAAAGAATACATTGACAGCATCCCTTAGATAAGTGGATGCCACTTGCACTTCAGCCAAAAAACAAGGAAGTTTGGACATGGAGAACATCTTGTTATTCATAAGATCATTGGCAACAAAGAACCTCTAGAGGTTTACCTATAATGAGTCCTTGTGGACGTTGAGTCATGACATTAAAATACTTAAGTGGATTCTCAAATTAAGACTGGTATTGTTGAGAAACAAAATCTCTAAAAGATATCTATATTGTTTAGACAATTAGTAGGTGACTCTCTTAGCATGTGGGAAATAGAAGGAAAATATGGATCAGGGAAGATCCTTGGATTGGGGCAGATGAAGATTTTGAATTCTTAGATGACCTTCTCAGTCTACTACATGCTTGAGGCACCCAACTCAAGAATGATTTGGGTCATCATTTAAGATGGAAGTCAAATGGGGAACTTGATCTTGCAAGTTCACTAGCTTAGGAATGGGATGGTTTAGTTACCAGGTTATGTTTAGGTTTTATTAAAATGTCTAATCAAGATGATTTACTTTGTTGGTCAAAAAATTCCTCAACCAGAAATTTTATAACTAAATTGAGATACAATGCCCAAGTAGAAGCATATTTTCAATGAGTTTGCGAATGGTGGTGTGAATGATCATGGAAGATTCATAGTCCTCTCAAAATGAAAGTCATCATGTGGCTTGCTTTACGTAATAAGCTCCTGACATGGGATAATGGCATGAAGAGAGGATGGGTTGGTCCCAATCAATGTGCATTATGTAGACAAGACTTTGATCGACTTAAAATCTCTTGCACAGTTCTCTTCCACCAAGGTAATCTAGGTTGAGGTAGCATAAACATTGACTATAAAAGCCACTTGGAATAAGCCCCATCTTGTTGATTTTCTAAAGGAGTGTTTAGTTGACTACATGACATAAATCCTCAAGGCATTGCTATGTTTTATAGTTTATGGAATCTGGCGGGAAAGAAATCAAAGCATTTTCCAATATGCTCTAACCCCAACCAAGGTGGTAGTGGGCCTCATGCTCAAAAGCACTAAGGAAAAGAAATCCAAACTGATTACTATGCCCTCTTTTAATTTGGAATTTCCTTGAGTTTTTTTTATGAAGCAACTAGGGACACCCATTAGCTTGTGGTTGTTCGTTAACTCCTCACATTACTTCCATTTATGTTATGCTCATAGACAAGTCTCAAACTCTTAAGTGGAATGTGTAGTGCTTTGGACTCTTCTTCATTGTGCCACTAAACAAGGCATAAGCAAGTTATAGGTTATGGGGGATTTGAAAGTGGTTTTTTATTAAGCCAATAGAAGAAGAAAAACAGATACCATCCATCTAAAACCTCTCCTGAAATAAATCCCTTTAACTCTACAATCCTTTGAATGGACCTCTTTCACCCATGTCTACAAAGAGATTAATCAACAAGCAAATGAGCTCTCCAAACAAGCTCTTGTTCTCCTAGTGGAGTTTGTCATTATCAATGAATATATCCATGGTCATCTTTAGGAAGCCATGGAATTTCATTACTAAGGTGTGATGTTGGTGGTTGTTATTCACTATTAAACCAATGTTTTTATGTCTCAAACTGTTTTTTAGCCTCGTTTCAAAAGTTTGCAATATTGTTAATCTATGATCTGAACAAAATGACTAAAGTTATAGTCTAACACTATAATAGAAAAAGAATATATATCCATCATAATTCTAATCTGTTTTTATTTGGAGTTCTCTCTTTTTTTAGTCCATAATATGTAATGTATACTCCATTTTTAATATAAATAATAATAAAAACATAAATATTACAAAATTATTTCTTGAACATGAAAACAATAATTAAAAATAATAATAATATTTACATTTAATATTAAATAAATCATAAATATCTCAAATCATTGTATAATAGATAACTCATAAAATCATTAAACTAAAACAAAAATAAATGGTTAGAAAAATACTTAGAAAAATGTAAAAAAATTCATGTTATTTTAAAAAAGAAAAAAACATAAAAACTATATTGAACAAATTCCATCCACCAATTATTATGCTTCAATTTTTATTTCCTTTAAATGTTGTGTCTTATGTTAGCGTTATCAAAGTGATTTTGAAATAATATATATATATATATTAAATTTTAAAAATAATTGATAAAATTATATTAAAAATAAATGTATCTATATTATTTATATTTATATACAAGGAATTAACGTTTCATTATATTTAGAAATGATTGAATTTTAATAAAAAGAATGTTTATTTAATAAAATTTATTTATTTATGATAAAATTAAAAATTTATTTATTTATTAAAAATAATATTTTATTTTTACTATTTATAATGTTTCTCTAATATTTACTTTCTTTAAAGAATTGGTCATTATATAAAATTTATTTATCATATTTCAATAATATAAAGACTTTCCAATGTAAAGTAACAAAGTTTTTCTACGAAGTATTAATATTATTACTCATTTCTATATATGTGGAGAATAAAGAGGGTAGAAATTTGTTCAACAATTTTATTCAAATACATGGTTAATAAAAATAGAAATATAAAAATATTGTGTATCAAGTATATAGTTTTCTGGAACCAATATATCTATGATATTGAATGGATATGTTGTTTCATACAATTTTTAAGTAGTTATAATAGATAAATCAAAATTGTTAAAAACATCATGAAAATTTATGCATGGTCAATAGAAATAAAGGAATGATGTGTATTAAGTATGCATTTCTCGAAAACCAATATTGGTTATTACTATGAATATTTCAAAGATTAATTCAACAAAAAAAAAATTCAATTTAGTAGTTGGTCATACAATTAAGAAAAAATACAAAAATATGTTTCCCAATAAAAATACAAAGATATGTTTCCCAATATGTCATAACAGAAACATTCACATAAATCAAAAATGCAAATTACCTAACATCATTGAACATATATATCATCATTCACAATATATTTATGGTTAACCTCCTCACATATCAAAGTTGAATAATTACATTTATCCAATAAAATATAATGACATTTATCCAATGAAATATAAAAATGACATTTTCCTGCTGAGTGGATAATAATTTCCAAACAAACCTTGTCAAAAAATTTATGACTAATATAATTAAAGTTGTTCAAATATACAAACCTAATATCATTGAACATAACTTATAGCATATGCCATCATTCACAATATATTTATGATTAACCTCTCATAAATCAAAGTTCACATATCAAAGTTGAATAATGATATTTATCAAATAAAATATAAAAGATGACCTTTTCCTCATAAGTGGATAATGATTTCCAAACAAATCTTGCCCAAAAATTTATGAGTAATATAATTAAAGTATGTTTTGAATTCTTTTATTTTGAATAATTCAAAAAGATTTGATTTCCAAACAAATCTTGCCCAAAAATTTATAAGTAATATAATTAAAGTATGTTTTGAATTCTTTTATTTTGAATAATTCAAACGAATCTTTTTTATTCTGACACATTGGGTTTCGGTAAAATGATGTATGATTTCATTGGATATTGATATATTAATCAAATTAACGGTGCATGTCATGGTGAGTATGTTTTGAATTCTTTTATTTTGAATAGTTCAAAGGAATCTTTTTAATTCTGACACATTGGGTTTCAGTAAAATGATATATGATTTCCTAGGATATTGATCTGATCAACAGTGCATGTCATGGTGATAATGACTAAAATCAAATTTCAAAAGAAAGAAACCCAAGTTTTAAGTTGTTAAATGAGATTGCTCTCCTCATACATCCAATGGGGACAATTTGGAGTGACAAACCATCATGAAGGCCCACCATTAAGCATCATCCAAGTGATCCTTGGCAGGTTGCATCTGGTCACTTCATGATCTGTGGCAGGTTACATCTGGTCACTTCATGCTAAAGTAGTTTCCATTCATTCCTAGGTCTTATCGAAGACTAGTGGCCTCCATGATTTTGGCGGTGGATTACGTACACAGACAGTAAGACAGTGGAGAGGACCAACTTGTTCAGTTACCAGTCCAAGCAAATATAAAATGTCCCTGTTAGGGTGATGTGCACCTGCATACCAAAACTTGAAATTACCCCCACCCCCACAAGAAAATCACGTTCTCCATGGCGTTTATACAGGAGAAAACAATTCATTCTGTGTATGTTGCTTTATAAAGGGTGAAGGTCACCTTTTAGGTGGTGAGATAACTTCCAGTTTACATAACTGGCTGGATAGGACCTGTTTTTGGAAGGCAAGGGCTAACGAGCCTGCTATCAGGCATTAAATGCCCGCTTAGCTGCAAGCTCAATAGCTATATAGTTTTTGGTGGGGATGGAGTGTTCGGAAAGCACCGTGCGCGTCTATTTTATATGGCTATCGAGCTTGCAGCGAAGCGGGCATTTAATGCCCAATAGCAGGTTCGTTGGCCCTTTCCGTTTTTGGAAGACTTTGAGAGATAGTTTGAAAGTAAAGTTGCATTTTGCCAATTTATCTGTTCAATCTATATGAGTATTTTGTTTTTTTTAATGTAAATGAAGCATCTCATGGAATTTTTTTTAGGGTTCAAGACCGTATGAAGTCATTATATAATAATGATTAAATTTGAGTAGAGAAGATAACCATCATTCTTTCTAAACACTAGAAATAAACTCAATTGACGCTTGTGATTACTTGCAAAATCTTATTTCTCAGTTCTATTATTTATAAAATGAAATTGAGTGCTTTTACAATGCATATGATGAGATATGCAGTTGTACATAAACAAGTGACATACTTGTTCATAAAGGGCACTCATACAGTCTTTCTTGTTTATATCTATTGTGGAAATCCAATCATGAAATCACCACAAATCAAAACTCGGAATCTCAAGTACCCGAAGTTGCAATATTATAGTGTAACAGGTTCTCTCAATCAACCTAGATGGTTGAAATCACAGTTTAAAGAAAAAAAATTGTGATATCAACAATTTCAGGTAAGCCAAATTCTAGAGGTAGCCTGAAACTGGTTATATTATTTAATATTTAAAAAATAATATAAAATATAAAATAAATTAACATTAATTTAATGTAATCCATGGGCTTGGAAGAGCCAATGATAAAGCTCATTGTTTTAAGGCACTTCTTATGTGAAGATGGCTGATTCAAAATCCTTTTTATGTGAAGATCGCTGGTTCAAAATCCTGTAAGTGTAGCTTAAAAATGAACATAAATTCAACTTAATTCTAAACTTTACATTTTCCCTAATTCTGCTCAACTCTGAAATTTCCATATTTTTAATTCTGCTCAAATCTAAAGCTTCCATGGTTTTAATCTTCTCCATGTTTAATAAATTAAAAATCAAAATAAATATACATTAATATTAATAAATTAATAACATATTTCATCCATTTCAAAAGATAATGTGCTTCTTTATCCGGATTAACATGCTGAATATGCATTGCATTGATGCCAAGATCACTGAATTTAAACGATGTTATGGTAATTGATGGTGATGAAAAGAAAAAATTGCTCCTTTCTCTTGTCCTTCTTAGATGAAAATAAGTAACCCAACAGGACCTGAAGTCAAATTCTCCATAAGCCTTTATTTAGCTTTACTGCAAAGAGATCTTGCATTAAAAGCAACGAACCAATTTTAGTAGATACATGAAAGAGACGTGAGCCAATTTTAATAGAACCTTCTAAAAACAGAAACCAGTGTCTGTCTCAATAGGATCAATTGCTCCATTTTGTTATCCTTAGATGAAAATAAGTAATCCAATAGCATCAAAAGTCAAAATCCCCATAAGCCTATAAGCCTTTACTTAGCGTTAAGGCAAACAGACCTTGGGTTAGAAACAAAGAGGCAATTTTAGTAAAAACTTGAAAAAGTTGTAAGCCAGTTTTAATAGAAACTTGAGGGTGTTGTGAATTAAACATAAAACATGGGAAGTAGATCCAGGATAGCAAACTTCCTAACAAAAGCAATCAAACATATATGAAGTATGGTATGAACCTCTTACCTGTGGACATCTTTTTAAACAAAAGATGGAAAAATCAAAATCAAATCTCCAACTAACCACATAAGGCAGAGAGTGATATGTCAGATTAAATTACAATACATTTACTGCAGAAAATTAAATTACAGTACATTTACTACAGAGCAAAAAAAAATCAGAGCAAGGGCAAATAAGTTTCTTAAGCACCACGGGAATTGGGCAAATAAGTTTCTTAAAACACCACAGGAACTACTTGAAGAGAGTTGAATTGAGCAATTTTTTCAGTTAAACTCGCTTGACTTTAATCTAAAAGACCAGCATTAACAGAATCAAGTGCAAAATTGATATTTTAACATATCTTAACTACCAATATTTATAAGAGAAACGGCTTACATATAGATAGCCCAGAAAAATGGTACAAAGCTTTCATTAATCTCTGCCAGGAAAATTCATCAGCACAGTGCTTTCTATTTGGTAAATAAGAACTACCAAGTTGTGAGAAATCTCATATGTAATACAACTAGAAGCTAAAACTTGAAATGCTTTCTCTTAGAGGGTGAAAGCAGGCATTAATCACAGTTGCTGTTCAGCTCCTTGAAAGCAAACTTATTGACAGTAGGTACAACTACTATATGGGTGTCTGATATATAAATGCACCACCAGGTTTTGCAACAAAGACACATGCCCTATTCCTCACTTCCAAACTTGCCAGCAACTCACAATCCAGCATTGGTGATGAGAACGATTCTAGGACAGTTTAAAGTTCAAATTAAACACTCCTTCCCCAACAAACAAATTGTAACATTTAAGGCTCGCCATCAGGCGTCAACAATAAACTTATAAAACTCCAAATGATGAGAAAGTAAGACAGGTAAATGATAGGGTCAAAAGCTCGACCTTCAATTGAGAATGTCTAGTAATTTCGAAATCAACCCTTCAAGCCCAGGTAAGCCCTTGCATGACCTTCGCTGAGAAAGCTTGAGCTTAAAATAGGCTACCCATTCTTTGAAACGCTGCGTCTCAGGTCACTAGACGAAGCTTCTCCTTTCGGCAAATCTTTCTCCTTCCTGAAAGATCCCTCTCCTGAATTCAAGTTCTTTCCATAGAGATTTTTGTAGACAATCCTCGTTCTATAAACAATTATCATACTCAGGACTGCTGCAACAATACACACTGCTGACATGATCCAATAAGTGAGGAAAAAACATGAAGGACCATGGCAATCCAGGGACTCATCTCCCTTAAGAGACCCACCAGATATACCAAAAAACATTGCTGATAATCTGGGCATAGGTCTATGTCTTGAGTGCTGCTTTTCTGCTTCCCAATCATAGAGTGTACCGGCAATAAGTCCAGAAAAGATTAAAGACCCTACCGGATTAGCCATGATGAAAAAATTGTATAGCACGCCAAAATTTTTCAGCCCAAAGATTTCAGAAGCAGTGGCTGGGATGATAGCCCAATGAGCACCATAGCCCAAACCAACAAGCAATGTCCCTAAGTATAATGATCCTGACCAGCCCATTGCAAAGAGAATGTGACCAATGGCCATTGTGATCTGTGCTACTGCCATAGTTGCAGGTCGGGGGTATGCATAATCCCTGTAAAAGTTTAGTCATTGTAAGTACTATTTCTTGTCTGAGAGCCCAGGGAAGACAAATCTAATGCTCAAGAAGAAACTAATGGGGTTTACTGTGAAGATAATTTGTTTTACTAGTAAAAACTAAACAACCTCCAAACTGATTCAGCATCCAGACATTAAAACTAGAAATCTGAGTACAATACTGAGAAACACATATGCTAAATATTGATCATATAGAACTAGCTAGCCACAATACCAGAGGCATATTGATCATATAATACTGGTATTCAGAGTTTTTTTGAAGCATACCTTGCAACAATCTCGGAGAGATATCCACCACCAATACGCCCAAGGAAATTCCAAATGCTCATCATGGACACAAATATATGACCACTTGCATAGCCCATTGACTGGCTCATCTGCCCAAGGTTGTCAATAACTGTTAAGCCTGAACCTGCTCCAAAGGCTAGAGAAAAGAACATGAGCCAAAAATCAGCTTTAATCATGGCCTGCATCAGAGTGAAATCTTCTCCCCTGCGAGGCCCCTTCCTTCTCTTAATCCTCACAGCTCCTTCAGCAGCAGCATGCAACAATTGGGCCTGCAATTGAGCAAGGCGTTTCTGTCTCTCCCACTCTGGCAGAAGATCGACTCCTTTAGGCTTCTCATCTTCAAGCTCACTCAACAGCATTTCGTTCCAGTTCACATATGGAACCTGTTGCTTACATTCTCCACCATGGTTCAAGGCATTGGCTACATCAGTGTTTGTATTTTCAGAATTGCCCAACAGGGGAGCTTCCAGACTAGTTTGTTTAACAGGAGAAGGCGGATCTGCAGGAGGGCAGGGACTCCTGAAGGTAGAAATCAGGGCCAGAGCCAAAGGTGAAGCCAAGATGCCGATCAAAATAACTGTGAAGATCCAACTCACGGAGTGCCTGATCTCAACAAAATCTTGTACAAGCATCACCCCCAATAAATATGCTGCCAACAACAGACAAATGCCATAAACAAAATTAAAATTAGTATTGTCTGAAGGACTGCTTTCCTGACAACCTTCAACAGGTCTCAAAATGAACATCGTGGCAATGGCAATCATAAAAGGACCAACTGCCACCATGAAGATAAAGGCTGCTTGATCTGGTGCAAATAAAGTAGCATAATATTGTGTAAGTATCGCTCCACAGAGACCAGTGAACCCTTTAAGAATCCCCACAATAGGTCCTCTGTTCTTTGGAAAATTTTGCACACAGGAGACCAACGATACAGTATTGAAATTACTCTCCCCATTGGTTCCTACAGCTATCAGGATACAGACCTGCAACGAAAACAATGGCCTAAATGAGAAAACAAACTACCCAAATGATCTAGTGAGCCGACACCCTTATGTTGAGGGTCTGTCCTTTTTTCAGGGCAGGTAGCGGCAAGCTTTATGGGCTTTTCCAGTTCACCCTGAATATGATGGAGCCATGCTCTTTGCAAATTCAAAAGAAAAATTTACTGAAATATACCATCATCCAAATTGGTGAAAGCACAGCCACCTAAATGAAATAACAATGAATATAACTAAACCCAATATTTCAATCCAAGTAAAGAAGAACTTACCAACCAGAATTGAATCTGTGGCACTTTATGACAAACCAGCAGCCATAACCAGCCATATCCAATTAAGTTCTGCAATGCACCCAACAGTATAATCCCCCAGTTGGGCCAAATCTTAGACAGAGACCCTCCAATCAATCCAATGGCATCTCCAATATCCTTGGCCACTCCCAGTGTATTGATCTGCCTCTGATTGTATCCTAAGGAACTTTTGATGATAGGGGACATGCTCCCAAACACATACCCAATCCCAGCCCACGACTCAAGCCATATGGCTGCCACCAGCACAAGCCATCTGTTGTTCAATAGCTTTCTGAAACATCCAGTCTCCATTGCTTCCCAATAGCACGGCTTTCATCAACCTATTCCCCGCCTTTTAAGGCCTGAAACCTCCAAACTCCACAGTTCTTTTATCACAAAAAAATATGTGATAACATTAACAAACAACAACAACTGGCCGTCAAGCAGGTCGGGAGATGTAAAGGGGTTCCCGTATATATGTACATGTATGTCAATTAGTCAATCCCTCATTAAATAGTTAAAGAAGATGACTGTTGTAGGCCATTTTAAGGATAAATTCCCATTCCAAATTCCCATTATGCTTCACTGGTGCAAACAACCTCCCTGCAATTTTCTGTCCTTTTGCAGTTCAGCTGAGTTCAAATCCAACTTTGATCTTTTCAGTAGGAAGACGGGGACAAAACTGTTATTGTTAAGAGACTAAATTCCCGGAGTGTACAGCTGATAATGGCGTGCCACAGCAGAATCCTACTTCATTCGGTCTGTCCTGCCATCAACATTCTGACAGGTGTGCAAAATTTCCATCATTTGTTCTATTCAAATTGTATTTTAAAATCATTTTAGGGAGGTGAAGCACATTTTACGAGATGGCAATGGGCATATGTGTGAAAGGCGACAAAGTTAGATTACAGATAATAAGATATGGCAAAGGTAACATTGTCCTGTGTCAGAAGATATTTGATTTAAAAAAAAAAAAAAAAAAACATTTTAAAACTCAGAAGAATTTATTTATTTTTTAATTTTAAATTGAATAAATAAAAATTTATTATTAATTATTATAAATATGTGTATTTAATTTTAATGGGGTGTGAAGTGTGTCTTAAAATTGTTTTTATTTGGATAAGAGCTTGTTTCTTTGGGTGTAAGTAAATATGTTAACAACCCAAGAATTAGAGGCATTTTGTAAAAGTGAAATCTTGCTCCTTATGGACCACCCGCGGTCATTCCAAGTGGTGTGGTTTTCCTTAAATAACAATAATGAGTCACTCTTCTTTAGTAGATAGCAACAAATGATGGTTGGCTCCACTATTGGTTTCACAATTCAGTTGTGATAGATTTTTCCCATTTTATAGTAAAATATATATTTAATTTAAATTGCTAATTATTTAAATAACTATATATATTTTTCGAGTGATTAAAGACAAGCAAGGTGGTCAAGGGTGCAAGGCCATTGTGACCTCAAGTAATAGAGGAGGTTGACGTGCCCGCCACCCCTCTTTAACCAGTGGGTATGTGTTATTAGCTTGCAAGGCTTAGGTTATGATGCCATTAACTCCGATAATATTGTCCATGCGCGAGTTCATAACTTCACTTAGGCACCCACTTGTCCCTAGAAGATACTCGACTCACTTTTTCTCCAACTCATGATGGATTTTTTCTCCCCTTTGCAGTTATCCACCTTTGTCAACAATTCTTATGACACCTTGCCTTTCCTTGCAAAATTTATTGTAAGAGAATTTGGTTCTTTCCTCCCCATCATTGAGTTATATCACTATCTTTGTTGTGGGTTCTTCATTGAGTTCATCCACTCCTTGTTCTCCCCTCGCAGTCTGTAATCTTTCCTTTGGCCCTATCCTCCTCGACCCTTTGTTGACTCATCCTTAGTTTCACTTCTTTCTCTATGGTATGGTAATGACTAGACACAAAAGTGTATGGGAGGTAGCGATTGGAGGGATCGCAACTTCGTTTTCAAGGCAAGTCCTTTGCATGGTTATATCACCACAAGACCTCTCAAGAGATCCAATAAGAGCTCAGAGACGTGGAAGACAAGGTGGTTAGTGAGTCCCACTATCTCTTGGATACAAAGGTCTTCACAAAAGTGGTAGCCTTAGTGCTTAACACAAGGTATACTTGAGGTCGTCAAAAGAGTGTTTGCACATAATTGGCCCATTTTGGCAAATTAAATCCCTCCTTGTCAAAGTTCTCCTCTAGAGAAATGATAATAAGGACGATATACCATTGATGTTGGACGATATTCAGTTCGAGATAAAGACTCTAAATAGCATATTAACTCATATTGAGGTAGACATAGCCCCAGGTTTAGGTCCAGCCATCCCTAGTATAGAAGGATCAACTCTTATCCAGTTGGATGCATTTGTTTCTTCCTAATTCTTACCATGTCTAAGCAATTTTTGTCATTTTTATTTTTTGATCCTTATAACCCTATCATGGCAAGGAAACTCTATTTAGATGGTTTATTAAATGTTCTCTAATACAAACTTAGAAATTCTATTTATTTTGGTTTAATTTTACACTCAAAAACTCTCTAAATAAAAGACTTATTATTCACTAATGCTTTGGTTTCCCTAATGGCAAACCAAAGGCGAACAATAACTTTATAAATATGTTATTTTGCTAATAATTAAAAAAATTAGCTTAAAATAATGATTGATTATATATATAATTTTATAACTATGTTATTTTGCTAATAATTATAAACATTAGTTTAAAATAATGATTATATATATATAAATTGAATTTAATAGTGTTTTAAGATAAGATTGAATTTCTATATGAGTCCTGGGACACGTTGAAGTAGTGATAAATATGATAGTCTTTTACTTTTTAAAGTCAAATTTTATTAATAAATATTTTTTTAATATAAAATGATAAATTTTAAAAACTTGTTATAATGACAAAAAGACATTAAAAAAATCTAACCATATTATAGTCCAAATTCATGATATTTAAGTAACCCGCACAAATATAAATATAATAATAAATTTAAAATAACTATAATAAATTATTTATATAATTTTTATATAATAATTAAAAAAACTTTATTTAGAGAATCTAAATTCTGTACAATTCTAATAAGTTTAACCACTTGAACAAGCCACACAAACACGTAAAATTTAAATAAATTATATTTTTTTAAGAAAAAATTTATGATAAACTATTTTTATGGTATTTATTTAATAATATAAAAAAATTATTGAGAGAATATAGAATTTTGATGTAAAAACACATTATGTATAAATAAAAAGTTTAAGCGGTCATCCATTTTTGATGCAGATTTTAAAATAGATTCTTAAAATATATTGATAATGATAATAAATTAATTTTAATTTCATTATGAAATTATAAAATTAAATATTATTATTATTATCTAATTTTAAGGTCACGGTCTAGCCAGATATCAAATTGGCGTATGAGATTTTTTTGTTTATGGGATAAAGGACCCATTTCTGCATAATGATTTGACCTTTGACTTTCTTAAGAGGAACCACTTGCTCTTAACCATTAGGCCCACTCAGGCTCTATTAATGTATGAAATTTAATAATTTATTATAAAATAAAAAGTTATAATAACATAAAATCATTTTTTATTGGATTTTGTAAATATTAAATTATTAATATATTTTTGTCTTTAAAGAAATTTTATTAATAACAAGTATAAATTTTGAACGGATTACAAAATTTATTACATAGGTCACTTTGAAAATCTATTTAACTGAATTTATTTTAACCTTGGATTTATTAAGCTTTCAAAGGGATCAAATCTCTTAAATACAAATGTCTTTTGGATGGCAAAGCTTGAAAAAAAGATTGCAAAAGGGATTTTATCTCTCTTTACCCTTGATATATTCGGGATTAAGATAGATCTATGTTAACCATCCATATATATAGATATAGATAGATAGATAGAAATGTACATTGAAACATTTTATTTATGATCCACATTGTCCACATTAAAATGTTTTATTGTTATTAGTATGTTTTAAATATATGCATTCCTCATATTGGGAAATAGAAAACATATATCCAGCGAAAGCTCTCTCTCTCTCTCTCTCTCTCTCTCTCTATATATATATATATATAATTTTTTTGTTATCAATATTTCTTAAAATGCTACATGTCAACTCCATATTAAGCATTAAAGGAATTACATATCTCCCACATACACTTAATGAGAAAGCACCTATCAATCGAACACAAAATATTTCTCTATATATAGAGTTAATATTTAAATATTTTACAATATATATAGAGTTAATATTTAAATATTTTACTTTATAGACTTATTGAAATATTTTATTTATAACTAATGTTGAATTTTATTTTTTGTTACTTAAATTTTTTAAATATCACATATTGATTCTTTATTAAGAATTGAATAAACGAGATCTCCTTTGTACTTAAAAAATGAAAATAAAAATATTTTTTGTTTTCAATTGTCTTACTTCATATTATATAAAATTATATTATTTAATATGAACATTGAAATATTTTATTTCTTATTAACACTAAAATATTTTTTTTTACACACAAATAGAGTGCAAAATGAATTAAACATCTCCTTCAAACTGAATTATAATACCAATATTATTTATATAACATATCAACTCCATATTGAATAATGAAGGAATTACACATCTACCTCATAAAAAAGTAGAAAGCAAATATAAATAAAATTATAATTTTTTTACTTTCAATTACTTTATCTCTATCTATATAGAATTTATGTGAAATTAATAATGGACACACACACACACACACACACACACACACACATATATATATATGGGATACAATGGCAAGTGCTCTAAATTTTAGGTTTTCTTACGCATGTGTGTATGGTTTTGGGTCTCTTTTGATGGGCAGTTGTGTGGCTGAGCCAAGCTAGCGATGGTTCCCATCGCTCATAGAAGTAGGGATCAGCCTCACTCAAAGAGACAACTGATAAAGGATATGGGTGAACGCAGGAGAGCAAGGGTTGACACGTTATTTAGGTTACTACATCACTGCAATGTTCTTAGATGGAAGGGTGACCGAATCTAAGACATTGGTCGAAGGGGGTTTATATGGAAAATTTGATATACTCTTTATCGACAACTTGAAGGTCTTTTCTTTTTCTTGCAGGTAGCGATCTTCCGATATATATATCAAATCATCAACACCATTTGAACTTCCAAAAATGTTTTTAGAGCCTCTATTTGTTGCTACTTCATATCATGTCAGATCCGACCCACTTCTCTAGCTCTTTTGGGCCACAAGCCCAAGTCCTAACTTACACAATATGGACAACCCTCAAAATGGTGCAGATATACTAGAAAAAGCCCTTTACCCTAATCGATCTAGATTTGGTGAAGGGTATGAAGGATTGAAACAGGGGGAGAACTTTCAGATATTTATTAAGACCACAAATGGGAATTCCTCCCTATTTTGGGTCTCAGGTTTGGACTATTTGATGGATCCCAAGATGCAAATAGAGACTTGAATGGGATTTCCTATAGATTTACAACACCTCCTTCATGAGGGGAAGAAGTTACATGATCCTTTGCAGTTATAGGATTACAACATTACAAGAAACTCCACCAATGTCTTAAACTTAAAGTTGTGAGGGGGTGGCCCTAGATCTGGGTGTCACATCGGTAGAGGGAAGCATTTACAACCTCAATGGTTGACGTGCCTATTGCATTCAATCTAATGGAATGGTGATGCGTTGGGCTTTCCCCCTTGTTTATCTATCACTTCAGCACACACTATGGTGGCACCCTACTCTTAGCTAATAATTTATGGCCCTTCAGGCCATTGTACACTCATTGTCCTATTGGAAATTATGGCTCAAACATAGAGAATGTTAAGGGCACCAGAAGTAGGGATATCAATTGGTAGAAGTGTTGGTTGTCAACAGTCAGAGGTAATAAAATTAGAAGAATTGGTCACAACACTCCTTCGTGGTTGAGATGGTAAGGGGACTTGGTAGACCTTCCATTGGGTAGTAGAAGTAGAGGCAAGGTGCCTCTACCCCCATGGCACAGTCAAGGAAAGAAGCAATTTAATGAGAGTGTCCCCCGTCGTTATCATCACCTAGTAGGACCCGGTATTGGAAATACTGAGAGGGAGGGGTGAATCAATATTTCACTTTTTCTTTCAATTTAGTATCATAAGCATTAACCAATCATATCATATCAAGAGTACATAAGGATTATATGAACAATTTATTTATATTACAAGGGAAGCTACAACTTTCGGTTTACTAGCTACAACTGGAGGGGCTACAAACCTAGTTTATTTACCAACTACTACTGGAATGAACTACTGCCCTTGGTTTACCAACATCCACTAAATGGAGGTGACAACCTCCTGAAGGAAGCTACAAATTCCTTGCCTAACACCATCCTACCACCCTTTACAGTAAAAATAACAGAAAAACTCTTGGGCTTTTATATGAGGGACAATGTACCACTTACAATAACTATTAATCCTCTTCATCCAATCACTAACATGACACTTTCATTGCAACTATGTCATTGAACATTCACTTATTACATTCATTCATAATTTTTTTGTCACTGCAACTCTTGTTCTTAAGCTACTTCCACAACCACAAACCAATGTGCCATTGGTCTACCCTATGACCTGCCTCTATCTGCCTCAACCTTAGCCTTAAGTAACACAAGCTCATCAATCCTTCATCTCCATTAGCTATCAAAATGATACTTTCCTTTGTCATTGTAACATTGTTATCTTCTAAGTTCAAATCTATTGATGCAAGATAGACTACTATAGTTTAACCCTTCACTTTAGTCTTCAATAACAAAAGTTTCATACCTTAGATCAATTTGAAGGAAGTTTGGTCTTGGATAGGTTGTCATTGCACTCTACTTCAACATGATATATTCTAGTTACTTCTACTCAAATGTGCTTCTAAACTGATCATTCAAATATGGGTATAGATTTGCTTGTTGGTCATCAATAGATTTGTAGTCAATGTGGATCTCAAACTGTCTCAACTCTATCCTTTACACTTGACATCTAATTCAAGCATAATAGTAGCTGATATAGAGCTATTCCAACTTAGATCAAATGTGATATGATAAAGCTACTTCAAACTATCCTTGCTTTAGTTCAAAATGCCCTCACTCATGTGGCCTTACAAGTCTACTTTTGGTACCCTATCTCCTACAATTTCCACATACCTATTATGGTTCAAGAACATAACAATTCAACCTTTGATAGAATTCAAAATAGAACTTAGATCTCAAGAATGCCTCAGACAGGGGTTGATTTTTGGCCTTAGAAAATCTCAAATAAGGCCACATATTTGGATCTGCCTTAGACGTATGTTATAGGGGCCAAATTACGCTATTACAAAGGATGAATTTCGGCCTACCTCAGGGCCAAATCTCATATTTCCACAAGCCAAAATTTAGAGTCATTGCAAAGTTGAATTTTGGTCTTCCATGGGTTGAAACTCAAAGCTATTATAAGATCAAATTTCCGCCTTAAAAGCAAGGCTGGAAATAGATTCAGATGAGGGTCGAAAATGCCTCAAGAATTAATCTAGGTGGATATTGGTGGCCACCCGCCTATTCCACTTGGATCCCCACCATTGTTTCTTTCATTTTTTGAATTTCCTTAATTGTAGCATATTTTACTATTTTTGGCAGTTTTTCGGGTCCTGAACTCCCGGAGCCGTTTTGAGGCCCTAAATAATGTTTTTCGGAAAATCACCTTCGGAAAATATGAGGTGTAACTCAATATTCATTATCATCAGTTATACTCCTCAGATATATATTTCTAACAAGGTATCGTGTGCATCAAATGAAGATCGTACGCCAAAGTTACGACCCCAAGAAGTTGATGTACCAATTTACGCCAACGGGGCCCATAGTTTGGTGTTTCATCTCCTAGGTTTAGGTTTTTGGATGATTGGGGTTTTCCATTGTTTCTCAATAATAAATAGGCCTTCAAGCCTCATTATAACATAGTTCAGAGGCATGTAGCCGCCACATCTCTTCTCAGAGATAAGCTACCATTGCCTAGCTAGTTTATTTACATTTTGTATGTAAGCATATTTAAGTTCTTTGATATTAATGAAATGAAGTTCTATTTCTGTTGCATCTATATGTTTATGGTTATATCTGTAATTTGTTGCATTCTTGTTTAAATTCGGATAAGGAATGCTTCAACAAATCTTGCAGATCTCTATTGGAAATACACCACCACAAAAATATAATCAAATTAATCCAAAGCTCAATCTCAGATTACCAACGCTTCAAGCTAGCCTTAGAAGAGATATCTTGGCCTTCTTCAAATATTATCTTATAGGCTTATCTTGTATAAAACCAAAAGACTTCCTATCTGAAATGATGCTTGCAATTCTGCCCTTTGATTGCCATAACTAGGGCATATATAGATTAATGGAAGGAGCCCTAATTTAGGGGTTGACCTGAGCCAAAAAATATATATTTTATTTTGAAAGGTCACATCTATAATGGAGTCAACCTAAACCTAGAAAACATAAAAAAATTCCCTTGAATAGACACATCCATGTAGGAGCCGACTTGAAGATATTTATATTAAACAATCATTTTGACCTTAAAAATGAGAACTAACTTGACTGAAATAGAGGTTGATTTGATCATACAGAATATGACCAACTAAGGTCAATTTAAATTATAATTTGGACCTTCTTCTAGGGGCTATTAGGCCATGTATTCTTGGAGCATGAATTTGGTGACACACCCATTCATTTGGGGCATCAATACTTCAAATTTGAATATCTTTCCAACTGAGAGGACCCACGAGGTGTACCACCTATCAAACAAAATGGCATGACAAGGGTTATAAATGTAGGGAGGTCGTGCATAAAAATTCATTGATATTTGCACACATATCATCAAACAATTGTTGGCCCATTCACCCTTTGACATCAATGACAATTTCTTCCAACACTTGGTGACAATGCATGGTTTCTCAGCAATATCTTGGGTCGCCTCCTTCATGACTAGGAATATGCCACTGTTATGTTAGAGGTATGTGTGTGGGATTTGGATTTTCACCTTTGACATGCATTGATTGCCCTGTTAGGCACTGCAATTACCCTAAGGCTCCAACTCTGACACACTTCTTCTTCCTTCACCAACTCCTCTTCTCAGAGCCCATCATCAATGCAATCGAAGCACTAAGGTTTGCTCCTCCTTTAGGCCTTAGTAGCAATGTGACATAATGAAAATCTCCCCAAGGGATCCTGGAGCATCAGGTTGCAAGGATGCAGAGACTGGAAGCCAGAGCAACATCACTCATTTTCATCCAACTATGCAATCAATTGTCCATGGTGATCATCCCACTAACTTTGCAAATGGGCTAGTTAGGCCCCCTCATCTAACTAAGCACCATGAGCCAACAACACACAATGTGTCGACTGTGCATCCTTCGTCAACTAGGCAACCTCTTTCAAACAATGATTATTACTCTCATCCAAAGAATATGGTTTGGGAATACCCCTTGGAGCTCAAGCATGACATAGCTAAAACTAGTAACTAGTCCTTGGAATCGCTCATGCCTATCATACACTTCAAGTCACTCTGGGGCTTCTGCCTTCATGTTACTTTTATGCTTTTAGATTTTTTTAATTGAGAAACTTCTGAGGAGGACCTCTACTTTCCCTCACAAGGGAAGATGGTCATGCCTGCTTTATTTTTGTGATTTCTATTCCTTTTGGCTTATGGTTTCTTTCTATATATGGTTGGATATGTCTTTTTCCCTGCTACTGTTTTATGAAATCCAGTCTCTTCTGCATACAGTTCCATCTTGTATCTGGCTAGCCAAATTTCCCAAGCATGCAATCCTTTTACATTCTCTATAATAAAATTACTTCTAACTTATAAAAAAAGTTGTGAGGGGGTGCTTTGGGATCTAGAAACCTAAGAGGCTTAGCCCCCTACAAAGATATGATGAAGGGTAAAGTCTCTAATCCATTGTATTCACCAGAATACAATATTGGACCTTAAATTATTAAACAACAACAAGAAGCTCCTTCCATGGAGGTAAACCTAACAAAGGTAGATCAATTTTTTTCTTTTCTTCAATCTAAGGAAGTAATTTGTAGATTCAATAGTTTTTGGGCTAGGTTTGATGTTTTGTATAAGAGGGTTTTTGAAACTTGGAAAAACAACTGTGGCATATACCTATGCTCAAAAGGTTTCTTCATTGTCCACTTCGATACTTAGGAAGCTTTGAAGAGGGTATTGAAAGGGGGGCCCTAGTTTTGGGGAAATGCGAGGCTTTTCATTACCCCTTGGTTCCAATATTTTGATGCCACGTCAATGGTGGTCTCAATAATGTCAGTATGGGTGAGGCTACCAAATATTCCCCTTCCCTTCTTGCATCATAAGTTCCTTGAGGAAATTGGAAACACTTTGGGGTCTTTCTAAAAGAAGGAAACCCAAAGATCGGAAAAGGGTTTATTTACCTTTGCCATAATGTGTGTAGAAATAGACCTAAGTAAAGGTATACCTAATTGCATTTAACTAAAACTTAAAAACTTCCAATGGACCCAACATTTGGATTATGAGAATACGACATTCAGATGTTGATTACATTACCAAATAGGTCACTTGCAAGACACATGTTTTTGGGTCCTTCATTTTTTGGAGGATTTTGAAGAAAATTATCAAAAATAAATCACATAAAAGAAATGGTTAGATTTGTCAAAATTGGCCACCGAAAATCAGGAAGCGACAAAGAAGTGAAGGATCAGTTATGTTGAGATTTGCAAAGCCATGAAAGAAGGAAGTGCAGGCTAGATTTTGAAAATATCAAAGCTGATAAGGACAAAAGCACCAAAACTCATCAAAGTGGACCCGACCAAGATTAGGATGAAGGAAGTTGCATGTTAGACAAGATCAAGCAAGTGAGATCTTTAAAAAGGGCCAAAGATGGACAAATCAAGTTCCTGTTAGTTGTTGGATGTTAGTTGCTAATTGTTAATTGTAGGTTGAGTTGTAGTTAGTGGAAGAGTCGAAGTTTTGTTAGCTCTCCACTGTGTAACAACTCATTAGAGTCCGAGTCTTTTGCTTTTCAAAGTTTTGTTATGTATTTGTAATGAAATGCAATCCACAGTATTAATATTTAGCAATATGTGCGAGCTTCTGGTATAATGTTTTGGCCTATGAATAAAGGAGTTGTTGTGGGAAAGAATTGTGAATTGATGATTGATGATTGCATGCCCCCTTTAAAATTTTAATTATCTTTGCATGTTTATTCTATTGTGTTTGGCTATGAATGTTTAATCTAAATCTTGGCTTTGTTGCATTGATTAATAGAATGTTTAGAATGCATGTTTAACTTAACGAATAAAGCTCCTTCATCATTGTCCTAGATCCTTTATCTCTTTTTGTTCCGACATGCCTTAGGTGAGACGCTCATTTTTCCCCAAAGAGGAATGAAAATGCTAGCGATAAGCTATACTATGACGATGTTTTTTCATGGAAACCTAAGGTTGAAATCTAGGTCTTTGATAGTTAAATTTTATGCCAACAAATGGTTCTATTGCTAGGACCTGTGAAATATTCAGAAGGGATATAGATCATGGTGTCAAGTATTCTTAGTAGATATATTCATGTTTGGTGGCATGAGAATATTGATCACTTTATTCTACAACTAGCTCAACTATGACAAAAGAATTTAGATTAGGTTAAGGAAGAGATTTTGCACGCATAACCTGCTTGCAACCAATATGAAATATTCTGGTGCAAGTTCCCTGAAGAACTACAAAATTGGTTGAGGAGGCTACAGGTTAAAGTCGAAGAAGGGAATTGACTTAGACTTCACAAAAATTGGACTACAACCGATTTGGTTGAGTTACACCGGTTAGATACTGAACTAACAAGAGATATTGATTTTTGGGTTCATGCAACCCTAAAAGGGTACATTATTGAGTTTGCGGATGAGAAACATCAATATTTTTCTAAGACTAAAGAAATATTTAAGTATGAGTTGCAAGGAAAACTGTTGAAGGATATTTAATTGTGTATTAAAACATTGTTGATTGAAGAAAACCTGCTATCATTCCAAGAAAATAAGATGGTCGCTTAAAACCCTCGGTGTTGGGGGTCAAATCTAGGGGGAGGAATGTTACACAGTTGCATAAGATGAGGGGGTTTTGCAATGGATCAAGGGGAGTTGCGGAAAGCTTGAGAATTTAGGGCGATACTGAGGGCACATATATCTTATGAGTGGAGGTAGATAAAGTTGCGGAAAATTAGGGTTAGAAGAAGATAATTGTAGAGGATAGGGGTAGTGGTGATGAGTCCAGCATTGTAGAGAGAAGGAATGGATAGTCCAGAGTTGTGAGGGAAAGGAGAAAGTGAAGGTTCTCCTTCTGGCGGAATAGGAGGAGTCGAAGGAAGTGTTGCAGGAAGTGTGAATGGGAAAGATGGACCCCACTTGAAGTCAAGAGGATTTCATATGCCCAAGCCATTTAAAAAGATGATTACAATGAGTGATGAGCATACTTCAATAGATGATGACAAGCATTTTGTAATGAGGATATTATTCTTTGAGTATGACTTGACCCCTGTAAGTAATAGTCTGTAAGCTAGTGACACAACTAATCCTCTACCTAACCTTCCCCTGGTGCTGTATCAAGATCTTGGTAATTTCTTTTCCAAATTGTGTAATACTTTAAAATTTTATCAAGTTTACTTTTTATATGCAACAGGTAGCTCTAGTGGAGAAAGTAGTTATGGTAGTAGTTTTTAGTCAATATCAGGTAGTTATTCTCAGTAAAGTTCCCAAGGATTTGCTATAATCCAGCTAGGCAAACAACTATGGCTGGAAATATCGCAAGATCACTTACTCGTTATCTGGATTTTTCAAGATGAGGTGGTGAAGATGTTGAGAAACATTGGTACCTATGTGAAGTAGTTTGGAGGGAAAGACAGACTCTTGATGCCACTAAGCTCATTGAGTTTCAGACGACCTTTCGGGATCAAACTCTCTGATGGTTCATCAAGTGGTTTGATTTTAATCCAAATCCCACCATGGACCAAGTTAAACAATATTTTCTTCAAGAATTTAAACTCCCTCAGTCAAATCAACAAGGTTTAGCAGAGTTGTTGGATATTAGGCAAAGAGGAGAATCTGCTTGGCAATGTATGAAACGATTTAAGGATGCCATTAGTAAATTATCTTATCCAATTGACCCTCATCATCAAAGGGATTTCTTTCTTAAGGCTTTGTTACTAATGACCAAGATTCCATTTGACAATTGTAAGACGCTTTGGAGCAGGAAATGCAGATTGAGGAAATGGCAAGATATCCACAAGACTATCGACCAGGTAGTACTTCTATTGACCCTACTATTATGGGACTCCAAAATCAAATTTTTATTTTTATAGAAAGATTATAGGATCTTACACGCGCATGACTGATGATGCTTCACGTCCGATGTACCAATTTTCAAGTTGAGGGACATCATGCCACAAAATGTCCATGATTGAGAGGTATGGGATTGACTACTATGCCTATGGGACCCCCTCCACACCTGCATATTGTTGGGTTTGCATATATATCTTTATCCATGGCATTCCAAGGGCACACTCAGTACCATGTGTTTCCTAATCACCAAGATATGTTTATGAATGAGTATTGTGAAATTTCAAATCTTATGGTCATTTGCCACATCTGTGTCCTATTTTGTAGAAGTATTCAAATGTGTGAAACAACATATTTTATGAATTTTTTGGATCTCCTATGCACCATATAGATCAATGTAGATATTTAGATGCTTTGACCAATCATCTTGATCGTACAACATTCAGAGTTAATGAAAATCCTTGGGGTTGAGGAGGAGGTGCTCGAAGTGGAGGGAGGAGTAGAGGACATCGTCCAATTAGATGTTATAACTATGATCAAGATGGTCATGTTGTGAGAGATTGTATGATGCCAAGGAAGCATTGGTGTCCACACTTCCAGGTAAACACACACGCCACTGAAGATTGCCCAAAACTCATTGCTAGGTGGGAGGAGTGAAACCGAGTAAAAGGGAAAAAATTTGATCAATGCAGAACCAGAGCTATCTGTGCAACCTAAAATAAATATTGTTACCCGAGGAGGGAAAAGGATTGGAGTTTGTTGATAAATGGCAACAAGAAATTCCAGTTTAATTTGTCCTTGAATTAAATTGTGAATTAAAATCGAATTCTATTCTCATAGCAACTTGTAAATAGTTAATTAAGTTTAATTGACTTAATTAACTTAGGAATTTCGAGTTGGAAGTCTTTTTGTAGTCATGTATGTGTGATCCCTAAATTTTAGGGGTCCAAGATGAGTTTATTTGAGTTGTAATTAGATAACTCAGTTTGACTGAGTTATGGTCAGTTAAACTAGTTCTAACTGTTGGAGGAACTAGTAGAGGTCTAGTAGTGAGTTGGTGCATTGGTGCATCCTCAGTGCTACTCCAGCTAACTAGAGATTCACTCAAGAGAAACTCATGCATGTTAGTTCAGAGAAATACCTAGTTGAGTTTAGAGTGCAAGGATAGTGTACTATCAGTTGTATGATTTTCCGATTTGTATAGATCATGCATGTAATCAGTTATGGACCTAAGTTTGGATTGCATAGTTTTGGAAGAAGGATTTCCCAATTAAATATGGGATAATCCTCTTAGGAATTGCACAAGGAAATAGGGGCTTGGCAGGCAACATAATTGGCTAAGTGTTGGCCAATGCGGGTTTGTGAGGGAGAGAGTTAATTATACCTGTGCAAGGATTGTTCTAGTGAGAACAAGCATTATATTTTCTTCTCAGATTTATGATTAATGCAATACAAATAGTCAAGGTTTTGAGTAGTTTCTTTCCCCATAGAAAGATTATGTTATGTGCAATTGGTATTATTCCTCTTGCTGATTATTTTTTCATCGATCATTATTGGTTTCCTCTATTAAGAGTAGAGTAGATTATTGTCTTGTGTTTTAAAAAACTACATGAGTTGTTGAATATATAGGAAAATGTACATGGTATTAGAGTTGAAGACAATATACTAGAGGATATTTTGAGTTTGGGGTTGCAGGTGAAATTCAGATTTGCAATTCATACTTCAGGATCAGCAAATGGATTTCTATGGTTTAAGACTAGAGCATGCCTTAGAAGGCAACTCAAATTACATGTCTTGGAAGGACAGGATGGTGGCAGTGCTAGAGGATAATGGCCTCAAGGAATTCATTTATCAAGACATTCCTAAGCCACTAGCATCAGATGCTAATGATCTAGCTGAATGGAGGAAGGGTGTGGAAAAGGTGAGGCAGATTATTCTTAAGGGAGTTCGAGACAACATTGTCTAAAGTCTCCATGGCAAGGAAACTTTGTATGCTATGTGGAAGGCATTGACAGACCTCTTTCAAAATAGTAGTGACCATAGGAAGTTGGCACTGAAGGACAAACTTAGAAAGATTAAGATGGATAAGGGTGACTCAATTCCGAAATACTTGACCAGGTTCACTCATTGTCGAGATGTGTTTCCGGGAAAACTAGTGTCGATTCGAACTGCTAGTCCCACTAATATGGGTAGCTATCTTAGAAACAAACAATCAAAGCAATTCGAGATTTCTTTTAGGTTAATAGATAAGAGGGAAGAAAAGAGGACCAACCTGGATCTTCTGCTTTGATCCTTGCTTGATTTCTCTCTCCCTTGATAGAATTTGCTACTCCTCTCCTACTTGTCCCACTTTAAAGAGTACCTGTAGAGTCAAAGTAACAGAAAACCATCAAAGCATCTCTTGTTGGAAATAATACTGAGAGGGGGGGTGAATCAGTATTATCAGATCAATAAAACTTTTTCAATACTCAGAAATATATACGCTACTTCAGTTAAGTGAACCAGCGTGTACACGCTACTGTGTCTAAAGAAACCAGCGTATAACCAGAAATCTTATGATTCAGTTAGTTTATCTTTAGTAAATGCATCAGGACATTATTAACCATATTAAAAGTAAACAGGTGCAGTATAACAGAATAGATCATCACACAAAATCCACACACATGAACACCATGATATAAGGTGGAAACCTAATGTGGGTGAAAACCACCTGCTGCAAGTCGTCTCTATCTTTCTTTAATAAGAAACTTCAGTTTACAATCTTTTGTACTGGTGTAGCCTTATACCAGTACGCAGGCTACAACCTGTAGAAGGCTACAACCTTCTCTCGTTTTCCAAATTCTCCTGGAAGGGAGCTCCAACCCCCCTTTGCTCTTGTACTAGCTAAGATACTAGTACGTAGGCGCTGGCCTACAATCTTCTTTCCTTCAGGTACCACTTTTCATCAATTTTCAGACTGGATACTCCTGAAGCACAACATTACAATCTGAAGACCACGATTCATTCACTTTTCATAACAAATCATTGAAGCACAAAACAACCAATACTAGCATCATCAATCTTTGAATCACTGAACCACTGAAACCCTGTCAACACCCAGTCACCAGAACACAGAGCAGACTACAGAACTCTGCAATAACAGTCAGACCCAACTGCAACCCCAAAAATTAAGCTTCAAAAGATATACACTACTTCAATGAAACCAACCCACGTATACACGCGCTTTTACCAAAGACAACCTGTGTATAGATCTAAAAATAATTTCTCATAACTTGCAGCTGTACCAGACATCAGCCATACTCAGAACATAACATTGCGTCAGTATGCAGATCTAAAAATACGCATAATCAACCATATAAAGATAGTTCATTTCAAACAATTTGATCCCGATCTATCCTTAGATCTAGTTTTCCATCAACCGGTGTGATCTCTCCTTAGCTCAGATCAAGCAATGTATCATCAACCCAGAACTTGCATACTAGATCTCTTTCTTCATTAGATATTCAAGACTTTTTCAATGCAATTGCCTAATGATCTTCTTCTCCTTATATAGTCTTAGGCCCTTCTCAATACTATGGTCCAAAACCATAGTAATACAATACCATCAACTTCAAAACTCGGGATCAACACGACTGTCGAGATACCTTGGTCCAAAAACATAGGCTCAAGTACCGAGGACTAACTACCATAGACCAAAGGGAAGCTTCTCGACATGTACGCTCTTTTCTGTTCATGAAACTGCGTGTATACGCGACTTCGTATATAGCGAGACTGCGTATCCGCGACTTAGTATATAGCGTACCAGCGTGTATACGCAACTTGGGCTTAATGAACCTGCGTATATGAAATTTCTCTTCATTCTTGTTGTCTGGACTGAGATCTGTCATCAAAGAGAGTTGCCATCAAGGACAACACCTGTACCGTAGCGCCACACCTGTGCCAAAATGCCAACAATCTCCCCCTTTGGACTTGATGGCAACCCCAAGATCCTTAGAATCATTCTCCCCCTTTGTCATCAAGGGCAAAGGGCTGTGCTCCCCCTGTGAACATGTTGATATCTCTGCTCTGCTGTTCTGAACATGCTCCCCCTGACTGTAGGCAAGATCTGCAAAAGATGTTCTTCAAAAAGAACCAAGACTTATACATCATAAAGGACCTTCCTATCACCAAAAGACTCAATACATACATCCATACTCCCAACCAAGAGGGGATACATCAGAAATTTACATATAACAACCAATTACATTACATCATTCATCCCAGGCATAGTGGGGAAACCAACATAGGCCGTTACATGACCTTGACACCATAGAAGAGATATCACAAAAGAGATACATGACATAGAAACGAAAAAATCTAGACCAAGACTTATGAAAGTCACCAGCAGCATCTGATAATCATCTTTTAGATCAGCAACCAAGATTTCCTTCTCCTGAAACCACCAACAGTTGTGAACTAGAACCAAAAGCATCTAAATGCCAACAATGCTTTAAGCTGCTCCCCATGAAACTGTGCCTGCTGCTCCCCCTGAAACTGTGCCTGAAGGACTCTGGCATACCCATCTCAGACCTTCTCCAACCAGAATCTGCCCTTGCTATTCAGAATTCCATATACGCGACTTCACCTGCATAAATCAGCGTATATACACGGATATCCCTTACAAAACTCGTGTATACCAACTTTTCTTTAGAACAGACAAGCTTCAACAGCAGGATGAAGCATCAACTACTCCCAGCTTTTGTCTGAGATATTCAAAAGTCTCCCTGGGCAGTGGTTTTGTGAGAATATCAGCAACTTGTTCTTTAGAAGAAACATACTCCAACTTGACCTTTTGTTCAAGCACTTGTTCCCGGAGGAAGTGATACTTGATTGGTATGTGCTTGGTCTTTGAATTCATGACTGGATTCTTTGAAATGCTGATTGCACTTGTATTATCACATAAGATAGGGACAGGTGGAGTGCAAGTGATTTGAAAATCCTGCAAGGTCTGCATCATCCAAAGAAGTTGTGTGCAACAAGATGCCGCAGCCACATATTCTGCTTCAGCTGTAGATAAAGCAATCGAACTCTGTTTCTTGCTGAACCAAGATACTAATCTGGAACCCATGAAGAAAGCACCACCACTTGTGCTTTTCCTATCATCCACACTTCCTGCCCAATCTGCATCTGTGTACGCATGAAGAGTGAGATCTGTATCTCTAGGATACCATAAGCCATAGTTTTGAGTCCCTTGAAGATACTTGAAGATTCTTTTGACTGCCTGAAGATGAGTTTCCTTTGGGTTGGCTTGAAATCTTCCAACAATTCCTACTGCATGCATAATATCTGGTCGGGTACCTGTCAAGTAAAGCAAACTCCCAATCATGGATCTATAAGTTGGTTGGTGAACTGCTGCTGATTCATCATTTGCACTGAGGCTGCATCCTGTAACCATGGGGGTACACACTGGCTTTGAATCTTCCATGCCATACTTCTTCAAGATCTGCTTGAGGTACTTGGTTTGAGACAAGAAAATACCTCCTTCATTTTGTTGGATTTGCAATCCAAGAAAGTATGTCAATTCTCCAAGTAATGACATTTCAAATTCTTTCTGCATAACCAAGGCAAAGTTTTGACTCATAGCCTCTTCATTGCTGCCAAAGATAATATCATCTACATACACAACAAGTATTAGCAATTTGTTATTTTCAACTTTCATATAGAGATTGCTATCTGCTGATCCTTTTGAAAAACCTTGTTGGTGAAGATATTTGTCCAAACGATAGTACCAAGCCCTTGGAGCTTGTTTGAGACCATAGAGAGCCTTTTTCAATCTGCATACAAGGTTTGGATCATTCCCAAGGATGAAACCATCTGGCTGCTCAATATATACTTCTTCTTCTAAGTCTCCATTCAGAAAGGCTGATTTCACGTCCATTTGAAATACCTTGAAGTTTTGAAAGCTTGAGAGAGCAAGGAACATTCGGATGGCCTCAAGTCTTGCAACAGGAGCAAAAGTCTCTTCAAAATCTATTCCTTCTTGCTGCGCATACCCTTTACAAACAAGTCTGGCCTTGTTTCTAATTACTTCTCCATTTTCATTCAATTTATTTTTGAAGACCCATTTTGTCCCTATGACATTCTTATCTTTTGGTCTAGGAACCAATTCCCAAGTGTTGTTCTTTTCAATCTGCTCAAGTTCTTCATCCATTGCTTTGACCCAACATTCATCTTTGCATGCCTCTTTCACATTTTGTGGTTCAGTGGAAGAGAGTAATGCCAAATAGCTTGAAGCTTCTGCAATTGTTCTTCTTGTTTGTACTCCTGCTTCTTTCTGCCCCACAATCTGAGATTCTGGATGATTCTTCTGAACATATCTGGATGGAGTCTTTTCTTCTATTCTTGTCTACTCCTCTGGTTCTTCTTGAGGTTCTTCTTCTTCTTGAGGTTCTTCTTCATCATTCTGTCTTTGAGGGTAGCCTTCATCTTCTTCGATGTCTTCATGATGAACTTGCCTAGGAATGTATCCCTTCTCATCAACCACAACATCAATGCTGTCAACAATTCTGCCAAGTCTTTTATTGTAGCACTTGTATGCTTTGCTATGTGGAGAATAACCAAGAAGAATGCCTTCATCTGCTCTTGGTTCAAGTTTGCCAAGTTGCTCATCAGTATTCTTAATATAACATTTGCTCCCAAAGATTTTGAAGTGCTTCACCGAAGGAGTCTTACCACACCAGAGCTCATGAGGAGTTTGAGTGCTGTTTACTCGGACATTTGTTTTGTTGAGAATAATAATTGCAGCATGTGCAGCTTCACCCCAGAAAGTTGCGGGAGTACCTGATTCATCAAGCATAGCACGAGCCATTTGTTGGACTGTTCTGTTCATTCTTTCCACAACTCCATTTTGCTGAGGAGTTCTAGCTGTAGAGAATTCTCTTCTTATCCCATGTTCTTCACAGAAATCAAAAAATTCATTCGAGGTAAACTCCCCACCTCTGTCAGATCTGAGGCACTTAATTTTGTGTCCTGATTCATTTTCAGCCAAGGCTTTGAAGGATTTGAATTCTTCGAATGCTTCATCTTTGTGCTTCATAAGTCCTAACCAGACAAACCTGGAGAAATCGTCAATGAATAATATCAAATATTCTTCTCCTCGAGGTGTTCTTTTTCTGAATGGACCACATGTATCTGTATGTACTAGCTCAAGAGGCATGCTAGCTGATCCTTCCTTCTCAGGAAAATTAGTTCTGGTTTGCTTTCCAAACTGACATGATTTGCATATGGTGTTGTCTGGAATTTTGATATCTGGAAGATCACGAACTGCCTGATATTTGCATGCTTTCCTTATTTGTGGAAAGCTTAGATGCCCCAACCTCCGATGCCATAGCCAATGTTCATCATCCTTGCTCAAATAGCATTGTTGTTTTCTTTCTTCAAATATGTATAGATTATTTGGAGTCCTTCTTCCTTTGATCACTGTTTCACCTGTATCAAGATCACGAACACAACATCCATTTGATCTAAATATTACCTCTATTCCTTGATCGCACATCTGACTGACACTCAGAAGATTATGCTTCAATCCATCAACATACAAAACATTTCCAGCTTTGACCTTCTCTTTCAACGGAGCAACGCCTTTTCCTTTTATGGCTGCAGAGATATCATTTCCAAAAGAAACTTTCTTTCCCTTTTCTAATGCGGTATATGATTCAAGTTTTTCTTTGTCCCCTGTCATATGCTTCGAACATCCGCTGTCAATGTACCATAGACTTTCTTGACCTTCTGCATAAAAGGCTATCCCACATCTTTCTGGTTGCGGTTCCTTTATTCTCCATGTTCTGACATTTGAGGTTTGTTCCTTCTGAGTTGTCTTCCAGAACCTGCTCCTGCATTCAGAGTCTTCATGACCAAAGTTATTACAAATAGAGCATTCAACTTCATTTTCAAGAACCGAAAATTTGTTATAAGTCCTTTTCATGGTTCCAGTCATACTTCTTTGCTTTTGAGCTTCTCTAGTCATGATTGTCTTGTAGGCAACACATTGAGCTACTTTGTGACCGAAGTTATGGCAAGAAAAACATTGGCCATTAAAGAAATTTTTGCGATAATCAGCTCTATCATCCAACCGATTGTAGCTTCTATTGACATCCATTCTTGGGGCAAATTGGGAAGATTTTACCTGTGGCTGATTGTAGCTTCTGTTTGTCCTTAAGGCAGCTTGTCCCCGAATTTCTTGATAGTCTTTATTTGTTCTTGAGGTAAACTGTCCCTGATTCACCTGATGACTTTTATTTAGTCTTTGCTCGCTCCTCCTTGCTGCATCAAGATAACTTTTAGAGGTAGAAGCTTGAGATGTTTCTCCATTATATCCCAGACCTGTCTTGATCAGAGGAGAACGCTGCACATTGATAATCTCATCCAAGGTTTCAGATCCTTTAACAAATTTAAGATTAATCGCTTTTGTTTTCTCAATCTCCTTTCTAAGACAAACAATCTCACATTCCAATTTTTCAAGATGTTTTTCCTTTTCCGCCAGTTGACATTGTAGAGAATCAATAATAGCATTTTTCTCTTCTAAGTAAACTTTGAGATTATTCATTTCTTCACAAAAGCCTTCTACATTTATAGCATCCATGTAGTCATCATCTTCAAAAGCCATTAAAAGTTTATATCTATTACCCTGTTCATCTTCGTCACTATTTGAAAGACCATCGCTATCTTCATGAGTGTAATAGCTTTTCTTCTTTTCATTCTGTTTCTTGTTCCATTTAACAGGTTCCTTTCCCTTGTCATTCTTATCTTTGTGAGGACATTTGGCAGCATAATGACCTACTCTTCCACAAGCAAAGCATTTAAAAGGTAACTTACCTCTGAACCTTCCAGAACCCCTTTGAAGATTTCTGACAAAATTTGATTCTTCTTCTTCATCTTCTGGCACGTGACTTGCTTCATAATAATCTTCTTTGCCTGAAGCCTTGAAAGCAGCTTCTCTTCTGTCTGATGGACCTCCTTTTCTCATTTCATAAGCAGTTAGAATTCCGTGAAGCTGAGACATAGTAAGAATTCGTAGATTTTCCTTTTCTTCTATTGCAGACACTTTAGATTCAAATTTGGGGGACAATGATCTTAGAACCTTTTCAACCACAATAGCCTCTTTTATTTCTTCACCCAAGTTTTTCACGCAATTAACAATCTCATCTACCCTAAGGAAATAGTTAGCCACACTTTCATCATTATACATTCTGAGAGTCTCATACTTAATCCTGAGAGTTTGAAGTTTAGCACGCTTTACCTGTTTGTCTCCTTCATAGCTCGTGACAATTTTGTCCCATATTTCTTTTGTGGATTTATAGTGCATTACCTTCATGAATTCCGATTGGGATATACATCCTAATAGAGTACTGACTGCTTTCGCATTTGTTTCATATTTCTTTTTCATGGCTGGATCTGTAGGAGTAGCTGAAGGAAAAGTGTAGCCTGTCTCTACGATGTCCCAAACTTCTGTACCAAGAGATTGAAGATAGGCAGTAACTCTTACCTCCCAATAATTGAAGTTTGTCCCATCAAAAACTGGTGGCCTGATTGATGCTTCTCTCTCGTAGTTGCTCATGATGAACGATCTACCTTCAAGCGATCAAGCTTCTCTGAAGGACCTGCTCTGATACCAATTGTTGGAAATAATATTGAGAGGGGGGGTGAATCAGTATTATCAGATCAATAAAAATTTTTCAATACTCAAAAATATATACGCTACTTCAGTTAAGTGAACCAGCGTGTACACGCTACTGTGTCTAAAGAAACCAGCGTATAACCAGAAATCTTATGATTCAGTTAGTTTATCTTCAGTAAATGCATCAGGACATTATTAACCATATTAAAAGTAAACAGGTGCAGTATAACAGAACAGATCATCACACAAAAGCCACACACATGAACACCATGATATAAGGTGGAAACCCAATGTGGGTGAAAACCACCTGCTGCAAGTCGTCTCTATCTTTCTTTAATAAGAAACTTCAGTTTACAATCTTTTGTACTGGTGCAGCCTTATACCAGTACGCAAGCTACAACCTGTAGAAGGCTACAACCTTCTCTCATTTTCCAAATTCTCCTGGAAGGGAGCTCCAACCCCCCTTTGCTCTTGTACTAGCTAAGATACTAGTACGTAGGTGCTGGACTACAATCTTCTTTCCTTCAGGTACCACTTTTCATCAATTTTCAGACTGGATACTCCTGAAGCACAACATTACAATCTGAAGACCACGATTCATTCACTTTTCATAACAAATCATTGAAGCACAAAACAACCAATACTAGCATCATCAATCTTTGAATCACTGAACCACTGAAACCCTGTCAACACCCAGTCACCAGAACACAGAGCAGACTACAGAACTCTGCAATAACAGTCAGACCCAACTACAACCCCAAAAATTAAGCTTCAAAAGATATACGCTACTTCAATGAAACCAACCCGCGTATACACGCGCTTTTACCAAAGACAACCTGCGTACAGATCTAAAAATAATTTCTCATAACTTGCAGCTGTACCAGACATCAGTCATACCCAGAACATAACATTGCGTCAGTATGAAGATCTAAAAATACGCATAATCAACCATATAAAGATAGTTCATTTCAAACAATTTGATCCCGATCTATCCTTAGATCTAGTTTTCCATCAACCGGTGTGATCTCTCCTTAGCTCAGATCAAGCAATGTATCATCAACCCAGAACCTGCATACTAGATCTCTTTCTTCATTAGATATTCAAGACTTTTTCAATGCAATTGCCTAATGATCTTCTTCTCCTTATATAGTCTTAGGCCCTTCTCAATACTACGGTCCAAAACCATAGTAATACAATACCATCAACTTCAAAACTCGGGATCAACACGACTGTCGAGATACCTTGGTCCAAAAACATAGGCTCAAGTACCGAGGACTAACTACCACGGACCAAAGGGAAGCTTCTCGACATGTACGCTCTTTTCTGTTCATGAAACTGCGTGTATACGCGACTTCGTATATAGTGAGACTGCGTATCCGCGACTTAGTATATAGCGTACCAGCGTGTATACGCAACTTGGGCTTAATGAACCTGCGTATATGAAATTTCTCTTCATTCTTGTAGTCTGGACTGAGATTTGTCATCAAAGAGAGTTGCCATCAAGGACAAAACCTGTACCATAGCACCACACCTGTGCCAAAATGCCAACATCTCTATCTAAAACATCATAAACAATGTAGAATCAGAAACACATTGACCATACAATTGCATTCATAAACAATAAGATTCACAAATACATGATTATATGGAGGAAAACTAAAAGAAATTTATTAATAGTAGAAGAGAGGATTACAACCCAGCTGTCTGATCCAGCATCATCCTTCCAACATAGAAGCCCTCTTCACCTTATGAAAAGCAATATCACTCAACAATACAATGTCTCTTCTCATAGATAAACCAATAGCACTTCCTTACAAATTACAAAATTCCAGCCTCTAGATCTCTCAGATGAGTGATCCATTTATAGGTGTCGTGTAAGGGTGTGAGTCAGCTCTGGGTTTTTGATTAGTGTCATTCCACTAATAGTTCTTGGTTCCACTTGGAGATTTCATTGATCTCTTACTCATCCCTGGGCAAATTCAGAGAGGCAAGCGTCCTAGCAGAAGTTTCTGGAAGATTCCATGAGCTTCCACTTAGCAAACTGTCTCTGCCATTTGTCTATTCTCGCTCATCGCACCCTACAGAAAGCCATTTCAGTATGCATCACACCTGGCTAGTGTGGCAGCCAGTATGCATCGCACCTTGACCATGGAGTAGTCAGTATGGTCCAGTTTTGGCCAATTTTGAGTGGTTTTTCAAGTGGAACTTTTGGGAAATGATGTAATCAGTTGACCATGATCCTTTAGGGTATGAAACAACAATTTTAGGGACTAAAGAGCCCTTGGTTTATGGACATATGAGTTTGGGGTTGCAGTGCCCAAATATGTCTATAACAGTTGCCCCCTAAAGCATGAGGTCATAAATCTTCTGATGTCGGGTGAAATGCTTTATCATGATAATCTGAGGTATTCAAACTGGAAGGTGACCTGTATAAGGTACAATACAATACATCATCATCATATTATTTTCATGATCTAGTTGAGGCGGCATTCCCATGCTCAGCTTCATAAATTCATTTTCATGTACATACGACAGAGTGATTCTTCATATGAAGAGTCATCTTCTTTTGCTTAGATGACTATCTGTGTAGATTCTGTGCACATTTGATGTCTTTATGTTCCTGAATATATCGCAGCCTGGATGGATGAAACTAGATCCGGGGTCTTCAAACTCATTCAATCTTCGCCTGATGTACAAGTCGATCCATGTGAAAAGATGTTCTGAAATCAAACATGTAAAGGCATCGCCTGATTACCAAGTAATAATGTAAGCTGTTAACAGGCGCGAGAGGAGTCACCAATAATGATAATGACCCTCAAGGTACTACAGTACAATTCACGTGGTGTGAATATATGAGCTGATGTCGAACACCACGCAAAGTCTTTTGGTCGAAGGCCATTGATGTAAACCTGTCACCGGAAGTGAGAAACTTTCCATTGAGGCATGCAAGCTTCAAAGTATTGAAAAGGTTGTTTCTAAGTCGACTTGTTGGATAATGAGCTGATGTCGACAAGAAGTGACTCATCGTAGGAGGGCCTTGATGTATCCCACAAAGTTATTACAGTGGATGAGGTGTTTGTTGGATGGTGAATTCTCTGAATGACTTCTCTTGAACATGTCGGCGACACTGATATGGATTGGTAGCGTTAACCCCATGGATGGTATGGAAGACCAATGGTGATATGATGAATGGAATAACCCAACCTGACTCAATCATGGTGATGGAGTGAAAGTGTCATGTTCAAGAGCGACCTGCTACCAATAAAATTCTTCAAGTTTTCTTCCCTTTTCCCCAGTCATTGTTGACCAGTACCTCTTTATTTTTGTCAAGCTTGAGGAGGATAACATATGCTTGGTCTATAATTTTCCCTTCGGGCAAACCTGTCGCTATGTTTTTAGCGAGCCTAGCGTCAGTGAGACTCGTTCTTGTCTGGGTGGACAAGTTTGTCGCTATTGTTTTAACGAGTTTAACGACAAAGATAACTCGGTACTTTTCATGTTTAGAGAGTTTGAAAAGGGATGAAAAGGAAACTCCAACAGTCCTTTTTCATAGCATAATCCCTTACGTCTGAAAAAGTATAAAATAATACGAAAGGGATGACTTTTCGACTGCTTTAACGAGCCAAAAAAGGCAATTGCTCGATCTTTTTGTTTGATAATCCCTTAAGTCCAAAAAAGATTAAAATGTACAGGAGGAATAGCGTTTCCTTTTACTTTAACGATTTGGAAAGGCCAATGGCTCGACAATCTTTTTATATTTAACGAGTCTAAAAAGAGTTTAAAAGTGACTCATTTTTTGAGGAACGAGTGGTATTTTCGGGTAGAAACTAGTTCCAGGTAAATTGGAACTTTCTCAAAACATGGTAGTGTGAAGAGGGTGGCAATCTGAATCACTCGTCGCACTGTTCCTCAAAAGGGTAAACAATCAAGTGGAAGCATATGATCGGCCAAATGAATGGAGGTGATGGTAGGAACACAACCAAGGTTCAAAAGGGCTAATAGCAGGGCAATCACAAAGGTTATTTAAGAAAGGTGGATTCATTTTTAATGAGCTTGAACCAGGAGAAACTATGCTCATAGGTGGGTTTATTTTTTAAGGAGCTTGAACCTTGCGGAAACATTGCTCATACCAGTCGTTTGAAGATGTCTCTTATTGGTAGGTTTATTTTTTAATGATCTTGAACTACAACATGTGCTCATTGCCTTTTTATAAAAGCTAGAAATGACCAAATTACAACGCTAGAAAAACTAAAAAGCTAAGGAACTACTGAGGTTAGGTAGGATGGTTTTGTCCTCTGATGAGGTAAAACATTTCCTTTGGTCTGTCTGGTGAGCAGACGTATCTGGACCAACTGCCTAACCTAAGAAGTTTAACTAAAAAAAAAAACTAAAAGCTGAAAACGTTGAAAAGCTAAAAAATCAAATTGGTCGTTTTTCACTTGCATACAAAGGTTTGCATGCCCCCAGGTGTTTAAGAAAAGGAAAGTTTCTAGGTTACCACATGGAAATTCCTACGGTTAGGCAGGATTGTTTCTATCAACAGACAAAAACTCTTCCTTGGCTTTGTCCATCGAAATAGACGAAGGTGAATGGTGTGAGCTTCCAATCACATAACATACAAGGAAATAACTGTTTCAGATCGATCACATATCCTACAAGGAAATGGTTTTTCAATCCAATCATATAACCTTCAAGGAAATAGCTGTTTCAAACTGATCACATAACCTACAAGGGAATGTTTTCCAGTCCAATCATATAACCTTCCAGAAAATCTCTCTTTTCAGCTGGGTTCGCCTGCCGAAGCAGACCAGGGTGCATGCCCCCTAAACTTCGTTACATTCACCGGGTTACCCGCGGTAATTAGGTGGATGGAACGAATGTTGAAGAGACATTGTTGACGTGAAGAGACCATTTAGGGATGACGATTGATTTGTAGCTATGTTTGAACAGAGAAATGAAAGCTGGTCAACAAATTGCACCAGTTTGCCTTCATGTGGAAAACACATCACTCGAAAGGGTGTGGAAACAATAGCTTCCATGCTATATATATAGTCACATCCTAGGATTAGATTGTAATCTAGCGGCCCTTGGACTACCATCACGTTCAAGTGAACGATTTTTCTTTTCAAAGTTATCAGTGACTTTGGAAGGATCCCTAATGGTCGACTGGTTCCTTTGTTGAAGCCTGACAAATTTTGTGTTTCAGGCAGAAGCGATGGTGAACCAAGTGCTTTCCAAACAGTTGAGGAAAGGATACTCACTGAAACCCCTTCATCTATGATAGTGCCAGACACGATCATTTTGTAGACTTGTACTATGATCCGAAATGGTATATTAGATGGAAGGCGGGGTCTTGCTAGTTGATTCCAATCAAAGAAAATGACTAGACTGCTCAGAGGAGGTACCAGATAAATGGTTGGATAAATCTCATGAACTAGGGGGTTTTCTTCCTGTTTTCAAGGAACGGGTGGATTGCCCCCAAGTTCATTAGACTCTGTATCAAAAAAAAGAATTTGAACGGTGTCTCTCTCATTCTCTTTGGAAATTGTATTATCTGAAGGTGGATCTTCTGAAGCCAAGACTGGGTCGACTGTCATCTCAACCTATTGGCTTTGGTCCGGTATGGACTCAGAAGGTTCACTTTCAATGATAGGCATTTCAACCGACAACTGAGTTATGTCAGTCAGGTTTTCAACTAGCAATGGACTCGGTAAGAGTTTCTTGTATCCAGGCGGAAGTCGCTGCGGTGAAGCAGGATGATTATGCAAGATTCTCTTAGCCTCATCTAGAAAAGGACTGGGGAAGGTGATGGTCTCCCTCACATAGTAGACATGGAGGTTTGACCTTTCTTTCCTGTCCAGGACTTTCATTTTCACTAGTTGACGGTGTGCTATCAATCTGATTGCCAGAGGTTGATGACACTGGATGGTGCGAACGGGGAGACCATTCTCTCAAGATTCGTGGAATGCAAGGACAATCTCGATGAAAATGGTTTGCTTTGCAAATTAGACAAGGATATCTAGGAGATTTAATGTGTGAATTTTCACCAGATGATTCATTGTTGCCCCCTTGCTTAACTGGCTTCTTCTTCTTCTTCTCCTTCCCTTTCTTCTTCTTCTCAGCTACTTGGTTTTTAGTATCACTAGTTTCACCAAGCGAAGAGGAAGAAGGGGAGGGAGAAACAAGCGAAGTAGAAGGTGAAGGGACCACTTCAGTATCGTCTGGTTGTTGATTTGATTGCTGAGGAATTACGGTGTTTTGAACGACAGAGGTCGAGAATAGCCATACTGGCAGGCCGATTGTGATTCTTGGAAGGGACAATGTAGCCATGTATGGAGCACCAATATCTCCCCAAGAGGAGAAATGACTAGGATTCCCCCCCCAAGAGGGATTCCTTGATTGGACTCCATTATCTCAACCTAAGATCAACGAAGGAATAGGGATGTTATTCTGATTTAAATAAATTTTAAGACACTTTGATGCAACTTTGCTTTTTCAATTTTTAAGAGTCGAGAAAAAACTAAAGGTGACTCTAGTTGCCTTTGATTTTTAATTAGCCTGAAGTGACAAGTGCTCAGATGGACCTTTTCTTTTAAGAAGTCGAAAAGGAATGAAAGTGACTACTCTGGGAATCTAGACAGAGGGATTACCAAACCAATCGCAAAACTGCAATATACACCTTGGTGATAAATTAAAGAGAAATTACCAAGGACTTTACGTACGGCAGTCAATCTTCCCGAATGCTGTGTTCAATGCATTGCGATCGATAGGGCGGTAGACACGGCTTCCTAAGGATAAAGGATATCAGAGTATTGTGGTCTCCAAATATATACTCAACGGTACGGGGAGCACAAGTCCGTACTGACACTTGTCGTATCAAAGAGGAGGAATCACCCAACCTTCAATGAAAACGATAGTTACCAGGTTTTACGACGCCGAAACACGTCTCTAGCCTAGACTTCTAGATGTGTTGCATTAGGTTCCAAAGCGTTTTTATGTTCATTGAGATTTATTTTAGAGTTGATCTTGCTTAGAAGTTTGTCTTTCAAGGTTCACCACGTGATGTAGATGTAAAATTCCTAAATATGCAATCTAAAATGATAAACAGTCGTTTATTTTGTTTTAGCAATGAAAATCCTAGCTACTAAGGAAAGAAGAATACAATTCTTTCAACATAGAGAAAAGAGAACACACTAAATGAACTTTTCCTAAATCATCTTTCGCACATAGTCTAAATGCAAATGCAAATGCATGTATTTGTTTTTCGTTTCCTTAATGTGAGAATGCTCAAAAGGAAAACTAAGTACAGATCTGAACTATTTTCTTCAAAGCGACACTTCAACAATTTCTTTTCAAAAAATGAAAGGAAGACTAAAACGACACTTTCACTTTCGAATGGAAAACTACTTTTGACACTTCAAATATTAACAATCCACATCAAATACAATGACAAAAGTACAATTGACTATCTAGAGGAGGAAGACTTTATGACACTCTTCTTTTTGACTCAAAATGACAGTTACGACACTTTTTGCATCAAAAAATGACAGTTTGATTAAGCTACTTTCGACAAAGGAGGACTGTAAATGATTGAAAAATACATAAAAACATTTATGAATCCTAATCAATGGAGGCTGAATAATGTAAAGGAAGGAGGCTTCAGCAATGAGATACTGATCATGAACAACAAAACTACTGAATAGAGCTGAAAACAAGGAGGAAAAAACAAATTTCAAAGAGAGAAACAATATCACTCAATCATCGCACCTGTCCTTAAGGGAAACAGGGATGCATCTCACCTGCAACACACGGGAGGTGCGATGCATATAGGCTGCTAGTTATAGACAGTGCGATGGACCAGGGAGCTAAACTGAGCTTGGTTTTTGCTCAAAATTTGCAGCTAAGTTTAGTGATTTAGGCTGAGTTATGATGGACAGTAAAAACAAAGTATAGGGGTATGATCTTATGAGGTTATGAGCTACCACAAGGGCACTTAGAATGCTTGTAAGTCAGATGTTCAATTCATAAACCAACCCGGAGATTGACTGAAGCAGCATTCATCTACTTCGCAATTGCATAGCAAAGGCGGTTCGAAGGCTAGCTGGCTAACTTCAGGCTCCGTCTGTAGTTTATAAAGCAAACAGTAAACAAACAAAACAAACTAGTCGTTCCCCAGCAGAGTTGCCATTTTGTTTCCGGGAAAACTAGTGTCGATTCAAACCGCTAGTCCCACTAAGATGGGTATCTATCTTAGAAACAAACAATCAAAGGAATTCGAGATTTCCTTTAGGTGTAATAGATAAGAGGGAAGAAAAGAGGACCAACCTGGATCTTTCGCTTTGATCCTTGCTTGATTTCTCTATCCTTGACAGAATTTGATACTCCTCTCCTACTTGTCCCACTTTAAAGAGTACCTGTAGAGTCAAAGTAACAGAAAACCATCAAAGCATCTCTATCTAAAACATCATAAACAATGCAGAATCAGAAACACATTGAACATACGATTGCATTCATAAACAATAAGATTCACAAATACACGATTATATGGAGGAAAACTCAAAGAACTTTATTAATAGTAGAAGAGAGGATTACAACCCAACTGTCTGATCCAACATCATCCTCCCAGCATAGAAGCCCTCTTCACTTTATGAAAAGCAATATCACCCAACAATACAATGTCTCTTCTTATAGATAAACCAATAGCACTTCCTTACAAATTACAAAATTCCAGCCTCTAGATCTCTCAGATGAGGGATCCATTTATAGATGTCTTGCAAGGATGTGAGTCAGCTCTGGGTTTTTGATTAGTTTCATTCCACTGATAGTTCTTGGTTCCATTTGGAGATTTCATTGATCTCTTACTCATCCCTGCGCGAATTCAGAGAGGCAAGTGTCCTGGGAGAAGTTTCTGGAAGATTCCATGAGCTTCCACTTAGCAAACTGTCTCTGCCATTTGTCTATTCTCGCTCATCGCACCCTACAGAAGGCCATTTCAGTATGCATCATACCTGACTAGCGTGGCAGCCAATATGCATCGCACCTTGACCATGGAGCAGTCAGTATGGTCCAGTTTTGGCTAGTTCTGAGTGGTTTTTTAGGTGGAACTTCTAGGAAATGATGTAATCAGTTGACCATGATCCTTTAGGGTATGAAACAACACTTTTAGGGACTAAAGATCCCTTGGTTTATGGACATATGAGTTTGGGGTTGCAGTGCCAAAATATGTCTATAACAAGATGAGCTTGGAAGTGTTGGTATTACTGTTGCCGAGGATGATATGGTGAGCCTAGCTCTTCTAGGACTCCCCAAGAGTTGGCACAGTTATCAGGACTCTGTCAATGGGAGGGAGAAGCTTCCATATTGGGAATGATTATGGTTAGATTTGGCACAGGAAGAGATTCGAAGGAGAACCAGGGACGGATCTTCATCAAAGACTCATGATGAGGAAAATTGTGCCTTAGGGGGTAAGGAAAATAAAGGGAAGGGGAAGTCGTCCCGTTCCAAATTGGATTCTTGTCATGGAGGCAAGAAGAAGGACATGTCGAAAGTCAATTGCTTTCATTTTCATGAGCTGGGACATTTTTCTACAAATTGTCCACTCAAGAAGTCCAAGAAGAAGTCCTCAGGAGGAGCGGTGGGTAAGGCACTTGCTTCTCAATTCGAATTGGAATTTACCCTCATTTCATGCATGGTGTCATCAATGATGGGTAGTGTATGGTACCTAGATAGTGGAGCTTCATTCCACATGACTAGAAACAAGGAGCTCTTCAGTGACCTGGAGGAGAAGGATCTCCATATGCATATCGAGATGGGTGACGACGGGAGGTATAGTGCTACTGGATTGGGTACGGTTACCTTTCAGAGGGAGTCGGGTGCTCCTCCCACCTTGAGAGATGTTATGTTGTTCTCGGATTGAAGAAGAACTTGGTATTGGTTGCCATACTAGAGGATAGAGGCTATGATGTGATCTTTAGTAAGTGAAAGGTGTTCCTTCATCTCACATAGCCATGAGACAGGTAAAGAGGACAGGGATTCAGATGAAGAATCTCTACAAGTTGGAGGTAGAAGATTGTGCTACCTTGAGCATGAAAGTAGAAAAGGTGCAGAGTCGAGACATTGGTGATTTGTGGCATAGGAGATTCAGTCACTTGCATCATGGTGCTTTGAAAATCATATAGCAGATTTCTACCGGTCTTCCCAAAGGTACACTAGAGCAAGTTGACACATGCAAAGGGTGTACTTTGGGAAAATTCACCAAATCTTCCTTTCACGATAGAGACAGTCGAACACAAATGATTCTAGAGTGAGTCCATTTAGATGTGTGTTGACCATTCTCGAACATCCATGACCAAACACCAAGATCGATAGATACTTCATTGGGTGGGGCTTCACCAAAAGTGAAGTGGATGTGAATTTGTACCTTATTGTGGTGGAAGGTAAATTGTTGATCATTGTTTTATATGTCGACGATTTGATTCTAATGAGTGATGATAAGTTGATCAAGTCTTGTAAGGAGGATCTTGCAAGAGAGTTTGAGATGATGGACTTGGTGCTCATGCATTAATTTATGGGCATGGAAGTATGGCAAGGTTATGGGGAACTTTTTGTATCTTAGGGAAAGTATGCCAATGAGATACTGAAAAGGTTCCACGTGGAGAGCAGTAAACCCATGGAGACTCCTCTAATAGGTAACTGGAAGAAGGAGGATGCTACTTCAGGTGAATTAGTGGAAGCTACCATTTACAGGAAGCTTGTGGGTTCACTCATGTATTTAGTTAACACATGACCATACATGTGCTCTGTAGTTAACCAAATTAGTTAAGCGATGGTTAGGCCTACCAATTTGTATTGGAAGGTGGCCAAGCATGCGTTGAGATACATCAGAGGCACTACTCAGTATGGATTGTGGTATAGACAGATAGATGGGGTGAAGTTTCAAAGCTTCACCAATGTAGATTGGGCAGGGATTCTGTCTGACAGGAAGAGCACATCAAGAGGGATCTTCAGTATTAGGTTAAAAATTGTTTCTTGGTACAGTAGGAAACAAAGATCAGTTGCACTCAGTTCGACAAAGGCAGAGTACATGGCCGCAAGTCAAGCAACATGTGAGGCCATCTAGACGAGGAAGATTTTGGTTGGTTTGTTTGGTCAGCAGATGGATCCAATTGTGATTTATTGTGATAATTAGAGTTGTATCAAACTCTCTGAGAATCCATTTTTCATGATCGGTCCAAGCATATGGATATCCGATATCATCATCTTTGAGATTGTTTATTGAGGCAAATTATGTTGTTGGAATGCATTCCCATAGAGGAGTAGGATGCTGACATTTTGACAAAGGAATTGTCAAGATGTAAATTTTAGTTTCACAGAGACAGGGTCGAGGTAGATGATAATCAATTTCTTATTGAGAGGGAGTGTTGATAAATGGCAACAAGAAATTCTAGTTTAATTTGTCCTTGAATTAAATTGTGAATTAAAATTGAATTTTATTCTCATAACAACTTCTAAATAGTAAATTAAGTTTAATTGACTTAATTAACTTAGGAATTTCAAGTTGGAAGTATTTCTGTAGTAATGTATGTGTGATCCCTAAATTTTAAGGGTCTAGGATGAGTTTATTTGAGTTGTAATTAGATAACTCAGTTTGACTGAGTTATGGTCAGTTAAACTAGTTCTAACTGTTGGAGGAACTAGTAGAGGTCTAGTAGTGAGTTGGTGCACTGGTGCATCCTCAGTGCTACTCCAGCTAACTAGAGATTCACTCAAGAGAAACTCATGCATGTCAGTTCAGAGAAAGACCTAGTTGAGACTAGAGTGCAGGGACAATGTACTATCAGTTGTATGATTTTCCAAGTTGTACAGATCATGCATGCAATCAGTTATGGACCTAAGTTTGGATTGTGCAGTTTTGGAAGAAGGATTTCCCAATTAAATATGGGTTGATCCTCTTAGGAATTGCACAAGGAAATAGGGGCTTGGTAGGCAACAAAATTGGCTAAGTGTTGGCTAGAGTGGGCTTGTGAGGCAAAGAGTTGATTATACTTGTGTAAGGATTATTCTAGTGAGAACAAGCATTGTATTTTCTTCTCAAATTTTTTATTAATGCAATATAGATAGTCGAGGTTTTGAGCAGTTTCTTTTCCTAGAGAAATATTGTGTTATGTGCAATTGATATTCTTCCTCTTGCTGATTATTGTTTTCATCGATCATTATTGGTTTCCGCTGTTAAGAGTAGAGTAGATTCTTGTCTTGTGTTTTAGAAAACTACATGAGTTGTTGAATCTACAGAGTTGACATTGGAACTCCTGAGAAACCTATTGTTATAGCATAGGTGTCACCAAAAAGGTTGTGCGAACCTAATCAATAGAAGGAATAATATAAGGATGCAACTGAAATATTCATACAATTGGTTTCCTCTCACAACCCTCGGGCAGATCAGCGGGCACATGGGCAGACTAAGAATCCCATATTTTTGCAAGAAGCATCTCAAATTATTCTAGAGTGGTTCCACTTATATTTGCAGATTATGAACGATGAGTAGATGATTGCCCAATTGCACAACAAATTGAAGGAAATTGTGCAAGATGGTCCATTCTCTGAGAATACTATTTTTGCTGCCTGAAAGACATTCAAGAAGAGTTCAGAGAAATAAGAAGAGAATAGGAAGGGAATTTTGAATGTATGCCCGAATTATAGGATATCAGATTAAAGATTCTATGCTAGATCTTGGGTCAGATATGAATAGTTTTCCAAGGAAAACTTGGGAGGCATTGGGAAGGCCAAAGATAGTTTTTCTCCAATCTAGCTACAAATGGAAAAAAAGTAATGTATCTTGCCTATTGATCGACTAGAGGACGTCAAAGTTGATATTGCAGGTGTCAAAACATATGCAGAATTCGAGGTGATAGACATTATGGGTGATAAAGATCTGTATGCAGCCTTGTTGAGAATTGATTGGGAATTTTAGAATTATGCAGTTATTGAATTAAAGAGGGAAACTATGAATTTTGAAGTGGATAGAGTTCTGGTTCTACATATTTTAGACCCTTACCAAGGTATGAGATTTACAGAGCTTGTGGATGATGTGGAGCAACCTAACTTCTTAGACCAATTGTATCAGCTTATGATTAGGAATAGGGAAGACTACATCAATTCAATAGGTGTTGGTTCTATTAGCTTGCGAAGCATTCAAAGTACTGAGGTTGACTCCGATGTTGTGATGGATGATTGGTGGTAGGGAGATCATGAATTCCATTCTCGACACTACACAACTGTTTGATGTGTTTGATGGATTGGTATTGAAGTATGAGAGTATCAAACTTTTAATGGTATTGAGTCTATTGTAAATTTTCTTAAATAAGTTGATTCCAAAATTGAAGAAAGTCAAAAGATCCTGGTAATGAATGTTTCTTTGCAAGTGACACCTGCTAGATGGTGGGGAGCCTATTGCGATCACCTCCGTGATTGGGAAATTGTTTAGTCTTCCATGATGAGTAGATTTTCTGCTCCAAAGAGTCCCTTTAGTTGAATCCATATATATGATGGTTATACAAGTCCACAAAATCATGTAAAAACTTGCAATTATGTTTGGTCAGAAATTGGATAACCAATTTTGATGTGGACACACCATTTCATTCATACATTGGGAACTTTATGTAACACCCTCCTCCCACATCTACTCAAGTAATTGACCATCAGGGGTAAACGTGTGATGATAGGTTACTATGATCTGATTCAACCTCCTAGGTCACCTTAAGGAAGTGGAATCGATAAAACATAATTAAAATGACCATCCACACATCCAACAGAACCTCCAGGAGCTACCACACCTTTCCAGGTGACCAACCCCTGAGGAAATTCAACAATTCAAGGTCCTATAGCCCTACTCGTTCCCTTGCTAATCCCTCCGAGTGACTGGGGGTCCAATCACTCGCATGAGCCTTCCTGAGTGTGAATGTAGCCTTTTTCTGCCAGTTCTATGCCAACGATTGTGAGATTTAAGGCTAAAATTTAGGGCTAGGACCTAGTCATTGCCCATAAACTTCATGGAATTCACAGAAATGAAAATATACATAGAGATATTGATGCCAATAAAATTTCTTGAACAAAGATTTAACTGGACCCCTACTAGCCATGACGATAATTTTGTCAAACATGTCACAATTATGAATTCTACAAGTTTAAACAATAGATTTGAGCATAGGGGTATTATACTTATTTGAGAAACGCTAAGAAGAATTGGTACATTATCACATTAGCTACACTATCATCTATTAGATCATATATTCATTGCTCATTCATGTACAAATAAAAACATGTTTACAACCATGCATTTTGACTTTCATAAAACATATTCATAACCATAATATAAACAACAGAAATAATGAGGATACAATAGCCATATATGCTACAAATGATCCAATACATTCACACATAAAATACCAAGGAAAGGAACTATTATTGATGAATGAAAAGCCAACCCGGTATGGGACTACCACGTTTCACCCAACCGTAGATTGGCTTAGCCAAGTCTCTCTTCAACTAATCACACCTATGCCATATTCTAAGCATGAATGCGAGACTCATAACCGAAAGAAGAACTGAATGAACATAGATGCCACTAGATTTATCCACCTACGCTATCAGGAATTTTACTGCCTCCTAGTCCCTACGCTTTAGCTCAACCCATTGTCTGATTCAAGGGTCACTATGCCATGATCGAGACACCACCCTACAAGCTTTACCATATATCCCGTCATTCACCCGTTGAAATGTGGCAACAAGAATATTCCAATTTAATTTGTCCTTGAATTAAATTGTGAATTAAAATCGAATCTAGTCTTAAAAACTACTTGGAAATAATTAATTAAGTTATTTTGACTTAATTAGTTGGAGAAATTCAATTTAGAAGTCTTTCTAAAGTCATGCAATAGTTATCCCTTAAATTAAGGAGATAAGATTGAGTTATATTTGAGTTGTAAGTAGTTAACTCAGTTTACTGAGTTAAGTCCAATTAAATTAGTTCCAAACAGTTTGAGGAACTAATAGAGAGTTAATAATCAGTTGATGCATGCATGCACTCAACTAGTGTACTCCAGTTAACTGAAGATTCCCTCATCAGAAACTCATGCATGTCTATTATGAGAAATATCCAGTTGAGATAAAAGACAAGGACAGTGTACTATCAGTTGCATGTGTTTTCTTATAGAGAAAAATCATGCATGCAAAAGGAATTATTCCTTGAGGATTGTGCAGTTCTGATAGTGTGTGAGATAGTGTTCCACTTGGTTGAAGGTGAATCATCCTAGAGGAACAACGCAAGGAAATAGGAGCTTGGAGGGTAGAGAGGAAGGCTTGAGAGAAGCTTTGATTGCCTGTGAGCATCTGTGAGGATTGTACTGAGAGATGGCTAGCTGTGAGAGCTAAGGCTTTGTATAATTCCTATGTATTTCCACCTTGTATGATAATACAGATAGTGGGGTTTTTAGCTGAGGCTTTCCCCAAAGTATTTTCATGTGTATTGTGCATTGATTCTTCTTCTTCTAGTTATATTGTTCAGCTTGATCTTTAAGCTTCCGCAAATTGATAGTAGAAGTAGGTTATAGTATTCTGCTTTGATTTATATTGCATTATCGGGTTAACCTACACAACAAATTTTCTACATGGTATCGGAGCTGGATTTGTAGAAATTTTCTACATGGTATCGGAGCTGTGAACAGTATACTGAGAAGAGAATTCGAAGTTTGAAGTTTGGGGTTGCAGGTGCAAATCGAATTCATATCATACTTCAAGGTTGGCCAATGGCATTCTATGGCTTGAGACTCGAGTATGGCTTGGAAGATAACTCGAATTACATAGCATGGAAAGAGAGAATGGAGGTTGTATTAGAAGACAATGGCTTGAAGGAATTCATTGATCAAGAAATCCCAAAGCCAGCTTCAACTAATGCACAAGAGTTGGCTGAGTGGAAGAAGTGTGTGGTGAAGGCGAGACGGATCATCCTTGAGGGAGTTCGAGACCATATTGTCTCAAGTCTTCATGGGAAGGATACTCCATTTTCAATGTGGAAGACATTGAAGGACCTCTACCAGAACAATAGCGACCAGAGGAAATTGGCGCTCAAGGAGAAGCTTCAAAGAATCAAGATGGAGAAGGGCAATACTATTTCCACATATCTGAACAAGCTCACCACCTGGAGGGATGAGCGTGGCAGTGTGGGAATAACCACTGTCGATGATGATATGGTGAGCCTCGCTCTCCTTGGCCTTCGAAAGAGTTGGAATAGTTACCAGGACTCTGTGAATGGAAGGGAGAAATTGCCAGATTGGGAACGACTCTGGTCAGATCTTATGCAAGAGGAGATCTAGAGGAGCACATGAGATAGTTCTTCATCCAAGAATGATGATGAAGAAAATTTGGTCTTAGCAAGTAAGGCAAGGAAAGGGAAGGGGAAGGCTTCCCATTTCAAATCAAATTCTTCTCATGGAGGGAAGAAGGGTGACATGTCTAAAGTAAGATGCTTTAATTGTCACAAGATGGGACATTATGTGACTAATTGCCCATCGAAGAAGTCCAAGAAAGGATCCTCAGAAGGATCAGAAGGTGAGGCATTAGCCTCTTAGTTCGAAATGGACTTTACCCTCATCGCATGCATGGTGTCATTGATGATGGGTTGTGTCAAGTATCTTGACAGTGGACCCTCATTTCACATGACCGATGATAAAAATTTATTCAGTGCCTTGGAGGAGAAAGACCTCAAGATGCGCATAGAGATGGGTGACGATGGAAGGAATGGTGTTTCAGGAGTGGGCACGGTTGCTTTTTAGAGGGAGCATGGAGGTCCTCTCATCTTGACAGATGTGATGTATGTGCTTGGACTGAAGAAGAACTTGGTATCGATCGTGATGTTGGAGGACAAAGGCTACGATGTTGTCTTCAGTAAAGGAAAGGCGTTCCTAAGACACATAGCCATGGGCCAGACCAAGAGGATAGGGATTCAGGTGAAGAATCTCTATAAACTAGAGGTAGATGATTGTGCAACATTGAGTACGAAAGCAGAATTGGTGCAAAGCCAAGACATTGGCGAGCTGTAGCACAGCCGGTTGGGCCATTTGCATCACGGGACTTTGAAGATAATGCAGTAGATATCTGCAGGACTTCCTAAAGGTAAACTTGAGCAAGTTGACAGATGCAAAGGTTGTACCTTGGGAAAGTATACCAAGTCTTCCTTTCATGATCGAGACAGTCGAGCAAAGGCTATCTTAGAGCGAGTTCATACTAATGTGTATGGACCATTCTCAATGACATCCACGGTGAAGCAAAGGTATTATTTGATTTTCATTGATGACTATTCTCGTAAATGCTGGATTTATTTCATGTAGAAGAAGGTCCAAACCTTCACAAAGTTTTGTGAGTTCAAAGCTTTGGTCAAGAAAGAGTCAAGGAAGAAGATCAAGGCCTTGAGAAGTGACAATAGTGGAGAATATGTATCTTAAGAGTTTAAGGACTTCTGTGCAGTGGAAGGAATTAAACGAGAGTTGATGGCACTTCATAATCCATGGCAGAATGGGGTGGCTGAGAGGAAGAACAGAACTATTGTAGGGGCAACACGAGCAATGCTGCATGACCAAGGCCTACCACTTCGCTTATGGGCTGAGGCATGCAACACGATGGTCTATTTTCAGAATAGAAGCCCACATCGCATACTTGGGATGAAGACACTAGAGGAAGCTTTCTCCGGTAAGAGACGAGATGTGGGTCACTTCAGGATCTTTGGCTCATCGGTATATTGCCATGTGACAAAGGATGCACGAAAGAAGCTTGAGCCGAAAACAGAGTTGGGGATATTTGTGGGGTACACTAATACACCTCATAACTATCGGGTGTACTTGCCTACCAGTCGAAGGATTGTGGTTCACAGAGATCTCAAGTTTGATGAGTAGAAGGCCATGCGAGTTTCCCTTGAGAGGGAGCTCCAACTACAGGCTATGGAGGAACTATTGGTTCCTAAGGAGGAGGAGCCTCAAATTTATGTGGAGTAGCCACATGCAGAGGTTCCAGGAGTGGAGACATCCACTCAATTAGAGTCTTCCAGAGATGGACGAAAGCGCACAAGAGAAGCTGATAGATTGTTGGAGGATGCGAGAGAGAATGTGGGAGCACCATGTGCTCAGCGCAGATAGAGGAGGTCACCTGAGAGGTACACTGGATACATTGCCCTTGTTGGGGAATGTGTTGAGACCGAGCCATCTTCCCTTGAGGAAGCATTGCAGCAGCCGATTTGGGTTGATGCTATGGTGGAGGAGTATGACTCCATAGTTCGTAACAGTGTTTGGGACATGGTTCCGAGACTGGGGAACAAGTCAGTTGTGAGTTCCCATTGGCTTTACAAGGTAAATCAAGCTGTTGATGATGGGAGGATCATGTTGCTGCAGTATATTTCGATGGAGAAGCAAGATGCTGACATTTTGACAAAGGCATTGTCAAAGTGTAAATTCGAGTTCCATAGAGACAGGATTGGGGTGGTAGATAATCCCTTTCTTGTTGAGAGGGAGTGTTGAATTGTGGCAACAAGAATATTCCAATTTAATTTTTCCCTGAATTAAATTGTGAATTAAAATCGAATTTTGTCTTAACAGCTACTTGGAAATAATTAATTAAGTTATTTTGACTTAATTAGTTGGAGAAATTCAAGTTAGAAGTCTTTCTGAAGTCATGCAACAGTTATCCCTTAAATTAAGGAGATAGGATTGAGTTATATTTGAGTTGTAATTAGTTAACTCAGTTTACTGAGTTAAGTCCAGTTAAATTAGTTCCAAACTATTTAAGGAACTAATAGAGAGTTAACACTCAGTTGATGCATGCATGCACTCAACTAGTGTACTCCAGTTAACTGAAGATTCCCTCATAAGAAACTCATGCATGTCTATTCTGAGAAAGACCCAGTTGAGATTAAAGAAAAGGACAATTTACTATCAGTTGCATGTGTTTTCTCATAAAGAAAACTCATGCATGCAGAAGGAATTACTCCTTGAGGATTGTGCAGTTCTGACAGCGTGTGAGATAGTGTTCCACTTGGTTGAAGGCGAATCATCCCAGAGGAAAAACGCAAGGAAATAGGATCTTGGAGGGTGGAGAGGAAGGCTTGAGAGAAGCTTTGATTGCCTGTGAGCATTTGTGAGGATTTTACTAAGAGCCAGCTAGCTGTGAGAGCTAAGGCTTTGTATAATTCCTATGTATTTCCACCTTGTATGATAATACAGACAGTGGGGTTTTTAGCTAAGGCTTTCCCCAAAGTATTTTCATGTGTATTGTGCATTGATTCTTCTTCTTCTGGTTATATTGTTCAGCTCGATCTTTAAGCTTCCACAAATTGATAGTAGAAGTAGGTTATAGTATTCTGCTTTGATTTATATTGCATTATCGGGTTAACCTACACAATAGATATTCTACATCACCGACAAGGATTCCTAGGCTTGATCAAGGGAAACCACCTCTAGGCTTTACTTTATATCCCGACATTCACCGGTCAAGGATTCCTAGGGCCACCGAGGCACACAATACCTGGCTTTACCGCAACCCATAGTCTGGTTCAGGGATTACTAGGCCAGTCGCTTTACCGCAATCTATAGTTCGGTTTAGGGATCACTCTGCCATGTGTTTTTCCTTTCAGATATCCACCTCACTCAACTTCAAATCCATCCGATAATCCATCTTTACAAAAACATGCAAACCCATCACCTCAAGGCTATATGAAAATGGCAAGGCAAGGCTAAAGAACAAAAAGGTACCAATCCTCAAAATCCTTTTTATTAATGTGGCCTCTAGTTTCTTCATTTTTCCATTATTTTCCTTCATTTTCCTCCTCACATGCAACCTGTGACCTTTCACCTTCCTTTTCTCCTAATTTCCATTATTTTCATAAATAAATTTCCAAAAATGACATTTTCCTTTCCAAATCCTTTGTCATTACCTTTGCTAATTTCCTTAGCCATAATAAACCAAATAAACATCCACATTAGGAATTATTTCCCAACATTCATCTTGAAATAAGTGTTCCATAACCATGGTTATTATTTTTTCCTTTATTACCTTTTGTTACATGGAATTTTCACTAGGGTTGTTACATAACCCTCCCCCTTTGGGGAAAATCATTCTTGATGTTCAATGACAGCTACAACCAACAAAACCGTTGAAAGAAAAACATATTTCCCATGGAGCTTTGTAACTTAGCTCGTTGCAATATTTTGAATGATGAACTTGCTGAGAATCAGACCAAAATGACAACATAATAACATGATAACCATAATGACATGACACCCATATCACTTATTGGAGCTTTATAACACAACTCATGGTGGTATTTACATCCATATAGATATGTACATATACCAAACATCATACTGGCACATATACGAAAACATTCGCTCAACCAACGAATAGAGAAGGATACATAGCTCGCATCTCACCTGCCATATCCCATGTAGCTTCATCGGGCCCAAAGTGCTTCCACTGCACTTTAACCTACTTGATTGCTTAGCTTTGGAGCATGAGCACCTTTCTTTGCAATATACACTGAGGTTCTGACTAGAATTATCCATTTGGATCCACCTCCAATACATACCAGGCAATCACATGATCAACATCTTTGACATACTTCTTAAGTAATGACACATGGAAAACATCATGGAATTTCACTGTCGGAGGCAATGCAAGTCGATAGGTGTCCAATCCTTTCAAGAATATTGAAAGGTCCACAAAACCGAGGTGCCACCGTGGCACAAAACCAATCTGGAAGGATCTCTTCTTGGGCTTGACGCACAAGTACACTTGTTCCCCAACCTGAAACTCCTTAAACAACCTGTTCCGTTCTACATAAATTTTATGTCTTTACTGTGTTGCCTTTAGGTTCCTTTTTTATCATCTACATTTCATGTTCCATATCTACCAACATATTTAGTCCAATCAATACCTTGTTCACTAGATCACTCCAACTGATGGGAGTATTGCAACTCCTCCCATAGAGTTCCTCAAATAGACTCATCCTCAAGGACTTATGGTAACCATTATTATAAGTGAACTCGACCAAAAAAAGATACTCCTTCCATATCCTCTGTCAGTGCATCACATACATTCTCAACATGTCCTCCGATATCCGGTTGACCCTCTCTATCTGTCCATCTGTTTGCAGACGGTAAGTTGTGCTGAAGGCCAAATATGTAACTAAACTTTCAAACAACTCCTTCAAAAACTTGGAAGTGAACTTTGCATCCATGTTTGACACAATCTTCTTTAGAACACCATGCAATATAACCACATCATTAGCTGAATACGTAGTCTTCTCTGGAATGAAGTGTTCTACCTTAGTCAATCTGTCCACCACAACTATGATGGAATCATGTTGACTAGATGTCCTTGGCAAACCTGTAATGAAATCCATGGAAATGACCTCCCACTTCCACTCTGGAATCGAGATTGAATGTAGCAATCCACCTGGATGTTTACACTCTGCCTTCACCTACTGACAGTCCAAACATCTAGCCACAAACTCTGCCACATACCTTTTCAGATTCAGCCAATAGGAAAATTTATTCATCAATGTCAATGTATTCTAGTATCTTGGGTAACATGAATATGGTTTTGCATGAAACTGCCTCAAGATAATCCTCTTGAGCTTACTACTATCAGACACATATATCATGTCCCTAAATATAATCAAGACATTTGGTGAGAGGTGATAGTCGACATCCTGTGCACTTGTACCTGCACTTTGTTATAACCTTTGCCTGAGCTATATATACCTGCCATATTTTTGACCTGCCTGTAAAATTTGATCCTGCAAGTCTGTCCCATAAGAGCTCATAGTTACTATATGATTCACCTGTATCTTCCAGCTAAGAGAATCTATGACCCTGTTCTCTTTACCCTTGATGTACCAGATCTCGAAGTCAAACTTGATGATCATGGCCAACGATCTAGCTTGCTTGGCATTCATATTTGGTTGGTCAAACAAGTATCTCAACCCATTGTGATCACTCATCAATAAAAACCTCCTGCCAAGAATATAATTCCTCCACATTTTCAACACATGAATGATCATTTCCAACTCAAGGCCACGTGTCAGATAGTTCTTCTTGTTCTCATTCAGTTTCTGAGACTCATAGCACACTACCTGTCCTTCCTACATAAGAACTCCACCAATATCTCTCTTGCAAGCATTTGTACATACTACAAACTCTTTTTCTGGATCTGCAATCTTTAACACTAGAGCATTTGTCAACAACTGCTTTAACTGCTCAAAACTAGATGCACAATCCTCTGCTAATTCAAATTTATTACCTTTCCTTTGTAATGAGGTAATATGATATGCAACATAAGAGAAGTTCCCAATGAACCTCCTATAGTAACCTACTAACCCTATGAATGACCTCACCTCATCCACATTTCTAGGAGTTGCCCATTCCATGATAACTCTTATCTTCTCTGAATCCACTATTATGCCTTCCTTGGAGACCACATGCCCCAAGTAATGTACCTTTGTATGAAAGAAACTACATTTACTGAGCTTAGCATACAACTAAATCTCCCTCAATAGTATCAACACTATTGCTAAATGATCGACATGCTCTTCCTCATTCTTAGAATATATCAAGATGTCATCAATGAATATAATAACAAACTTGTCTAGTTAAGGATGCAACACAATATTAATCAAGCACATAAAGGTAGCTGGAGCATTAGTCAAACCAAATGGAACTACACCAAACTCATAATTCCCATACATGGTCTGAAAAGCTGTCTTGTAGATGTCCTCTTCCTTAATGCGTACCTGATGATATCCAAATCTCAAATAAATATTTGAGAACACTGCTGCTCCATTTAACTGGTCAAATAATTCATCAACCCTCGGCAACAGGTACTTGTTCTTAATGGTCACCTTGTTAAAATTCATGTAATCAATGCATAACTCGAGAGTACCATATTTCTTCTTCACAAACAATACCGGTGCACCCCAAAGTGATACACTTGGCCTAATGTATCCCTTGTCAATCATTTCCTTCAACTGGAACTTTAACTCTACTAGCTCCAGAGTGCTCATTCTGTATGGTGCCTTTGATGCTGGTGTTTCCCCTGATACCAACTTAATAGAAAATTCTACTTCCCTATGAGGTGAAAACTTTGAGATCTCTACTGGAAACACATCTTGAAAATGTTGTAAGATCAGGTAGCTGCTCAACATCTTTGCATTCTCATTCTCCTTACCTTTATCACTAGAAATGTGTACTGTAAATAACACACCCTTTTCTACGATTGTGATTTTCCTTCATAGTTATCACCATCCTAACTGATGTTTCTTTCTTCTTAACCCATATGATTCTTTGTTCTCCATTGTCATCCAAGCACTCAATGGTTGTGTCATAACAATCCACTTTGGTCCTATGAAGATATAACCAGTCCATACCTAAACACATACTATATGACCCCAATGGTAATACATCCAGATGTGCTACTGTAGGCATACCATTCAACTCAAATGCACAAGCTCTTACCCAATGATGAACTTCCTTCTTGGTATCTATAGCCAACTCCACTAACTAAGATTCTACATGCACTTATTTAATCAAAACACACTTATCCACCAAGTCAGGGTTAACATAACTATAATTAGATCCAAGTTTAATCAAAATAGAAACAACTTGATCACAAAGCTTACCATCCATCTCAATGATAGATACGTGACAACCTGCCTGCCTATTATCCAGCGTTGCATAGATACGAGGAATGCTCTGCCCAACATCCCCAAGAGTCTGTGCCTCCTGTGCACTGTAGATTTGAGGCCTTCCACCCTAATTCTATGGACAATCCTTCCTAAGATACTCCTTACCACATGTCAAACACTCCAATCATCCTGTACCCTCACCTCTATTCTGTCGTTGTGACCCATGTCCCTGTCTAGCTACATTGAAATTCTTATGCGGTGCAACGTTCTCTTTATCTTCTGCATTCTGAGGTCTTTTTATTTTTGGCTTCCATTTACCTTTACCTTTATCTTTCCCTTTCCATCCTTGCTGAGATTCATTCTTACGCTTTGACTACTCATAAAAATTCTTTATTTTCCTAATAACTTCCTCAAGTGACAGAGGCTCATCATACTCAATCCAATCTCTAAATGCTAATGGAAACCCACTAAAAAATCTATGAACTTTAGCATTTTCATCTTTAATATATGGTACATACCTCAATAGCTCCAGGAACTTGGTCGTATAGTCCTCATCTATCATCGACACCATTTTAAGCTCATATAATTCCTTGGCTTTGATGTCGTTGTACCTTTCTGACAAGTACTTCTTTCTAAAGGGTCTCTTGAATTCATGCCAACTCAACTCCTTTGTCCTAATGTGTCTGACCCATTTTACATATTCCCACCAGATGTCTACTTTACCTTTTACGCTAAAGATAGCTGTTTTGGACTTCATATTCTTTGTGTACTCATGCAGTTCAAATAATATTCATTCAAAGTAACTAAGTCTCTGCATCTTTTGAATTCTTCAACTCTCCATCAAAAGTAGGTGGCTTCGCTTTCTTAAATTCATCTGGAAAGTATACCCTATCAGTCCTCCTATAAGGGTGATAACGATGACGATCATGGTGCCTGTCAGAACGAGAACTAGAATAGTACATGTGTCCATCACCTCTCCTATCCGGAGTATCTACAAATATACCATCTTTGATCATGTCATCTCTATTTAACTTGTGACCACTGTGAGACCTACTACCATATACCCATTAGTCCCATCCTCTTGTCCATAGTTGATCTGGAGTGGCCCCTGTCTCTGCAACTCTGATAAACTATGAAGGATTACTGCATTGACTTATGCTTTTTTCTTGTGTTCCTACATGATTTTGTCATTTTATTCTTTTCAACTCCTTATTTCTTCCTTCAAACTCCTCAATGTGTCTGCTAAGTCAAAAGAGTTCTCAACACCATGCTACTCATCTGATTCATAGGGAGAATCTTTGTAGTCTACTATCTTGTTAGTCAACTTGATCTCTTCCTACAAGGAAACTATGTTAGCTAAATCAAATCATAAACAAAACAATGTACCTTAGTATAATTTAGGGAGGATATATCATCTGCAAGACCGAATAACTTAGCATAATACATATATAAACATAATCATAACAACAGATAGGTATCATCCTAACCATAGTCTAGTCATCAATGCACGACCATACCAATTGTTATACTCCTATACCAATAGGTGTCATATTTCATGATTGACTTGTTGAGCTCTGTAATATGTTCATTCCTTTCCTTGTTGCAAAGGTTTTCCATATTATCAAAAAATTAAAAAATTTAAAAAATGTAAAGAGGGTATGCCCTAAAAGAAAAATCAAAGGGTAAAAAGAATAAAATGGTCAAACAAGTGAAAGAAATGAACCCCAAAGAAAAATAGACCAGGAAAGTGTGCAAGTCCAAAATGCCACTACTTTTTCATTTTCTATAATAAGCATTGTGTGCAGCTTGTTAATTTATGCCACAATTGATGAAGAGGCAAACAACTTAATCTTGGCTAGTTCATATTTGAATTTCCTGTTTTAGAGATAGAGAATAAAATCTGACGAAACTGTTTAATCTTGGCAGATAAGTAGATAGGTAGAGTAAATAAAAAGGAGCTCAATAGTTAAATCTGAACCCTTGGATGTGATAAGTGCAGACTTAGGTAGGCTTACCATGAAAAGAAAAGGAAAGTTGAAAAGGGTTTGCCAGTCTAAGTGCACCCAAATAAAGAAGGAAAAAATGTTAGGCTAAAGTAGGCAGGGTAGGTAGATGGTGTTGCAGAACAATACTTGTGATAGATTATGTCTGTAATGTGTTAATCCTTATCTCTATCACAAGTGCAATGGCGGACATTATGCTTGATGCAGCTCAAGCGAGGCAAGGTTACATAACTAACTTCCCTTCATACTTTTCCCTAAAGATCTCACTAATTTCCCCAAAGTATTAAGATATGTTCTTAATATCATTAATAAACCACTCCTTCCCATCCATCTCATTTCATAAATATCGCCTAAGTAAAACCCTATTTCACTTAGGAAAATGGCTACATTTCTCATATAAACCCTTATTCCCACTTTAGCCTAAGTTTAAATATATGTAAAGTATTTAAACTTGGCGCTTTCATTTCGTAATTCATATTAATTTTTAACTCTTATTATATCAATCCCAAAAATCGTTACCCTTCCCGTATTATATAACCATATAAAACCCCAAAGTAATACATATTCCTGCCCCGGTTGAAATATAACCATACACATAGTCTAAACAAGGGTTAATAAGTTGATTTGCAATTTACTAAAAACCTTCTCGCCGCGCGTATGGGATTAATTAACCATTGGGTTAATTAATAACCATTACCCGACCAATAAAATTGTGCCCAAAACATTTAAAAAACACAGTTTATTATGACCGGGCCTGCATAGTTAACTCCTTGCCAAGTCACTTTCCCGTCCGTCGTTCGATCGTCCCCCAATCATCCGACGGTCTGTATCGATATCGCGACCCCCGTTACCACTGAGCATTAACTCGCGGGGGCCCGACGGTTTTCTGCTGTACCTCTGCCACGCATCGCCCATCCAACGTGCTTGCTCGCCCTCCACTCAATACCACTCAACCCCAAAAGCGATGCGGGGTAAACCGGTACTGCTGACATCATCTGCCATGTCATCATATGCCATGTCATCCACTGACGTCAGGTTTGGTACTGCTGACATCATCTGCCATGTCATCTGACCTCTGTTGACGTCATCCGTACTACTTACGTCATCCGCCCAATCAAATAAAAAAATCTCGCCAAACCTTCATTTTGTCAAATAAAACCGAAAAATTGCCATTTTAGCTGTAGTTTGCTGCATACAGTGCTCCAGGCATAAAATCAACCGAGTTCACAGTTGCAGTTTCTCGACTGGCGCCTGACCAGAAGAACTGCGGAGCGAGCTCACTGCAGGCCATTTAACCCGCCATTACATAGTTTCCTCCTCAATTACAAGTACCTTTTTAGCTATCTCAGAGGCCAAAAATTTGTGCACTAATTAACGCAATCTCCACAGAAAGATCTGAAAGTTATGAATTAAAAGGCGCAGAACAACCTCCAATGTCCCAAAAATAGGCATTCATCCTACTGCGTGGTTACCGTGGGTAAAAGGAGAAATTTGGGCAATTAACCACAGTAAGGTAAATAAAGGTGAATAGGGGTCAAAACAGGTTGAAGAGTGTCAGATCAGGGATAAAGAGTATCAACTAAGATAGATAACCAGCCCAAAGTTACTGAATAAAGCAGCTACAAGCCGAATCCTAGGGCCTGCCTCCAGCACATTCAACAAAAATCGGACCAGCACACCATCAATTTATCTTTTTCTATTTTCGAGACTAGCTGTTTCTATTTTCTTGTAAAACTATTCTTAGTCATCCTAGATATTATCTCACTCTGTTATGATATATTTTGTTGTATAATTTTTGCATAAATACCCCCTCCATTGGAGTATTGATAGTGTGGATTCCTAGACTTTGCTATAATATTGAATTTTTGGAATAAAGAGCGGTTGGAATCAACTGTTGTATGGCTTACTGGATGAAGAATTGAAGTAGAGGACTTGTCACAGACTTATTGAATCAACCACTAGATCAATAAGTCCTCTATATATTGTGTTTTAAAGTTTTCTTAGTTTATTATATCATCTGTGTTTCACAATCTGAATGATAAAGAAAATATTTAATTCCAGAATATGCTTGATTGCACTTTGTTTTCAATCATTATTGTTCTCTATGTTTTCTTCAGAATTAGGATAAGAAGTGAAATCTTAATTGCTCCTATTTCCTAACTCTTTCATGTTGATTATTTGTTAAAGAATACTTAACTGCTCCTTATCAGTAATCATCCAATTTCCCTCTTTAAATAGGTTGAAGGATTCTCAACTGCCCTTCACCCCATTTGAGCCCATTCCATCTGTTTCCAGTTTTTATTTGCTCCCTGTTTGACCACCTTGCTCTGTGAAGCCATCCTCTATTAAGAAACCAAATCCAGAAAGCCATCTTCTTTGACTCCATTAGCCCAATGGATTGAACTAATCTGTTTTACCTCTCTGTTCTATTGAATCTCACCACCCAAATTCAAACAAAACCCTTGAACTTCATAACTAGTCTAATACCTTTAAAAACAAATCTAAATCATAAAGAGAGAGCCCTCTCTGGATACAGATTGGCTAGATTCTGTATTTAAAAGATTGGTCTGTAGTTATCTCGGCCTCCTTTCCCTTTCTTACAACTTTTGGGAAAACCTGAGTGATAACATCAATGGTGAATCCACTAGGGACCTAAATGATTTGTTTGTTACTATTGTTCACTGTATAAACTACAGACAGAGCCTGAAGTTAGCCTAGTAGCTTTTGAAATGCTTTTGCTTTGCAATTGCAGAAGTAAATGAATGCTGCTTTAGTCTATCTCCAGTCTAGTTTATGGATTGAACATCTTGCTTCAAATACTTGATCAGTTCCTCTTGTCAAATAAGTCTTTAAGAAGGTTTAAATATCATATCTAAAGCGTCTTAAAAAAATCATATAAGTTGTTTTGAAAAGTCACAAAAAATCAAAATAATCATAAAATACTCAAAATTTGGTTTCCTGGAGAACTAAACCTTTTCTTCAGAACTGTTTTACAGGTTTAGATCTAATCTATGATGGTGGACATGGATCAGACACACAAAGGTTAAAATCATCCACTTGGTGACTCCACATCAATTTCACAATCAAGACTCCACTGGAGAAATGAACTTGAAAGAACTGTGTGAAAAGGTCAGGCTTTTAGCTTGGATTGTTATCTAAGACATTATGTTCTTTCTCATTGATAATATTTTTCAATGTATATTGTATTTTAGAGATGATTTTAGATTAAATTTTTATTATTTTCCTTTGAAAAAATATAGATATAAAGTCTCCTTACACATTTGAACAATAGTCTTCTAATTCTTATGAAGATCATCTTCCAACTAAGGAGAATAAAAAAATTAAGACTAATCATACAATCCCTGAACATATTTCGGTACCTCATAAAGTTCCTGATAGATATAAACCACTCATTTTGCCTCCTACACTCCATGCTTTCCCTAACGATTATCCCAAGTATCTCCCTAGGTTTGATGGAGAGAATGGTAACACTGCCCAAAAACATATCCAAGTTTTTGATGATTATCTTAACTTATTTGAAGCAGATGAAGAGGATGTTAGTATTAGGCTTTTTTCTCTTTCTTTGCAAGACAAAGTCAAGAGTTGGTTCAAAACCCTGCCTGAGGCAAGCATCTCAAATCTCGAGCAGTTTCTCAAACTCTTCCTTGATAGATGGATAATCAAAGTCAATCTTCTCATGATCATAGAAGAATATAATTAGTTAAAAATACATCCAAATGAAACAATACAACAATTTTCAGACAGATTTAATCAAGCCTACTATTCAATACCATTAAATATAAGACCTCCTCCTGATTCGGCTCTTTTGCATTACCCAATAGCATTTGATTCAGAGATAGAATTTCATCTAAGAGAAAGAAACCCCTCGACAATGGAACATATGCAGAACATGGTAGTAGATGTAGAGGTTAATCTGAAAATTAGAAAAGAAAATTTGAAAGCAGAGAAAGAGGAAAAACTCGACATCTTGATAAAGAAAAGAGAGGAAATGATGTAGAAGATCACAATGAAAGTTGAATGTTTTATTCAAAATATCCATGACACATCTATTTCACAAAAGGAAAAGGTTGATATTCATGAACAAATTCCTACCAACTCGATCTAGCATAGACCAGAAGATATCTTCATGGAGCAATATGTGGAAGAGAAATCCCCTGATCTAATGTGTATATTTGATGGAATTACTTCTTTTGATGATTTGCCCAAATATGATCAGTATGATGATGGTTATGTTTCTAAAATTCAAATTAACCTCGCAGAGGAATCAGAAGCTAATTTGAGGAATAAGGAAGTTCAGGTTCAACAACTTGAAAATAGTGATCAGCTTGTTCATTTCAGCTATGAGAATGAGGAGGAAAGTGCAGAAAATTTTGAAATCAGTGAAGGAACTTTACCATTTTGTTTTGATTCATTTCAGTTTATTAGAGATAACTATCATGCAATTAGAAATCAAATGTCAACAAGTCTTGGTATTAACTATCTAGAGGGCAATCAAATCTTTGTTCAAGACTTCTCATATCTAGATTTGCAGCCCCAAAATGCCATTGAATGTCAGGTTGCAGAAGAAGACTTGGAAGCCGGAACATATGATCAAATGATCCAAGTTGATTCCCTGCCTCTTTGTTTTGAATCATTTCAATTTTTAAAAGAAATTTGGTGTAAAATTTTTAAAGAAAAGGAGGAGAAACTTGTAGAAATATATGAAGTTCCATTTGAACCTATATGCAATAAGTTGCCACAATCCTTCCAAGTTCTTTATGATCCAATAGCTGACAGGTTGGATGATGAAAGAAATCATAATTTTTCTCCATTAATAGGCTATGAGAGTCAAAATCAAGATGATAATGGTTTTACCAGATAGACATTACAATTAGTAGAAAAATCATCACGAAGAGCAGTTGAAAACATGCATGGTGTTAAAGATAAAAGTTATATTTCAATTTCATGGAAAATAGGCTATCCAGAACATTTATATAGTTGTTTGAATCAGCTCAAGAATAGTGTATATATTTTACAAGATCCTTTTGTACAGTTTCTAGATTCAACAAAGGAGATCATGAATTTCCTTATCTTCTCAAAGGTTAACAAAGCTATATTTGATTGCAAGATCTCAATTTTAAACACCAACAAGCACAAGCAACAAAGGTCACTAATGTATATAATGCTTGAATGGTTGCATTAGTCGTTTCATTTTACCTAACCAACAGTCAGAAAGCTGATTAGAATAAGTAGGTAGGATTTCAGTTTGATTTAATTCAGTTTTTAGTAGATTACAAAATAAATCCTTAAATATTTGAATCTAATCAAAAGGCCCTAAGATCTTGATGATTTACTAATTTGGTTTGAAGGTTGCAGCACATTTTGGTTTCAGGATCTCAAGTTGTGCAGGAAAAGGGTAGAAATATTTTTTGATAATGTCACAGTTTGGATTGGATAGTAACTCGCTACAGTTGAAGCCCGAAGAGAAGGCCCTAAGCTTCACAAGTGTGCTGTCATATATACAATAAAACAACCAGCAAAAGGAGATTTCAGAGCATAGTCTAAGTTATTCAGAAAGCCATCTGACCTGTTGTTCTTGACTTTCCACTAGGGAAAGCCATCCCCAAGTGGAGCCACTGTTATAATCCTATACCAATAGGTGTCATATTTCATGATTGACTTGTTGAGCTCTGTAATATGTTCATTCCTTTCCTTGTTGCAAAGGTTTTCCATATTATCAAAAAATTTAAAAATTTAAAAAATGTAAAGAGGGTATGACCTAAAAGAAAAATCAAAGGGTAAAAAGAATAAAATGGTCAAAACAGTGAAAGAAATGAACCCCAAAGAAAAATAGACCAGGAAAGTGTGCAAGTCCAAAATGCCACTACTTTTTCATTTTCTGTAATAAGCATTGTGTGCAGCTTGTTAATTTATGCCACAATTGATGAAGAGCCAAACAATGTAATATTGGCTAGTTCATATTTGAGTTCCCTGTTTTAGAGATAGAGAATAAAATCTGACCCAATTGTTTAATCTTGGCAGATAAGTAGATAGGTAGAGTAAATAAAAAGGAGCTCAAAAGTTAAATCTGAACCCCTGGATGTGATAAGTGTGGACTTAGGTAGGCTTACCATGAAAAGAAAAGGAAAGTTGAAAAGGGTTTGCCAGTCTAAGTGCACCCAAATAAAGAAGGAAAAAATGCTAGGCTAAAGTAGGTAGGGTAGGTAGATGGTGTTGCAGAACAATACTTGTGATAGATTATGTCTGTAAATGTGTTAATCCTTCTCTCTATCACAAGTGCAATGGCAGACATTATGCTTGATGCAGCTCAAGCGAGGCAAGGTTACATAACTAACTCCCCTTCATACTTTTCCCTAAAGATCTCACTAATTTCCCCAAAGTATTAAGATATGTTCATAATATCATTAATAAACCACTCCTTCCCATCCATCTCATTTCATAAATATCGCCTAAGTAAAACCCTATTTCACTTAGGAAAATGGCTACATTTCTCATATAAACCCTTATTCCCACTTTAGCCTAAGTTTAAATATATGTAAAGTATTTAAACTTGGCGCTTTCATTTCATAATTCATATTAATTTTTAACTCTTATTATATAAATCCCAAAAATCGTTACCCTTCCCGTATTATATAACCATATAAAACCCCGAAGTAATACATACTCCCGCCCCGGTTGAAATATAATCATACACACAGTCTAAACAAGGGTTAATAAGTTGATCCGTAGTTTATTAAAAACCTTCACGCCGCGCGTATGGAATTAATTAACCATTGGGTTAATTAATAACCATTGCTCGACCAATAAAATTGCGCCCGAAACATTTAAAAAACACAGTTTATTATGATCGGGCTCGCACAGTTAACTCCCCACCAAGTCACTTGCCCGTCCACCGTCCGATCGTCCCCCGATCATCCGATGGTCTGTATGGATATTGTGACCCCCCTTACCACCGAGCGTTAACTCGTGGGGGCCCGACGGTTTTCTGCCATACCTTTGCCACGCGTCGCCCATCCAACATGCTCGCTCGCCCTCCACTCAATACCACTCAGCCCCAAAAGCGGTGCGGTGTAAACCGCTTATCACCTACTGCTGATGTCATCCACTGACACCATCTGCTGACGCCATCCGTTGACTTCATCCGCCCTCCATTGACGTCATCCACCCTCCGCTGAAATCATCCGAACTGCTTACATCATCTGCCCAATCAAATCAAAAAATCCCGCCAAACCTTCATTTTGTCAAATAAAACCGAAAAATTGCCATTTTAGCTGTAGTTTGCTGCATAAAGCACTTCGGGCATAAAATCGACCGAGTTCACAGTTCCAGTGTCTCGACTGGCGCGCGACCAGAAGAACTGCGGAACGAGCTCACTGCCGGCCATTCAACCCGCCATTACATAGTTTCCTCCTCAATTACAGGTACCTTTTCAGCTATCTCAGAGGCTAGAAATTTGTGCACCAATTAACGCAATCTCCATAGAAAGATCTGAATGTTATGAATTAGAAGGTGCAGAACAACCTCCAATGTCCCAACAACAGGTATTCATCCTACTGCGCGGTTACCGTGGGTAAAAGGAGAAATTTGGGCAATTAACCACAGTAAGGTAAATAAAGGTGAACAGGGGTCAAAACAGGTCGAAGAGTATCATATTAGGGATAAAGAGTATCAGTTAAGATAGACAGCCAACACAGAGTTACTGAAGAAAGCAGCTGCAAGCCAAATCCTAGGGCCTGCCTCCAGCACATTCAACAAAAACCGGACCAACACATGATCAATTTATCTTTTTCTATTTTCGAGACTAGCTGTTTCTATTTTCTTGTAAAACTATTCTTAGTCATCCTAGATATTATCTCACTCTGTTATGATATATTTTGTTGTATAATTTTTGCATAAATACCCCCTCCATTGGAGTATTGATAGTGTGGATTCCTAGACTTTGCTATAATATTGAATTTTTGGAATAAAGAGCGGTTGGAATCAACTGTTGTATGGCTCACTGGATGAAGAATTGAAGTAGAGGACTTGCCACAGACTTATTGAATCAACCACTGGATCAATAAGTCATCTATATCTTGTGTTTTAAAGTTTTCTTAGTTTATTATATCATTTGTGTTTCACAATCTGAATGATAAAGAAAAGATTTATTTCCAGAATATGCTTGATTGCACTCTGTTTTCAATCATTATTGTTCTCTATATTTTCTTCAGAATTAGGATAAGAAGTGAAATCTTAATTGCTCCTATTTCCTAACTCTTTCATGTTGATTATTTTTTAAAGAATACTTAACTGCTCCTTATCAGTAATCATCCAATTTCCCTCTTTAAATAGGCTGAAGGATTCTCAACTGCCCTTCACCCCATTTGAGCCCATTCCATTTGTTTCCAGTCTTTATTTTCTCCCTGTTTGACCACCTTGCTCTGTGAAGCCATCCTCTGTTAAGAAACCAAATCCAGAAAGCCATCTTCTTTGACTCCATTAGCCCAATGGACTGAACTACTCCGTTTTACCTCTCTGTTCTATTGAATCTCACCACCCAAACTCAAACAAAACCCTTGAACTTCATAACTAACCTAATACCTTTAAAAACAAAGCTAAATCATAAAGAGAGAGCCCTCTCTAGATACATATTGGCTAGATTCTATATCTAAAAGATTGGTCTGTAGTTACCTCGGCCTCCTTTCCCTTTCTTACAACTTTTGGGAAAACCTGAGTGATAAAACCAACCACACATCATGACCTCATGAATGACAACTACAATATATCACTATATGCATAAGAACATATGTATGTGTTGTAATGGCTACAGCCACCCTCCAAAAGTTTTCCTATTCTTTGATTTTTGATCGGACTCTGGATTAGGGGCAAGAAATAGCTCAAAAATCAAGGTGATCAAAATTGTTTAAAAGATGAACGAATGATTCCTTCTCGATGAAAAGATCCCAATGCAAATCATTTCATTCAAAACGGAGTTCGTATGAGGAAGTTAGAGACCGTTGAACGTTTCACCAAACAGGGAAAATTTTGAAAAAAAGGTTGATTGGGATGCTGACTGGGCATCCGTACAACCCAGTCAGCAAGGAGAATATTCCTTAGATTATTCCATGGAATATTCCTGTACAGGTGAACGAGTTATATCGCGCCAAGTGGTAGTGCTGCATTAGGAAATTGGTGATGAGATGGACCAATCAGAAGGCGACACATGGCAAGCCCAGAGGTTGCCACATGCCCCTACATTGGTGTGATAAAATTTTGTGGAGGCATCGGAGTTTGACCCCGCGACCTTCCCTCCACTAGCCAAATGCCTTACCAAATCTGCAAACCACTTGTTACTTAACCGTATAGGGTTCCACATAAACTTAAAGTTTAGTGGTTTCAGGATTGGCTTTAGGAGGGCCAGCCTGTAGGCCAACCCTCCATGTGAACACACCTATCACCGTGCGGTTAACGTTACCGCAACCTTTGGAGGCTCCAACACTGCAATTGTTAAACACCCATGTGAATGCACCAAGCGATAACAACTAATAGTTAGTTCAACAGGTGGCTCCAACGTATAACGAAAAAATCATTAACATTTTATGTTACATGTGACCACCTCCACCAACACCGCTGGAGTTAACAGTTAGTAAAACCATGGTTTGCGCTAATCACGTTTAGTGCTTTAATTAAACCTAGTTTCCTCTAATTAGACGTTCTTTACAGTTGGCAGAGATTTTGGCAGATTCCACCAAATCCGGAACCACCCCTAATTTTAGCAGGATTGATTGAAGTTTTCCAGATTTGGAGGAGGTTTTCTAGGAGAAAATTGTTTCTGTCATAACTTGGGAAAAAGTCGACCAAATTAGGATCAGAAAAAAGTGTTCTTAGATGATTTCAACATTCTGAACACAATGGAATAATTTTAGAGGAAATGAGGCACTTTTGTATGTGATTTTTTTCACATTGAAGTTTAAGGAAGCCAAGGGCCACCAAGAGAGGAGGACAAGCCCAGAACAACTATAGTCCATTTGCAGAGCTTGAAGAGTCACATTAGAGGTTTTTGGATGCTCTGAGTCCATTGAATCAGGTTTTAGGAGTGTAGAGAAATGTAAACTGTACTTTTTTCAATTTTGAGAAAATATATAGGCCTAAGCCATGAGAGCTGGACCAAGGTGATGTAGCCCAGGAGGGGTGAACTCCTTTATCAAAACACTGCGTTAAGTGTTCTTCTTCATGGTTTGTTGTAATTTTACTTTTTGTTTTTCAACACTTTAATTTCATGCTATTCTTCTCATGATATCACATAAAACTTGACATAAAATTTACTTGTTTCAAATCACAAACAACATAAGAGAACCCTGCACATGAAGTAATTGACAAGTATTTGTTTAGAAATCTGAAGTTGAAATTAGCATAGCAAAACTAACATTCAACTACAAATCAAGTTGGTATCAGAGCAAAGGTTTATTTGCTTGATTTATTGAGATTTTTCAAGGAGAACTAACAGTGTGCAAGTTTAGGTGATGGCTGCTTCAACAAGTGATGTCTCTAATCCCTCTTCCTTAGCAAGATTGTTTGTTGAAGAGATGTTGCAAGATTTTTTCATCATGAGAGATTTGGTGCAAGAGATGATTGAAGATAGGAAGGAGAACACTATACTTCAAAGGGAGTTGTGTTGGGCATGGAATCCCCCCCACAACATGTTTTGGGGCTCAAAGCCCAAGTTTTGGTCAAATGTATTGTAAAACCCTGGGAATTGAAGGCGCAGAGCGTGAAGTATAGGTTGAGTCATAGGGTTGTTCACCCTAAGTTTTGTAATATAATGTAATGTCATGTCGGCCTACCGCGGACCATGGGATTGTATAAATAGAGTAAGGCTCTAAGTTGTAAAGATAGCTAACTAGTGAATTAGAGATAGATGAATACGAATGGTTCAAGCATGGAGTAAGAGTCTAAGTGTATTGGGTCTTAGTAGTAGGAAGAGGCTTTGTAGCTGAGTGCGCAGAGGCCTAGTAGAGTCCATAGCTGAGTGCGCAGACCCCTGCAGCTGAGTGCACAGGGTGAAGTTGAGTTTGTAACCCAAGAAGAAGAGTAATAAAGAGAAGTTGATTCTAAATACTGTGTTTCAGGTTTTTATGATTTTCTATGCATTTATACTATTTTGTTTATCGTGCGCACTATATGAATGCCAGATAGACTGTTAATTATCACTAGACTTACATAGATAAGTTAAGTAATCAGATAATAATAGGTTAATAGTAAGGAACTTGGGTAATAATACAGATCGTGCCCCAAGTAGGGTTGCATGAAGGCAACATCAGAGGTTGCGAGGGACTAATAGATGCGCGTAATGACATGCGCGCAGGGTCAAACCGCGGATCGCCAGAGCTCATCAGACATCCCCAAGATGTGGAAACCTGGTTCTAGCACCCTCCGAGGGACTAATAGATGCGCATAGCAACATGTGCGCAGGGTCAAACCGCGGACCGCCAGAGCTCATCAGTGATCTGAAAATGGAATGTACTTGTTTAAGGGTGCAGGGTATCCATTTCCCATAATTGCAAATGTGAGCTATACACTCCAAGTGACCTCTGCCAATGTGAAATTTTTTTATTTCTTATACAGAGATAGACTGTAGGGGCATTCACCGGACATGTCACCTCTAAAGAGAGGATGAGTTCCAGAGGCTACCTGGCCCTCTACAGGCTCTGCCTAAAGAAATAACGAAGTAAACACTTAGAAGTCTTTGACATACACATACTTGAAGTTTGATGTCTTGCGGAATAAGACAAATAACTTTCTACAGCTGAATAGGTGATTATGTGTGTATGCAAGTTATGTACTGTTTAACACTTTATATCAGTTTTGTTTAGCATATCATCTTTAGCAAATAAAGACATCAAAATGATAAAGCAGTTCACCCCCTCTGGGCTACATCTGCTGGACCAAGCCTCTCAAACTAGGATTGTCCTCTTGTATTAAAAATGCTACAAAGGCTAATACAAGAATATGAGTGTCTTGAAAGATAGATCTGCCTGTAAATACAGAATCAGAAGATAGGAATTAGCTAAACATGCTCTTTCCCAAACACTAAACAGTGAAATTGTACCTTATACAGTACTTTCCCCAATTGGCCCTAGTGGCCCTTTAAACTTGCATGGAGAATTTAGAGGTGAAGATGACCTCAATTGGTTCTGAAACCTCTGCCATTAGACTCAAAAGGTCGAAAATAGCAGGCATAGGCTTTTGAATCACCAAAAATGGATGAACATAGCCCCCAAACAGCTCAGGCACTGAAATGGCCCTAGTGGCCCTGAAAGCTTCCCTGAAGCTAAACAGTGATAAGAATGCCTCAACAGGAAAAATGAGCTGTAGAAATGGATTTAGAATGCTGAAAAACTTTAGGAATGACCTTCGTTCCACATTCACTGTCTGCACAATTCCCAATGCAGCTCCCAAACTGATTTGGCCCTTGTGGCTCCTGGAACTTCCACGAAGAAAAAACCACCTGAAAATGACCTCAGATGGCTATGAAACCTATGCCAATGGCTTCAGAAGGTCGAAGAGACCCAAAATAAAAAAAAAAATTCATCCAAAAAGGACTTTCCTAGCCAAAGTTATGGCTCATTGAAGATTTCCTCCAACTTGGCCTAAAATCACTCCAGCTAACTGTAGTGGAGGTCCAGATAGGTCTGCCAATTATGGAGGGACCGCCCAAATTCGGCGCTCCGCCAATATTCCCACCCGTCTAACTACCTTAACTCCAGTTTTAGTGCGCATGTGACCAAAAATCTTGGGTTGGTGGTTTGCATTGGAGTTCGTGCCGACGGTTAAGGGTTTAGGCCCACGGTTTTGGGCATGTTGGTCACGTGTATGGGGGCTGGCCCCGCTCCAACTACATTTAAAATTCATATTAAATTTCTGCCGCCCATCATTCAAGATCTGCTGTTGTGGCCTAACGGTAAGGCATTTGGTTGGTGCCTAATAGGTCACAGGTTCAATCCGCCGAAATGGCAAACAAATTTTTGAAATACGCCATGCTGCTGACGTCACCTTGGGCCACATGGTGGCCTCCAGGCCTGTCATGTGGCAGCCTGCCATTCGCTTCCTGAAAAAGATTATTCTCTGGAATATTCCGGGAATATTCTATTTTAAATTTTTTTGAAAAAATTCAAAATTTCAATGTTATTGGGCAATTCTTCTTTTTGGCATAACTTTCTCATACGGCGGCCGTTTTCCGAACCGTTTACGCCGCCAGAATTAGGAAGATGAGCTCTATCCAGTCGTTTAGTTTCAAACTAGTTCTGAGCACTTCCATTTTTGACCATTTTACGACACTTGGTCCTGAGCTCCTGATCACACCTCCCAAATGAGAAGGCTTTGGTTCCCCAAAAGCTTACTGAATCTCTGAACTGAACTGTACAACACTTGAGGAACAGAAATATCCTCTTCTGTTCAGCAAAAAGAGCATACTGATGCCAAAATGTCTTGCCTTGTCAACTGTCGTCATGGCGACTTTTTGCTGCATAAGCCAAGTACTTGTCGAATCCCGACCAAGCTTGTTCTTTCGCCAAAAAAATCTGAAATTGCAAGAACCAGCAATGAAACTTGCTGATATATGAGCTGAAATATTCCTCTGAACATGTGGGCTTGCCAACTGTCACGATGCCCATCCATGGCACCTCCGCTCCAAAAGAAGAGCTGCCTCCCAAATGAGAAGGCTTTTACCGGCTGTAGCATGCTGAAGGTACTGCAAATGCTCATCCCAAACTCTTGGGATACTTGCTGCAAAAAATTCTTAAAAGAAGTAGAGACCCATGCTGAAATTTGAGCCCTCTTTGCTTGCATGCTTTTCCAGCTCATAGAATTGTGCACAACTTTGCACCAAATTCTTTCCCTGCACCAAATGACACCAAAGGTATCTTGTGCAACAAGACAATCATCAACAACAATTTTTCCTGAAATATGCTGATCAATGGACTCAACCATCAACATAACAAGTGTGTACACGACCGACACAATTCGACAAAACATGTGCACCACAATCAACACAAGTCGACAACATAAGTGGCACAATCGACAATGTAAAAGTGTGCTCACAAGCGACACTAGTCGACTGTCAACAAGATACATTTACAAACACATGTATGTATCAAAACAATGGACTATATACAGTTCGATAAACACACCTACAACATCTATGTACAGGTGCAAGTTCAACTCTTCTTTTGTAAAGACCAACAGGTACATCAACCCAATAAAAACACATATGGGTGACAAGAGTTGAAATGAAAAACATTGCTGTGGAACTAGTGAGTATCATACTCATCTTTTACCATCCTGCAACTTGCATTCCCTTAACAAAGAAATGCATTCAATCCAAAGACATGCAACTTTAATTGGATAAGGATTCTAACCATTTCTTACCAATCCATTTCAAAGGCGCGTCCTTTAACTACACATCAATATCAACATGTGTATCATCCTGACACATATCAATAATGGAAACTTCCTTCCCATTCTTGCCATACTCTTTCTCCAATTTCTTCAATTTTCGTGGAAGCATTGTTGGATTCAGAGTCCAACACCTTTCAATAGTATGTCCTTGCTTATGGCAATAAGTGCAACACATGTTCATCTTCTTGATAGCATGATTTGCATTGTTCAATGGAACTTTGGCTTCTTGCCTCCTTTCCTTCAAAAATTTCCTGTATGTTTCCATTCTTTTCCAACATCTAGAAACACTATGGTTAACCAAACCATAAAAACAAACATGCAATTCTTTTCCCATGCTTGTATGGAAATTTTCCATGCTTTACATGATCAAAGGAAATATGATTGAAATCAGATTTATACCTTTCTCTTTCACCTTCATTACCTTCATGAGGAGGTGAATCAAATGAAGAAGAAGCTCCTTTTGGAACACCATCAATCCCTTCAATGGTTTTAGAGCTTTCACAATTCTCTTGTTCAAGTGCATTCTTATGCACACCTTCTTCTTACAAGGTATGTTTCAAACTATTGCATTCCTCAAGGATACAACCTTTACAACCTTGAGATAGAGAACCTGAAATGAAACTCCTTCTAGGAACTGTTTCAATTGCCTTCATGGCTACTTTGGAACTTTCTCCATAAGATTGTCCATAGCTAAGACCCAAATTCTTAGGCCTTACCTCAACCATTATTGGCTCAACTATACCCTGTGCATGTTTTCCCAATCCTTTTCCTTCATATCCCATTTTGGACATCAACTTGGACCATATGCCTTTGGTATGTTTCTCAAAAGAACCAACATAAACATTCTTATAAGAATTTGAAGATAAACTAGAATTGTTTACCTCTTCTTCAAGCTGATACTTGGCTAAGGTTTCTTTGGCAAAAAGGAGTTGTGTCTCCAACTCATGCATCCTTTCCAGATTCATGTTTGCAATATGAAGTTGGCCTTCCATTTCCTGCAATTGGTCAGAAAGCAATTGCTTCTCTTCCCTCATGGAATTCAACTGCTCTTGAAGTCTAGAGCTCTTTCTTTCATCCTCATACATTTCTCTCACCATATTCATCATGATGAAAAATTCTTGCTTCAAGCCTTCATCAAAGAATCTTGTGAAGGGGGATGATTTTGAGAACTCACTTATGGAAGTTGTCATTATAAAAATGAAAAAAAGAGCTTTAGGAAACTCAAACAACAAGTAGTTTGCAGAATAATAAAGCAGTCAATCTTCAACACTGCTTAAGACACCTTTCAAGCTACACAATCAAGCTAGTGATGTCAGTCAAGCAAACCTAGTGCTCTGATACCATCCTGATCTGAAAATGGAATGTACTTGTTTAAGGGTGCAAGGTATCCATTTCCCATAATTGAAAATGTGAGCTATACACTCCAAGTGACCTCTGCCAATGTGAAAACTTGTTATTTCTTATACAGAGATAGACTGTAGGGGCATTCACCGGACATGTCACCTCTAAAGAGAGGATGAGTTCCAGAGGCTACCTGGCCCTCTACAGGCTTTGCCTAAAGAAATAACGAAGTAAACACTTAGAAGTCTTTGACATACACATACTTGAAGTTTGATGTCTTGTGGAATAAGACAAATAACTTTCTGCAGCTGAATAGGTGATTATGTGTGTATGCAAGTTATGTATATTTGCTATTTAACACTTTATATCAGTTTTGTTTAGCATATCATCTTCAGAAAATAAAGACATCAAAATGATAAAGCAGTTCACCCCCTCTGGGCTACATCTGCTGGACCAAGCCTCTCAAACTAGGCTTGTCCTCTTGTATTAAAAATGCTACAAAGGCTAATACAAGAATATGAGTGTCTCGAAAGATAGATCTGACTGTAAATACAGAATCAGAAGATAGGAATTAGCTAAACATGCTCTTTCCCAAACACTAAACAGTGAAATTGTACCTTATACAGTACTTTCCCCAATTGGCCCTAGTGGCCCTTTAAACTTGCATGGAGAATTTAGAGGTGAAGATGAACTCAATTGGTTCTAAAACCTCTGCCATTAGACTCAGAAGGTCGAAAATAGCAGACGTAGGCTTTTGAATCACCAAAAATGGATGAACATAGCCCCCAAACAGCTCAGGCACTGAAATTGCCCTGGTGGCCCTGAAAGCTTCCCTGAAGCTAAACAGTGAGAAGAATGCCTCAACAGGCAAAACGAGCTGTAGAAATGGATTTATAATGCTGAAAAACTTTAGGAATGACCTTCATTCCACATTCACTGTCTGCACAATTCCCAATGCAGCTCTCAAACTGATTTGGCCCTAGTGGCTCCTGGAACTTCCACGAAGAAAAAACACCTGCAAATGACCTCAGATGGATGTGAAACCTATGCCAATGGCTTTAGAAAGTCGAAGAGACCCAAAATCAAAAAACAATTCGTCCAAAAAGGACTTTCCTAGCCAAAGTTATGGCTCATTGAAGATTTCCTCCAATTTGGCCTAAAATCACTCTAGCTAACTGTAGTGGAGGTCCAGATAGGTCCGTCAATTATGGCGGGACCGCCCAAATTTGGCGCTCCACCAATATTCCCGCCAGTCTAACTGCCTTAACTCCAGTTTTAGCGCGCACGTGACAAAAAATCTCGGGTTGGTGGTTTGCATTGGAGTTCGTGCCGGCGGTTAAGGGTTTAGGCCCACGGTTTTGGGCATGTTGGTCACGTGTATGGGGGCTGGCCCCATTCAGGCCCGCTCAAACTACATTTAAACTTCATTCGCCCATCGTTCAAGATCTGCTGTTGTGGCCTAACGGTAAGGCGTTTGGTTGGTGCCTAACAGGTCACAGGTTTAATCCGCCGAAATGGCAAACAAATTTTTGAAATACGCCATGCTGCTGACGTCACCTTGGGCCACATGGTGGCCTCTGGGCCTGCCACATGGCAGTCTGCCATTCGCTGCCTGAAAAAGAATATTCTCTGGAATATTCCAGGAATATTCTATTTTAAATTTTTTTGAAAAAATTCAAAATTTCAATGTTATTGGGCAATTCTTCTTTTTGGCATAACTTTCTCATACGGCGACCGTTTTCCGAACCGTTTGCACCACCAGAATCAGGAATACGAGCTCTATCCAGTCATTCAAGTTCAAACCAGTTCTGAGCACTTCCATTTTGACCATTTTACGACACTTGGTCCTTAGCTCCTGATCAATCAGACATCCCCAAGATGTGGAAACCTAGTTCTAGCACCCTCCCATACTACTTCGGGTGAGACCTTAGTCCACGCTCCGTGGACTGTTGCCGAAAGGGCCAGTAGTACCGGGATTTTTTTGGCTAAATCACCTCTGAACCTGGGTCAGGCCCTACAAGCCAACAAATGGTTCCGTTTCCGGGATTGGGATCTACATAAGGGATGTCTGATGTCGTGCCACTGGAATCTAACAAAGAAAGAAATTGAAGGGTGGTTGGACAAGAAGATTCACGAGTTCGTGGCACAGGAAAATAGAAACTCGCGAGTATCTAAGGAATAGTGGTTAGAGTGCTACCTGTATACGGAAATCCACGAAATTTTCTTTGCATCCTTTCCTTCTAAGCTGTATGAGTGGATTGCGAAGCTAGCAGACAGTCAGGGAAGGTGTAGGCTCGACAAACCAATCGTGTGGACTCTGAAATTAGTGCACAGACTAGAAGCATCAGGAGATAAGATTGTGTGAGTTGTGGACCATTGGCTCGACCTAATTATATGAGGATTAATCACTGAGTTCGCGGTAGACACGACCGTCAGCTACAGTGAGGCGGAGTGACGTTTCCTCAAGGGGCTGCGAGGTAAGTATATCAAATCTTTGAACACTTGGATTAAGATGCTATTATGTGAAAAGTGGGTTATGCAAATAAATTAATGTTTGGGACTATGCGAAGTGGGAAGATCTATAGAAACGGAAGTAGTGAAGAATTAGAAACCAGTCCCTTAATTTTCCCCTTGCAGGAAAGCAAGGAAGAGCTCGCGAAAGTTTCTCCGAGAAATGTGGTCAGTCTGATAAGGTAGCAAATTCTGCGCTTACCACCTCCACCTACATCGCCACCTGTCTCACCCTCCTCACCTCCATCTCCACCCACCCCACCTCCGCCACCACCACAGTTCAGTATGGCGAGTGCGATTAAACTACCGGTATTCAGAGGAGGGGGGAATGAAGATCCAGACCAATTCTGGTTCGTGGTAATAGTGGTATGGGAAGCACAAGGAGTCATGGATGACAATATCAAAAAGGCTACGTTGGTAAGCGCGTTGCAAGATCATGCATTAACATGGTACATCAAGCATTCTATTGACCATCCCAATGCAGGAATCGCAGAAATCCAGACAGCGTTGAACAGGGAATTTAGCAAGCCAAAGTCGGAAACACAATCAATCATCGGGTTTAAGGAGATCATGATGCTCCTGGGTGAGACACCCTGTGATCTAGACCAAAGACTGAAGGGCATGATTCGCGAAGCCAACATGACGTTGACGGATGGACAACACCGTGCATGGTTTGTAGCATCACTAACACTGCACTTAAGGACGACGCTGTCACAACAAAAAATTTCCACCCAGGCCAAAGCTTTGGAAATGCTAATGAGATTGCATGAGACCCCTATACAAGACCATGGTCGAGGAGTCCAACAAATCCACGCTCAATTACAAAACCTATGTCTGGAGATGCAGAGTTTGAAATAGGACAGGACACCTCAACCAGAGGCGTGCGGGGAGGTATGGTGCACAAAATGCAAAGTCAAGGGGCATGACAAGGACCACTGTCTAGTGTTCACGATTTGCTTGGAAAGAGGATGGCCGATGCTGTTAAGACCTGAGGCATAGGCAGGACCAAGCGCGGTGCCTGCATTATGGTCCGCGATCTGTCAGATAGGAGGAAAGCACACTACAGATAATTGTCATCTATTGCAAAAGTATACAGAGATGTCCCAATAATTACTTTGTAATTTCTGCAGGTCGGTAGGCCATGATGAACACACTTGTAGAAGCTATGAACTAATGATGGATCAGACTCCTACCTACAGGGTGCAGACAGAGACGTGAGCCCTCGACCCAAATGCAGGAATGATGCGCGTTGGATTTTAGGGGCGCAGTTGAGGTCGAGGTTGAATGGGACCAGGAAGGGGTCACAGACAACTAATTTGTTACAATTGTGGAGGGCCAGGGCACTATGCCCGTGATTGTATAAACCCGATAAGGACATCATGTTTGTATTGTACTCAGCTTGATCATGAGGCAGAAGACTACCCTACATTAATAGCGAGACTACACGAAAAAGGGGTACTTCAGCCCCCTCCGACTCAGAATTTGTAGATGATGAGGTCTGAGCTGTGCAAAGAAGACCAGAATGTAAACATGATGCTCATGAGCGGTATGACCACTAGCGATGAAAAAGGTAAGTAGTCAGAAGAAAGTTCGTGGGCTCACAAGGCTCCTACAAAGGAACTCGAATTTTATTTAGAATGCATGAGCGAGACATTCATGGAAGCTAAGAAGAGCTTCACGGAGGCCTCCACTTCAGGTAGTAAGGATCAACTAGAACCAGGGATGGATCCTTCAATGCTCACTACCTTTTTCGAGACATGCATGAAACTGCTATGCGACAGCAAGGCAGTAAAAGGACTATAAGAACTTATCACTAGGTGTGCGGGGTCAGGAGAACCACGCGTGGTTCGGAAACTTGGAAAGCATGCATTGCGCATAGGAAGGGAAATGAGGTTGACTGTGCAAATTGGCGAATATGAAATGGATCGGGTAATCCTGGATCTTGGATCAGACGTGAATGTACTGCTAAAACAAACATGGGAATGCATTAGCATACCCACGCTACAGTGGTCTCCTATTCAGTTACAAATGATGAACCAACAAAATATCTTGCCCATGGGAAGATTGCAAGGGGTAACAATAGATATTGAAGATGCGAGTGCACAGGAGGATTTTGAAGTAATAGAGATTGTTGATGACAATAATCCTTATCCCGTGCTACTAGGAATAGACTAGGCCACCGATATGAATAGAGTCATAAATCTGAAGAAGCACAAAATGATTTTTGAAAAAAAGTCACTACGCATAGTAATTCCCCTAGATCCAGCTGAAGGAGTGTGATACACTGAACTGGTGCGCAACGTTGATAGTGATGACAATCTTGATTGTATTTACAAGATAACCATGCGAGAAGAGGATTGGGTGAATCCTACTGCAAATGGAAGGATTTCATGGGAGCACGAAAGCTCCTGCACTTCGGATTCAGACGAAGAGATAGAGTGATGGCAGAATCGACTGGATGAAATAACAATGCTTAATTGCAACATGATGGTTAGATCATTTCGCTACGTGACAACAGAGGAAAGGGATGGGTTGACAATGGTGGATGAATTCCTGAACAAATTTGAAAGCGTAGTACCAGAACAACAATGTTTCGATGCTCTGAAGTGGGCACTGCGTGCAACGATCGCACAATGGTGGGGTACGCATCAAGGAAGTTTTTAGGACTGGCGCGGATGCAGAAGGATGATGCGCCTACGCTTTGGAAAACCCCATCTCAAAACGAAAGCTAGTCACCAGGGGTAGAACAACTTGTGCGCCCACCTTTCCCAATGGGTACGGACATATGCTGTACAGCCTGCACAAGCGCACACCACTCCTAGAATAGAGAATCGGAAAAAAATACAGCAACAGAAAAGGCGACACGTGCTACCAATTATCCATAGAGAAGCATTCGATAGGGTGTGCAAAGTACTAAACAGGGTTCACCAGGTGAGACGCACTGATTGGGACCTACGTGTACCAGAGGTTCGATGGGCCTATAGGATCATGTGCAAAACCTTGACCGCGGAAATGATTCCAAAGTTGCGGAATAGAGTAGAGACCGTAATTTCTAAAGATAATGCAAAGAGGAATCCACATGTAATCACGTCTGCAGATGTGATAGTGCGCTCAGCCCAGGATGAAGAAATCACACAGCTACGTGAGGCCGAACACATAAGGCTTCAGAAAGCAATTTGACAGGGAAACTATAGACTTCGTGAGCTTGAATCAGACCGGGTACGATTAAGGAAGAAAGGCATTTTAATGGACGCAGTGGTCAAGAGGCTAGAAAACGAAATAAAGGGAGCATTTCTCGTCAACAGACCAAGGATAGTGAGGCAAGGTGCGTACAATCATTTGAACAATTTAGAAGACTATCGCCGAGAATTAGTTAGTCTGCTGCCATGGCTAGGTCCGCATATCACCAAACATAGTAGCCAAGGGGATGCACTACGTAAATAAAAGTGCGCGATGTCGAGTGTCACAGGGAAAAATGAAGATCTTCTACGGACTAAACTGGAGGGTGAAATGAAGGCCCGCACAGGTGGTGTGACCACCTGACTAGCCGTAGGAAACACAGTCTTAGCACTCCAGGTAGTTGAAAGGAAGTGCGGGACTATAAAATATTCTGCCACGGGGCTACATGCTTTGGGAAGTGCGTGCAGTAACATGATGTCATTGGGTTTGCGATTGCGCATGACGGACAGTGTTGCCATGTGGATAGGCTAGGAAGTGACTGTTGGTGTCACTGTTCATGACGAGATGTCCGATTTAAGGCCAAAGGGAGGGGGCGGCAGGCATTTACGACGTGAATTATGGGCGAGATTTGGGAAAATCTGCTGCCAAGAAAGCATTGATGGCCCAGAATTTGGGGGAACGATCGAATTTGAATTCAAAAGGCACTATAAAACTCCAGGGGCTAGCCATGAGACAACACTTGTTCACTTGAGATTTGGGCAGTTGATTAGAGAACAGAGTGTTGAGAGCTGACCGATATTTGAGCCCTTGAGTTCATGAATGAGCACATACAGTTCAAACAAGATGGCGGTTACCAGGAGAGGTTTGGGCTTTGCAGAAGGAACCGCTGTCGAGGCCGCGCAGAACCCAACGGTACATGATGTTCCCAAAAGTACTGAGGTTGAGTCGGAAATCCCAAAATCACCTTGGATGCCGAGACCCAAAAAAGATAAGTAGGCAGTGGGACCAGTCCACATGTCCCTAAGGAATCTGTGGTTTGGTAAGCTCTCAATGGAAGAAAAGGGCAAGGCTGTCACCATTGAGTCAGATGATGAGGAGGAGGACTTACAGGCTCTGATTGTCGAGGTTGAAGAGGAAGAAGAAGTGGAGGTGGACATCCAACCAATGCACTCTACAGCAAAATTGCCCGAGTATGTCCCTCCGTGAAAGGGGAAAGCTAAGGTACCAAAGGATCTGGATGCAACAAAGAGTGCGATCCAGACCCTGCTCCTCCCCGATGGAATTACCTTTGAAGGTCCGCTCCTAGGACGTGTACCTACCCTAAAATTTGAATATTGGGACCTTGCAGACAACGAGAAGTTCCCACACTTAGAGACGAAGAGCCTAAGGAAACAGACTACGGAGGGGCTAGTGATCACATTATAGCCATGAAAATGGCTGCGCGGTGTGGAGAAGGCTGGATTGCATCATTTACTGTGGATACCACACTTTCACCATGCACCCATCACTATTTTCATCATCAGGCAGCTGCTTTGCCTGGTGCATGATGGGTACTTATGGTTGGAGGAGCCTATTCCCATCATAGCAGATATCATCCGCAGAATTTCTCGGCTTCCTTGTAAGAGAAAGGACCCTGCGATGATAGCAGGAAAAAGCGATGATTTGGCTCTCGCAGAAGCCATGAAGAAAAAATATAAGCTGAAGAAGAAAAAGAGGGGTTATGCCATCAACAGTATCAAGGATAAAGGGGTGCGCGTAGCCACCCAACTCCTGGCTGAGAAGGTAATGAGAAAATGCTGCGGTGGTGAAGTACCAGTGCCGGTAGTTGCTTCGGCCGAACAATGCGTAGAGGGGGTCCAACTCAACTGGGCTGAGTTCCCCTGCAAGGAATTCTTGATCAACTGCAAGGAAGCCCAAGAGTAGGGTAAGACCTTCCACTACGCGTGGTTGCTCTTGTCCATTTTGCTGGTAGTGGGAGAACTGCCGGAGGACAGTCAGTTCCCGAGTATTGACCGTGACTTACCAGAGGCCGTAAAGTACGCGTCGCTCTGGGATACCAAGGACGCGAGGTGGATTCGTGATACAAAGATCTTTTGGGTGCTCATGGAGGCGAACATCGGAATGTGGATTAATAGGATGTTGTGCCTGTCCCCCACAGTGCACAACAGTCTGCAGAGCTTTACAGACTTCAAGGCATACATGCACAATATTTACATCAAGGCGCGAAAGGATCTGGAATAGAAGTGGACCAAGCTCCCCTTCATCGCCACTGATGATGTAATTTTTACAATGTTAGAATCATGGCCTCCCAAGTGGCACGCCTCGGATTTGGCGGAGTTGGATAGGACAACAACACAGAAAAGAAAGGATGAAGTCAAGTTGCACATCACGAAGCTGGCCAAGAAGAGGTGCAATGAAAAAGCGACAGTAGAGGTAAGGGCAGTCCGCGAGGCATCACAGGCAGCCACGGAGCAAGAAAAGGTCGCTGAAGCAGTAGCAACAATGTAGACAACAGGGGCCACAACAATGCAGACAAAGGAGGGGTAGGAATTGTCTACAGGATAGGAGGTAGAGGACATAAACCTTGTAGAAGAAGGCATGAACCCGAGCACAACTTTCAGCCAACTCAAAAGGCCGCATGTCACAGAGAGATCTGGTCCACGGAAAAAGGTCAAGGCCTCAAAATTGTCCATCGACCCGACCACGTTAACGAAAGGTGACCTCTACGACATCGGCGAGACGGTTCACCATGTCACCAAGGAAGTGCTCCAAGAAGTCGTATCAGAGCAGCAGACTGTGTTGGGGGCCCTAAGGGCGCAGCTGTAGGAACTACAGGTGCGACCCCCATATGAAGAAATCGTAGCGACCTATGTCGTAGTAGGCACATCAGCAGTAGAGCAGATGCTACATGCAAGGATGGCTAATACCATAGTGCTACCAGAAGGGGTGCTAACAACATAGAATGAGATCAACAGAGCTGCAGTTGGCAGGATTAAGGGACTTGGCCTTAATTTGGCTGCCATTCCGTGAGACACACTGTACCAACTATAGGATGGAATAACAGCAGAGCTTCGCACCAGGGAGGGCCACACGATTTAGGTGATGAGTGAGAAAAAGATCAACATCAAACAGCTCAGCCTATAGCATGACGAACTGGTGTCACAAAACCAACAGTTAGTACAGATAGTGGATGAAGCGTGTCGGGGTGTCCTGGAGTTGTCCATCACTGTGGACCTGCCAACAGAAGTACGGATCCACTATTTGGCAAGTGGAGTCCGAAATGTGCACGAGGAAACAACGCGAGTGCAACTGGAGCTGAATCTCCAGATTGTCGAGCTGCGGCTGAAGGCGCAACCTTCCACTCCCCTAGAAGTTAGACAACAATGCGTTAGCGTTATCCAAACAGGATTGGAATAAATTGGACGGGTAGTGCAGGACTGTACCTGTATGTTGGACCAAGCCTTTGGCATCCTCACATCCTTGTAGGAGGACACCAACATACAGTGCCTGGAAACAGAGGCGCATGAACTTCAGGAGCAGTACTACAGTGTCTGAGGAACTACGCAGATATTTGTCCTCACTCAACTGCTCGCAAAGATGCATCAAGTAAGGGCACTGAAAGAGCAGGTGGATGCTGCAAGACAGAAAGAGGCACTTCTCAAAGCGCGCATCCAGCCATGGATTGACGAGGCCTTCACCATTACAGCAGATATCGAGGGCAAGCTCACATAGATGTAGGGGCTCTATGCGCTAAGGCAGGGATTTGATCCTCACAAAGAAGCATCGGAAGAGTGCATGCAGCAGGTCCAACAAACCACAGAATAGTGCACTGTGGACCTCCGAGCAATGCGGGACCAGTTGGAGGGACTCCGCGCCAAGATCGCCACGCCAACTAAGTGACTTGGGGATGAGTCATGATGTTTGTGTTGGGGGCTTGTTGGGCATGGAATCCCCCCCACAGCATGTTTTGGGTCTCAAAGCCCAAGTTTTGGTCAAATGTATTGTAAAACCCCACGAATTGCGAGTGCGGAGCGTGAAGTATAGGTTGAGTCATAGGGCTGTCTGCCCTAAGTTTTGTAATGTAATGTAATGTCATGTTGGCCTACCCATGGTCCGTGGACCATGGGATTGTATAAATAGAACAAGGCTCTAAGTTGTAAAGATAGCTAAGAGTAAGAGTCTAAGTGTTTTGGGTCGTAGTAGTAGGAAGAGGCTCTGCAGCTGAGTGCGCAAAGGCCTAGTAGAGTCCATAGCTGAGTGCGCAGACCCCTGCAGTTGAGTGCGTAGGGCGAAGTTGAGTCTGTAACCCAAGAAGAAGAGTAATAAAGAGAAGTTGATTCTAAATTGTGTGTTTCGGGTTTTGTATGATTTTCTATGCATTTATACTATTTTGTTTATCGCGCACACTTATATGAATGCCAGATATACTATTAATTATCATTAAACTTACACAAATAAGTTAAGTAATCGGATAATAACAGGTTAATAGTAAGGAACTTGGGTAATAATATAGATCGCGCCCCGAGTAGGGCTGTCCGAAGGCAACATCAGAGGTTGCGAGGGACTAATAGATGCATGTAGTGACATGCGCGCAGGGTCAAACCACGAACCACCAATGCTCATCAGGCATCCCTAGGGTGCAGAAACCTGGTTTTAGAACCCTTCCATACTACTTCGGGTGAGACCTCAGTCCGTTCTCCACGGACTGTTGCCGAAAGGGATAGTAGTACCAGGATTTGTTTGGATAAATCACCTCTGAACCTGTGTTAGGCCCCTACAAGCCAACAAGTTGATGTCCATGAAGGAGGAGAGGCAAGAAATTCTTGAAAAGATGCATGAGAAGGAGGGTTTACTCCATGATGCCAAGGAAACCTTAGCCAAGTATGTGCATGAACATGAGATATGCAATTCAAGTTTATCTTCAGTTTCCTCTCAAAATGAATGTTTTGGTGCTTTTGAAAGACACACTAGAGGAATAGGGTCCAAATTATTGATGAAAATGGGCTATGAAGGTAAAGGGTTAGGAAAACATGCACAAGGCATAGTTGAGCCAATTGCTGTTGAGGAAAGGCCTAGGTATTTGGGTCTTGGTTATGGACAATATGATGGAGAATGCTCCAAAGACAAGGAGGCACATGAAGTTGTTCCAAGAGGGAATTTCATTACATGTTCATTACTTCAAGCTTGTGAAGTTTGTGTTCATGAGGAATGCAAAAGTTTTATACCCATTTTGCAAGAAGATGCTCATAAGCATGCAATTAGTGGAAGGGGAAAACAAGAGGATGATGAAAGCTGTAAGGTCATTGAAACCATTGTTGGTATTCCAAAGAGAGCCACTACCTCATCAAATTCACTTCCTCAAGAAGGCGACAAAGGTGAAAGTGCAAGGTATAAATCTTCCTTTAATCAAGTTTCTTTTGATCATGATAAACATGGTAGATATTCACATAAAAATTGGAGAGAATTTACATGTTCTTTTTGTGGTTTGAATAAACATAATGTTTCAAGATGTTGGAATAACATGGCCACATACAGGAAACTTTCAAAACCAAAGAGATAGAAAACCAGAGGTCCATTGGATAATGGAAACCATGTTGCAAAGAAGATGCAATTATTTTGCACTCATTGCCATAAGTAGGGTCATCTTGTAGACAATCGTTGGACTTTGTATCCAACAACTCATTCACGACATTTGAAGAAGGCGGAGAGAGACTTTGGCAAGAATGAAAAAGAGGATTCCATAATTGATGTGGGTCAAGATGATTCACAAGATGGTGTGCAACTGTAAGAAGTGCCATGGAAATGGCTTGGTAAGAGGTGGTTCGATTTCTTAACCAAATAAGACTTGCATTTCTTTTGTTGATAGATGCAATAATTCTTTGCCTTAAAATGCATTTCTCTGCCTTATGAATGCATTACTTTTCTGTTAAAATTATGCTGCAACTTGTATGATGCAAGATGTTGAAAGTGGATTTCTGTTTGACTCACTTAAATGCAACAAAGAAGGAAAATTGTGGTTACAAGTTTGTATGTGAATGCATTTCTTTTGAATGCATTCTTGCTGTTGCATATTTTCACCAGGAAGGTGTGTGAAAGTGGGGTGTTACTCATTTCATTTGCAACAAATTTGTCAATTCAACACTTTATGTACCCATACATGTTTTTGGGCTTATTTTACTTGTGTTTGTACTTGAGGGAAATTTGAAGAATTGTACACATACATTAGAGTTTGTGTGTGTGTGAACGGTGGAATTTTAGCTAGTTTCATTGTGTTTGGATACATGCATGAGTGTCGACTCGTGTCGATTGTTGTCACATGTATGTCATATGGACTTGGAAGAGATGATTTTATCTCCAAAGATGAGAGGGAGTTGTTGACATATTATTGCATGAGATGTGAAATTCTTATTGTTTATTCAAAGAATCGTCAAGTTGTTGTACATGCTTATGTTTGGCTCTCAAGTCAAGTCAGTTGCTTGAAGAAGTATGTTTAGTCAACTTATGTTTAGTCGATGATGTTTTGTTGACTTGTGTCAGTCGATGGTTTGTACACCACAATGCAAGAGTACATGACGATGTTACATGATGTGACAATTGTGCTTTGAAGAAGAAAAAGAAGATGTTCTTTGATTTGCATTTGTTGCATAATGTGTTTTTTTCCATTTAATGTTTGTATATGTGACAAGATGCCACAAGATTTTGGAAGGTCCATTATTGAGCAAGATGCTCATGCTTAGCCTTCATTCTCAAATCATGACATGAATAACATGTTGAACTGGAGGATGAGAGAAGCAAGAAGCGAAAGTGGATGAGATGCCAAAAATTTTCAGCCATTGTAGACCATTTGTATGTGTTGACACCAAGATTCTAAGTGGGAAGGATATCAGATTGTATCAGCTTTCCAAGCACCGAGGGAACGATATGGTACAAAAAAGATATTTTGTAGCCAGAAAGTGTCCAACAGGTGTTGATTGGGTCAACAACAAAAGGAGAACAGTGGTTGAGGGACATAGGCATTTGCAATGCAAGTCATGTCAGTGTACCCAAGTGGTTTTCATGGAGATTTCTTCAAGTAGAATCAGTTGATAGAACTTTGGAAGGAGAACAATATTCAACTCTCATTAGATAACCAACTTTGGTGGGTCCAAAAGCTTGTCAGTGGGAAGGAGTGATTGGAATTTGGATTAGAGGCAAGAAATAACTCAAAAATCAAATGCTTAGAATCGCTCGAAAGATGAACGACCACATATGACTCGGTGAAACGATCCCAACACAACTCATTTCATTCAAAACATAGTTCATATGAGGAAGTTAGAGGCCGCTGACCATTTCACCAAATAGACAAAATTTTGAAAAAAATGTTGTCTGGGATGTTGACTGGGCATCCGTACAACCTAGTCAGCAAGGAGAATATTCCTTGGAATATTTTATAGAATGTTTGTTGGAATATTCCATAAAATATTCCTTGAAATATTCTCATATAGGCGAATGAGTTATATCATGCCAAGTGGTAGCGCTGCATTGGGCAATTGGTGATGAGATGGACCAATCAGAAGGCGACATGTGGCAAGCCCAGAGGTCGCCACGTGCCCCTACATTGGTGTGATAAAATTTTGTGGAGGCACTCGGGTTCGACCTCGCGACCTCCCCTACACTAGCCAAATGCCTTACAAACTCCGCTAACTGCTTGTTACCTAACCATATAGGGTTTTACATAAACTTAAAGTTTAGTGGTTTCAGTATTGGTGGTTAGGAGGGCCATCTCGCAGGTCAACCCTCCATGTGAACACACCCATCACTGTATAGTTAACGTTACCGCAACCTCCGGTGGCTCCAACATTATGATGGTTAAACACCTATGTGAATGCATCAAGCAGTAACAACAAATGGTTAGTTCAACCAGTGGCTCCAACGTATAACAAAAAAACCATTAAAATTTTATGTTACATGTGACCACGTCCACCAACACCGCCAGAGTTAACGGTTAGTAAAACTGTGGTTCGCGCTAATCACATTTAGTGCTAGTTGGCTTCGTGGGTCCTAATCCAGGTTCAGAGTTAGTTTTCCCAAACAAATCCTTACACAACTGGCCCTTTCAGCATCAATCCGCGGAGCGTGGACTGAAGTCGCACCCGAATCAGTATGGGGGGATGCTGGAACCAAGTTTCCGCACCCAGAGATCAGTGTAATGTCATGTTATGCCCTAAATCTTTGTTCGTGCAGATAGATAAGCCTTTATGGCTTATCGATATAACTCCCTTTAAGTGGCCTCTAGACCTCCATGAAGATCTACAATTGTCTATTACAGACCCTAAATAGGTGGATCAACTACTTACGCGCATCAAAGATGACTTATAACCCAGTAATTACTCAGATCGGCTTGAGTGTTCAATAACTTCAACATACAACATGATAATCTTCGCATAAAAAATTATCATCAATTACATTCATATAACAATACAAATCGTGTAAAGTCATGCATCAATACAATATTATTTCATAAACCCATCATTTATGACAATATAAACTCATTCATGTAAAACAGAGTAAGTAGGCAAAACATAGGAATTTCTGGAATAATCTCTTTATTAATACTTCATTTCTGCTTACAGACTCAAGACTTCCCTGCGCACTTAGCTGCAGAGGTCCACACACTTAGTTGTGGACTCTACTCTAGGCCTCTGCGCACACAGCTACAGAGCCTTTTTTCTACTTTAATACTTCTATGATCTTCCTTCGATTGACCCATTACATTCGTCTTCATCATCCTTACTTTTGTTAGACATCCTAAGACACACCTATTTATACAATCCCATGGTCCGCAGACCATGGGTATATCTTCAAAATCTGACTCAACTTACATAAAAGAAGGGTAAAAACCTTTATGACACTTTAACTATCTATGCACTCTGTGACCACAACTTGCAGAGACTTCACATTTTATACAACAAAACTTGGGCTTTTCCCCCAAAATTGACCCTAGGGGACCCCATCCCAACAGGCCCCCAATACAAAGATCGTGACTCGCCATCGAGTCACTCTGTTGGTGCAAAGATCTTACTACGAATACCTCCCAACTCTACTTATGCCACTACCACTTGAGTCATGCTCTGCGTGTCTCCCTGTTTGATATGCTCCACCTGCTGCTCTGTTGCCGGTTCTGCATTGTCCTCCTTGATTTTCTGTTGCGTGCTCCGTAGGCTCGCCAAATTCTCCTGAATGTTGGCAGAGATAATGTAGGCCTCATCTAGCCAAGGCCCCAATCTAGCCTTGAGGACCACCTCTTTCTTCTGTGCTACTTCCACCTGTAGATGCAACTACCTCGCCTCCTGCAGCTTAGCAAGACATTGTGAGACAACAACAGTGCGTGTCATTGCCCTTACTTCATCATATTGTTTCTAGAGTTCGCGAGCTTCTGTATTCAAGGCTTGCAGGGTGGGATCTTCTTGTAGAGCCGTGACTACCTCCATTGCTTTCTCGAAAAGCATGGTTCATTCTGCCACTGCGACATCCATTGTTGCGACTCCATCCTTCACATCTTATTCACGCTGTTCTTTTACCTCTGGCGGAGTTGACGGCTGTGAATTTAACTCTAGTTCCGTGATCTTCAAGTTCAGTTCAAATTAAACCTTAGCCACTTCTGTCTTGGCGTTGCACACACCTGTAACCATCTTTCTGATCTTTGCCTCCAATTGCGCTTCCTCTAGTATGTGCAGATCGGGCACTGTTCTGTATGCTTCTGCCATCGCAGCTAGAAGCTAGTTGTTTTGCGCCTGGATTGTCTTCTGTGCCTCCAGTGCCTCTGACTTCTCAACAAAAATCTGTTCATTGTTCACTCTATACTCGCTGATGAGACTGAGCGCACGGTGCTCCTAAGCACTGAATTCTACTATCACTCCTGCCTGCAACGTGTGTAGGTACTCATTTGGGAGCACGGCCAGGTTGAGACCGTTTTTATTCAAAGAAATCATTACGACCTTATCATCAACTAACTCTACACTCATAGATCCATTTGGTAGTGTGACTCTTCGGAAGTCTAGTGATCGAACCATCTCTGCTGCTTGAGTGGTCCCTAGTGCCAAAATTGTTGATGTAGCGCTAATTTGCCCTGTGCCCACCTGGATCCTATTTTTCTGAATCCACAGCTTGTGTAGATCCTTCTGAATAGCACTCAGTGCCTGCTGTTGCTGTTGCTGTTGCTTGAATTGTTGTAGCATTTCTGTAGTGGTATCCCACAACTTATCACCTATTTCTTCTAGGTCGCCGCCAGTCAAAGTAATTGGGTCCAACGATGGCTTGGTGGCTTTTGTTTTCTTTTGCGACCTTTCTTTTTCTTGCTCCCTGCATCGCTTCACTCAGAAGGGAGTGCTCTGCTCATCCTGACCACCGCTGCCCTACTCTGACTACTCTTCCTCCTCTATATGGGGTGAAGGAGACTTATCACTCCGCTCAAAGCTCTGATCTTCCTGTTCTGCATGCTTCTTAATGGCTCACTCTGCTTCCACTCGGACATTCTCCTCGACCTCTTTCCTCTGTTTCTCAGCTAACTTTGAACCTTCTGTTTGGCTGTGTCCTTCTTCTTCTTCTCTGCGGAATTGCTGGTGCCTGCGGCCAAATCGGAAGGAGAATTCCAATCCATTGGCCAGCCCTTGATGACCTCCTCAATAGCATCATCTATAGTGAGGTAGGGTAGGTCGAACCATTTTTTTGTGGATCCTTCCACGCCCAGATGTATAGACGGTGGAAGTTAGCTTTAAATTCCGCGTATCCTGAAAGTTGTCCAAACATGGTTGGTGACAATCGCGGCTTTTAGTTGATGGCCATGCGAATGCTTGCCTCCATTACTACCCAAAATATTTTGGTCTCTATGACCCGCGCAACATCTTTTGTGGTCCACAGAGATGCAAACTTTGCAGCCTCCAGCAAATCTTTCTCCGCGGGAGGAAACTGGATTTCCTCCGATAGATCCCAAGCAACGAGCACAATGGAGAGCAAAAGCCACGAATAGTGGAATGTTTTACTCTCGTCCTGTGCCTCTCTATAGTTCGCAAGGAACTCACTACATAGGTAGCGTGCCCAGTTGAACTACACGCCCTCCACGCAATGTGCAGCAAAAGAAACCACTGGTGTCGGAACCTCGTCTGTGCGACATTTTCTCATAACCTTGCCAACCAAAATCTGCGTGGAAACCCTTACCGTGGGGTTAGTGATCGAGGTAATAGAGTACTCGTGTGACTTCTTCACAGGTTTGAACTTGTCCTTCATCTTCTCCGCGAGGTGATGCTCACTCGTCTTTCCACTAAACTCCTTGGCTAGATTCAATCTTGAGTGCGACAATAGAGTGATTCAATGGATCAGCATATCGGTGATAGGGATCAATGTGCTCAGCCATGCGAATCTATCATGCACCAGACACAACAACTGCTTAATGAAAATCAAGTTAATATTGGAGTGATGGTAGTGGGGCACCCACAATAGGTTCAACAACCCCGAGTGGTTCACTTCATGAATCCATTCCATAGCCTCCAATGCAGTGACACTAGATTATAGAATACCCTCTTCATGTAGGTGTATATAGCAAGGCGGGGGAACTGCTTGTAGTCTGCCAAATCCCAATCCTTTAGCTTCAAATGTGGGATTTGCTTCAAGCACAAACCTTCAAAGGTTAGGTTCTTTGGTAGGAGGGGTGTGTTGAGGAGGAATTGTCCAGCATCTGGGTCCTTAGGGACCTTCACTTTTCCCTTGCGCGGAGGGATATACTCTGGAAACTTAGATATGGGGCCCACTCCCTCAGTGTCGATATCCTCCGCACCCTCTTCAGCCTCCAAATCCAGCACTTTCCCCTTCTCTTTTGCGCTTGGTTTTTCCTTCCTCTGGGCCTGTTGTTACACAAAAATATCGTCACCATGATTATTTGCAGTCAGTATGGGTCTATCATCACTTGTACTGTCCTCCTAAGCAAGTCTAGGACCTCAGCTCTTCAAATCAAGCTTTGAAAGTGGGAGAAAGACATTAAAATTCAATGTAACTCTAGTTCCGCACTTTCTCCCATGGTCACCTGCGGTCCCGCACCTTCTGTGTACAAAAGCTGCGTACCTACCCGCTCTGTTCCTAACGATGGATCGCTTTCTATCGACATCAGCACATTATCTATAAAGATGATCTAGGAATCATCAGTACCTTGAAATCTGCATGCCTCAATGGCAGGTTTCTCACCCTTGACGACAGTTTACATCATTGACTTTCGATCGAAGGATTCCGTGACATGTTCGACATCAACACATCTACTCACATCTCATGGATTGTACTGGGTACTTTGAGAGCCATTGACATCACTGGTGGTTTCTCTCACACTTGTTAACAGTTTACATCATTGACTGGTAATCAAGTGGTTTCTACCATGTTCGACATCAACACATTTATTCGCATGGATAGAATCGTACTATTTCGGGATATAGAAATGAAGACCCTGGATCTAGTTTCCACCATCCAGGCTGCGAGGAATTTTGTACTCATTATGTTGTGGACTATTCATAAAAGATGGCTGCGTCCATACTGTGTTCACACGAGTCTATACTTATGATGTTTTACAAGATCATTCCTGTATCAGAGCAGTAGATAGGTTTCTAGTTAGTTTTGATCTGAGTATGGGAATGCCTACCTCAGCAATGATATGATCTCATATATATATCTTGCATTGAATGTTTTTACAGGTTCCGACCGGGCTCTCCACAAGATAATCCTCGAAATGATAAAGTACTTCACTCTTCCTATATGATAAATGAAATCCTCATCTACTATAGACTTCGCACTTTAGGGGGCAATCTGTTACACAAAAATATCGTCACCATGATTATTTGCAGTTAGTATGGGTCTATCATCACTTGTACTGTCCTCCTAAGCAAGTCTAGGACCTCAGCTCTTCAAATCAAGCTTTGAAAGTGGGAGAAAGACATTAAAATTTAATGTAACTCTGGTTCCGCACCTTCTGTGTACAAAAGCTGCGTACCTACCCGCTCTGTTCCTAACGGTGTAGGTGCGAACCCCTGTGAAAGTCAAAAGGCACAATTTTTATCTTAAAAAACTCACTTTGGGTTAATTCTAGAGTTTTCTAGAAGGAATTTTGACGTGGATTGTTCGCTCTGAGGTGGTTCATGCATCCCAAAAGAGAAGGAGCTAATCCCTTGACTAAAGGAGCTATCCCTTTGAAGGAGGGCTTTATCCCTTTGAAGGAGGACCTAGTAACTTCCCTCCATTGCACTATAAATACAGGCATTGGGGTGAGGACTAGGGAGGTTAGAAGCTAAACATTTTGATGGTAAATGCTGGTGAAATTGAGACTCTTTGGTTGAGCTTGAGAGGAGAGATCACATACCTCTTGGTTCCATTGGAGAGTGAGTGAAACTTGTCAAAGTAGAGGAGACATCTTGTTGGACCCTGGGAGGAGCTTGTACAGCGTCAAGGCAAAGGTTGTAAGGTTCTTCTTCTTTTGAATTAATACAATCAAACTCATTTTTCTCAACAAGTATCTTATGTTATTTGTTTCATGGACTCCTTGACTTTCATGTTAAATATGTTTTATGCAATTGGTTTTTCAGGTGCTATTTAATGTGTTTGCCTTGTTTGTGTTTGCAAATTTGCAGAAAGGAGCTCATTTGGATCAAAGGAGCGAGGGCATCCACAAGCTTGCGTTGGACCAAAGGTAGGCCCTAAAAACCTTTGTTTTCTATTGTTAATTAAAGCATATTTAGAGAAAGATAGTGTCTAATTTGTCTGCTTGTCGTTAGGTCTTCTTTAGATTCTAGGAAGGTCCATCTTGTCCGCAAGATCGACTCATTCCACGCGACACCTGTGTAGCGACATGCTTCCTTGGTGACTCGCACACCAACACTGAATTCTTTTGCTTATCTTTCTTTCACTGGGGGACCTCTCTCAACAGCGTAGGCTTCAGCTTAGGTGACCTCAGCGCCATAGGAACAGCAGGTGGAATCTCCATTCTCATCACCTTTGGGGTAGCTCCCTCAGAGGTGATAGTTCCTCCAGTGCTAGCAGTTCCAATGGGACCTGGTCCTAACATAATGTCAGTGATGAGTTTTTTTATCTAACTCAGGAAACTCGTCGAATGTGGGGCTTGTAATCAAGGCTTCGAGATACTCGCAATTCATGCGCACCAGACAACACAACACATAAATTCTAAGGATGAAAAGTGCTTTTCGCTAGACGACCATGCTTAATTTATAGGTGAATTCGAATTCAAATTCGTTTGTTCCCCCAAAATCCGTCCATAAATGCTAGATTGGCTGCATATTTTCCAAGATTTCACTCTTAAATTCAACCTTAAATGCCTTAAATGCCACCCCCCTCTCCTCTTAATTATCTCCTGGCAGTCAAATCATGAACAATGACTGTAATGGTTACTTTGTGGCTGCACTGTGCGGTCTCTCCTGTTATAGCACAGCTCCCTTTGCGTTTCTTCTAGTACTGTGACACCATCTTGTTTCACGTAGAACCCCTGTCACGTAGTTCTACAAACCAGGCAGTGTAGTTTATAATCTCACGCCTCCTTGCAGCTACCTGGAGTGCTAAGACTGTGTTATTGTCATGTAGTCATTGGGCCGGATCCCTGGTATATGGCTTCAATCGGCTTCCATTTACCCTTCTCGAAAATGGACCTCCATTCAACTTCGTGAGTTGAACTACTCCACCATCTGTAATCTCTTTGATAACATATGGGCCCAGTTAGTGCTTCTGAAATTTTCTCGAAAACTTACCAAACTTAATATCATAAAATAAAACTAAATCATTTACCTTGAAGGTGCACAGTTTGATGTGTCGATCGTGGCAAGCTTTCTCACGTCCCTTTTGAACCTGCCGATGGAATCTAGCCAAAAATATATCTTCCTCAAGCTCTGTTAACTGGGAGAGCCTTTCTTCTAAGCCCCCGCGGTCTGCCATTCCTGTGAAAGCTGCTATGCATAGACTAGGCACAATGTATTCCATAGGCATTACAACTTCTATACCATAGACCAACTGAAAAGGTGTCTGACCAGTAAGCTTTTTACAAGTAGTTCTATAGGCCCATAACACTGCTGGTACGTGCACGTCCCAATCATTCCACTGCGCATTGCAAACCTTCGTCAGTGCATTCTCCAATATCTTATTAAAAGCCTCAACCGTTCCATTGGCCTAAGGATGGTATGACGTACTCTTCTGATGGTAAACCTGGAACTCCTCTGTCAGTGCGCTGATCGTTTCATTGAGAAAATGCGTATTGCAGTCACTCATCAAAACCTTTGGGCAACCAAACCTGGTCAACACATATTCGAATAGAAATTTCATTGTTGTTTCCCTTGTATAGTCTTTCATAGGTTGTGCCTCCACCCATCTGGTCAAATATTCGGTCGCAGTGATGATATACCAAACACCCGTCTTTTTTCTTGGAGGTTGAACTGGTCCTACAAAATCAATTGCCCATTTCACAAATGGTTGCAATGAAACTTGCGGATTTAGAGGCAGCTCACCCCTCCATGATGGCTTGCCCATCCTATGACATGTGTCGCATGCCCTTCAATATGCAAGAATCCTTATGCAGCATCAACCACCACAACCCCACACACAAAATCTTTTGCATTGTTGCTTTTCCTGCATAATGTCCTCACGCAGCTTCTCCATGGGCTTCAACGAGGATACTATTTCTTTCAAAGTTGGGCACATAGTGTCAAAGTATTTCATTCGATCCCATTTTATATAAATGGCCTGCAATTACAAAAAATTCTTTAGTGCGCACCACCAATTCTTTCTTCTGTTGATTGGTGTATCCCTCTGGAGCCATCCCTATGGTCAAAAAGTGTATAATGTCCACAAATTGATTATCCGCTATGCGTACCATGAAGAGCTGCGTATCCGACGACCCTTCCTCCAAATTGGTAGGCTCCTCTCCTGTTTCAATGTGTGATAGATGGTCTGGCCCTGCATTCAATCTTCCTTTCTTCACAATCACCTTGAAATCATACTCCTAAAACAACATCAACCATCTGCATATTTCCCCCCTCAACATAGGCTTATTGACTAAATACTTCAATGCAGAATGGTCTGTGTACATCTTGAAATGTCTGCTTAGCAGATAATGTCTAAATTGTTGGAGTGCATAAACTGTAGCTAACCCTTCATGCTCTATCATAGAGTAATTCTTTTCAGCCTTAGACAACTTCCTACTCACAAATGCTATATGGTGATCCAATTCTCCCTCGCCAACCTGTATCAACACTGCTCCTAGTGCAATACGTGAGGAATCCACATGTACATGAAATTCCTTCTTCCAATCCAGGAATACTAGGATTGGTGTGGTGACCATTTTCTCCTTAAATACGTCTAGTCTATGCTGACATTCTTCATCCCATCAGAATGTAGCATCCTTTTTCAGTATCTTTTCCATAGGCGTGGTAATCTGAGAATAACTTTTGATGAACTTTCGGTAATATCCAGTATGGCCCAGCATAGCACGCAGCTATTTAACACTCCTTGGGGCTTCCAAGTTGATTATTACTACGATCTTAGCAGGTTCCACCATAAGTCCCTGTCTGAATACCACATGACCTAGCAAGATTCCAAAAGGGACACAAAACAAGCATTTCTTCAGGTTTAGCACAATCTGACACCTTCGGCATGTATCCAACATTAAGCACAGACTGTCTACATGGCGCTTAACTAGCCCAAACATTGTCCAGTCATCGAAGTAGACTACTAAGAACTTGTGAATGAACTCTTTGAAAGTCGCGATGACCACGCGCGAAAAAATCATCGACGCATTCTTAAGTTTGAAAGGCATCACTGTATAATGGAAACATCCGCATTCTATCATGAAGGTGGTCTTACTTCTATCTTTTGGCATGATCTTTATTTGATGGTATCCAGAGAACCCATTAGTGAATGAATAGGCCTCCTATCCACCAACATTATCCAATACTTCATCTGTGAACGGAGTTGGAAAAGGATCATGAACGCAAGCATCGTTGAGCTTCCTGAGATCTATGCAAATCCTTATTTCATCCTTCTGCTTCTTTTCCTGGATGACCATTGGACTCACCCAATCAGATTCCTCCATTGGTTCAATAATACCTGCTGCAAGCATTTTTTCCAACTCCAAGTGGACCTTTTCCTTGTATTTGGGATTAAAGCGATATGGCCTCTTCTTAATAGGTTTCACATCCGGTTTGAAAGTGATTTTCATGACTCCCAAATCACCTATGATGCCTTTCAGGTCCGAAAATTTTGTAGGAAATAAATCTTGATATTTGCGGAGTAACTCAATGACTTTATCGACTGTATAATCATCCCCGTTAACCCTAATCTTAACAAACTTTGGTTCGGCTTTTGTACCAATGTTTACCTGCTTAGTTTTCAATGGCGCGATGATTTTGGGGTTCTCTATCTGCGGTTCCTCTACTTCACGGTGGCCTTCTGCTTTGGGGATGTCAATATTCCTTGGATCCTCATCCTCTTCTTCAGCAGTCATATTGTAGCATTCCAGTGCATGGTGCAGCTGGGTGCTCCAATCCGGTTGAATCAATTCTAACGGATCCAACAGAATTCTTAAGATTGCTACCTTAACCTCCTACAGCGCTTCATCAATACTTTCGAATTCATCTTCAAAGCGGAATGTTTACACAAATCCTTCTCTTAAGATATCCCATTCCGTGGTGCCATGGTAGAGCTCTGTTTCCAAATACCAGTTCATAGGGATGATGTCCAAAGTGTGACAGAAAACATGCACCCACTCTGGCTATGGCTATGTTCCATAAACCTTAGTCCACTTTGCCAAATGATTGTGTGGATAATTTCTCCCATCGCACTTGTCAGTCAACCGTACCTTAAGGTGACAAAATTGTATCCTCATCATCCTCCTATAGTCGCACCATTCTTTGAAACTATTTTTATGCGTACCCCACCACCATGCAAGCGTAGCGCGCAATGCCAAATCCAGCGCTTGGAAGCGATGCTTCTCTGGAACTTCCCTTTCAAATGCATCCAGAAATTTATATACATAAGTTAGACCATCATAATAAGGAAAAAGTCTTACCTCCGATGATACACAATGCAACGATTTAGTCATCATATTACATCACAATGTAGATACTTAGTGCAACCTATTATGCCAGTTCTCCAATTCTTCGTCTAAATTTGATGTACAAGAGATTTTATGGTCCCATGCAATTTGTCCATCGGCTGTCTGATTAACCCAATATTGGTCTCACTCTATTATCTTATAGATCTGGTCCAAATCATCGTTGCTTTCCTCATATTCACAGGCCAGTTTAGTATACCATGGTCCTTCTGCAGGGTCCAATGGTACTACCATGCAGACTGTTTTCCTTTCAAACAACATTGTTCGCTTCTTCAAATTGATGACCCCATTCATGTCAATAGCCCAATCAATTCCAAGGAGCATGGTATATGGATTTCTATCGTCAACAATCTCTATTACCTCAGAGTCAGCCAACGCGCTTGCACCTACGATATCTATAGTTACCCCATGCAATCTCCCCATCGGGATACTCTTCTGTTGATTTTCCATTCTTAATTGAATCAAAGACCACTGCAGTGCAGGCTTCCTCATATTTTCCCGAGTCTATTTAGGAAAAACATTCACATCTGATCCCAGATCCAAAATAACTTCATCCATCTCGTATTCTCTTATTTGCTTAGTGAGCCTCATCTGGCGTCATGTTCTCGTCTTATGTCTGTTGATCTTTCTAACTGCGCTGTGCCCATCAAACGCATTATCCCTGCCAGCACATTTATTTATCAACTCCTATAATCCTTTCATAGCCCTGCTATCATGCAATAGTTTCATGCAAGTTTCCAGGAAAGTAGTAAGCATGGAGGGGTCAACTTCTTCAGATAGCCTATCCCGACTTCCTGAGGTAGAGGCTTCAGTGAAGTTTTTCTTTGCTTCCATGAACATTTCCTTTGCGCGCTCCAGATCAAACCCAACTTCTTTTTCTGGAGCCTTGCGGACCCATCCACCTTCTCATGTTGTTTTCCCTTATCGTCACCAATCGTCACACCACTTCGCAGCACGATATTAACATTGGGATCCTCTTCACGAGGCTTTGCCCTCATCATTTGTAGGTTCTAGGTAGGTTGTTGAGGCTGTGCCTTCTTCTCCTGCATTTTAGCTATCAATATAGGGAATTCTTCTATCGCGTGGTCAAACTCGGTACAATACCGGCATGACGGGCGTGTCCATCTCGTACACTCCCATGCGTAGTGTCCTAGCACTCTGCAATTATAGAAAATAACTTGCCCTCGACCTCTACTAGGTCCTCCTCCTCCATGGCCTCATCCGCATCCCTAATATCCTCTGCACGCTCCCCTAGCACCTTGGTCCAGAGGCTGAGTTTTTGTTTGCATCTGATACGCCGATGTTATTTCCATCATTAATTCATAGCTATGACAGTTACGCTCATCATGGCCTATCGATTTACAGAAGTTGTAGAATAACTGTTGCGGCGTTTGCACAAATTTTTGCAGCAAGTGGAAATTGTCTGTTACATGTTTTCCTACTACTTGACAGATAGCGCACCACAACATGGGCCCTATACTTGGTCCAGCTTGAGCTTCCTACCTCAAGGGCATTGGCCCTCCTCCTTCCATATAATTTGCGAAAACAGGGTAGTGATCGTTATCATGCCCCTGGTTTTTACACTTGAGGCACCAAACTTCTTCACACACCTTTGGCCGAGCCACTTTTTCCTTCTTCAAGCTCTAAAACTCCAAGCATAGGTTCTGCAACTCCGCATGAATCCGTTGAACTGCAAATGTCGCTGCCTAAATAGGTGTCCCATGTAGTCTCATTGCGATCTCCAGCGCTTCTTCTTGTGTTCCTATATTTTGTTGTGACAAAGCAATCCTTAAGTGAGGCAGGAGCGCGACTATAAACCAGTCACGGTGCTAACAGTTTGTGAGATTCATATTGGCTTCACGGATTTCACACTTTAGTCTCTGATCCAGCTCCCAGGGTGTTTCACTAATTCTCATCGCATTTTCCTTGAATCCCACTACTGATTGCGTATCGGACTTAGGTCTACCAAACTCCTTATTTAAAGTAGTTTGAGTGTCCGCTAATGATGCCAATGGATATCAGTGTAGTACTTAATGTACAATGTCAATGCATGATCATGTAGAGTAGTAACCAACTACGCTTTCTTCATATGATCATCTGTAATATTCTGTGTTGTCCACACGGCCTTCGCAACAAACCAAAATTGGCCCGTGTCCTCATTTCCCAAGCCCTTGAAAATGAGCAATTTCATTGTATTCGACATATTGAACGGTGGTGGAGGTGGTGGTGGTGTGGGCGAAGGTGTATGATGTGGAGGTGGTGTGGATGGATGAGGTATTCACAGAAACCCTTGCCTTATTAACTGGACAATGCTCTGTGTGAAGCCTATGCTGCTCCCTCATTGTCACTCAGAGGAGGCTCAATCAGTGGGCTATATTCAAGGCCTGTTCTCCCTCTATCCCTGAAGAAATTTCCACTTCACATAGCTCCAAAAATCAAGGTAATGGCATGGCATAACCCACTTTTCACACAAGAGCATCTTAATCCAAGTATTCAAAGATCTTAAGTACTTACCTTGCGGTCCCTTGAAAAACCGTCGCTCTACTTCGCTGTAACTAAATGAGGTGACAACCGTGAATTTTGTCACAAATCCTCCTATGACTCGATCAATCCAGTGATTGATGGCACGTGTTATCTTATATTCAGAAGCTTCCAATCTCTACACTAGCTCTGGGGTCCACACTATTGGACCATCAAGCCTCCACCTTCCTTGGGTGTCTTCCAATTTAGTGATCTACTTGTATAGTTCGATTGGGAAGGTGAAAAAGAAGATATCTTGTATCTCTGTGTGTAGGTATATGTCCAACCACTGTTCTTTCATCAAGAGTGGAATTTTGTTTTCTTCCGCCGTGAATTCGTGGATCTTTCTATCCAACCACTCAATTTCTTTCTTGGTTAGATTCTAGTGATGCGACATCACACATCTCTTAGGCAGATCCCTATCCCGACAACAAACCATTTGTTGGCTTAGTGGGTCCTAACCCAGGTTCAGAGTTAGTTTTTCCAAACAAATCCCTACACTATTGGCCCTTTCGGCATCAATCTGCAGAGCATAGACTGAAGTCTCACCTGAAGTAGTATGGGGGGATGCTGGAACCAAGTTTCTGCACCCAGAGATCAATGTAATGTCATGTTATGCCCTAAATTTTCCTTCGCGCAGATTGATAAGCCTTTATGGCTTATTATATAACTCCCTTTAATCAGCCTCTAGGCCTTCACAAAGATCTACGACCGTCTTTCGTGGACCTTGAATAGGCGGATCAACTACTTACGTGCATCAAAGATGACTTATAACCCAGTAGTTACTCATATCGACTTAAGTGTTCAATAACTTCAACATACAATAAGATAATCTTTGCATAAATAGTTAGCATCAATTGCGTTCATATAAAAATACAAATCATGTAAAGTCACACATCAATACAGTGTTATTTCATAAACCCATCATTTATCACAATATAAATGCATTGATGTAAAATAGAGTAAGTAGACAAAAGACAAGAATTTCTGGAATAATCTCTTTCTTAATAATTCAGTTCTGCTTACAGACTCAAGACTTCACTGCACACTCAACTGCAGGGGTCCATGCACTCAGCTGTGGACTCTACTCTAGGCCTCTGTGCACACAGATACAGAGCCTTTCTTCTACTCTAAGATTTCTACAATCTTCTTTCTATTGACCCATTACATTCGTCTTCATCATCCTTGCTTTTCTTAGACATCCTAACACACACCTATTTATACAATCCCATGGTCCGCAGACCATGGGTAGATATTCAAAAGTAGACTCAACCTACATAAAATAAGGGTAAAACCCTTTATGACACTTTAACTATCTACGCGCTCCGCGACCACAACTTGTGGAGACTTTACATCTTATACAACAAAACTTGGGCTTTCACTCCAAAACTTGGGCTTTTGCCCCAAAATTGACCCTAGGGGACCCCATCCCAATAGTGCTTTAATTAAACTTGGTTTATGCTAATTAAATGTGCTTTACATTTGGCAGAGATTTTGGTGGATTCCGCCAAATCCATAACGCCCCCAATTTTAGCTGGATTAACTGAAGTTTTCTAGATTTGGAGGAGGTTTTCTAGGAGAAAATTGTTTCTATCATAACTTGGGCAAAAGTCAACCAAATTAGGATCAGAAAAAAGTGTTCTTAGATGATTCAGACATTATGAACACAATGTAATATTTTTTAATGGCAATGAGGCACTTTTGTATGTGATTTTTCCACATTGAAGTTTAAGGAAGCCTAGGGCCACCAGGAGAGGAGGACAAGCCTAGAACAATTGTAGTCCATTTACAGAGCTTGAAGAGTCATATTAGAGCTTTTTGGATGCTCTGAGTACATTGAAGTAGGTTTTAGGAGCTGTAGAGGAATGTAAACTATACATTTTTCCATTTTGAGAAAATATAGAGGCCCAAGCCATGAGAGCTAGACCAAGGAGATGTAGCCCGGGAGGGGTGAATTCCTTTATCAAAATATATTTTAAGTGTTCTTCTTGATGGTTTTCTATAATTTTACTTGTTGTTGTTCAACACTTTACTTTCATGCAATTCTGCTCATGATTTCACATAAAATTGACATAAAATTTACCTATTTCTAATCACAAACAGCATAAGAGAACCTTGCACATGAAGCAATTGACAAGCATTTGTTTAGAAATCTAAAGTTGAAATTAGCACAACAAAACTAACATTCAACTACAGATCAATTTTGGAGCCTTCCTTCCTATCCATAGGAGCTCATCTTGCATTGTTTCAGGTATTCATGCTTCGATTGAGAGTTATCTTTTTCATTTGTGCTTGTGCTGGCTTGCTTCCACACCTAACGAATCTTTCTAACTCACAAGCTCATCTCCCGACTTAGTCTCACAATAGTTATGGGCTTGCCTCCATAAATTATGCAATCCTTGAGGGCAAGCAACCTTGATGATGGGAATTACACAGTTCTGGCTGGTAGTTATCCTTGATCTCAGAAACTTCGCAGTCATGGAAGGCAACCCGACACTGAGCCCAGAAACTGCATAATCCCTCATTGAGCTCACAAACTTTGTAGTGCACTTAGCCGGAAAGTTACCTAGTCCCCCAGAACTACATAGTCTTTCCCAGCAGTGTGCATGGCAAGTTTCCCTGAAAAAGAAAAAGAAAAACATCGTTAAAAAATAGAGATCTATTTTTATTGTCTTGAAGGAGGCACTTTTGTTGTTTTTAGAAACTTCACCAAGTGTCGCTCTTTCCTTGATTTTAGGCATGTGCGTCATAAACCCTAATTCACTCAAATCTATTTAATTGACACCTCTAGAGTTCAATTTCACATTCAATCTTGGAGCTATAGCATTCTCGATGAGATCAAGGAACCTTCAGTGTGGTCGTCGTTGCTTTTTTGGGTGAGTTTCTCTTTTGTCGCCTTTTATCGCTTTTTCTGTCGCTTTTTGTCACTTTTCTTGTGTGAGTGTTGTTTTACTTATTTCTCTTCGTAGTTGTTGGTGTTTCAACTTGTTTTATCTTTTAGAAGTGTTATTTTAAGTGTTTGTGTGCCTTTCACAAGTGTCACATTGGTTTTCCTGTTTTTTGCACCGATGGTCATTGTTGCGACAACTCTCCTCACATACTTGATTTTCCTTATTTTTGATAAGTTGATACACTTGATCTAAATGGATTTACTCATACTTAGTCATTTTTCACTTAACTTCACATCATCACTCACTTTTGCTCATTTTTCACACTTCCATCGGAAAAATATGCACTTTCTTTGGCCAGATCTTGCCTTGCCGAGCTGGACATTGCGAAATCCTAAGGCTCAAGCCACAATCTTGGCCTTTGGAACTGCACAGTGTGTAGTACATGCTTGCTCCAAATATGCATTACACATTTTCAGGAGTCAACCTATCACCTTGCCACTAAGACTATGTAATGCATAGTCTCTCCAATCTCTGCATAGGCTAGGACTGCACATTGCGCTATCCCAAGCCTCAAGCTTCATCCTTGGCTGTTGGGACTATGTAGTGCACAATTCCCATAGGTAGCTAGTTCCTCTTGCCAATGAAAATTGTGAAATCCTTCCCATTAGATGCCTGATGTCTTGCTTGATCATGCCTTGTAAGTAGATTTTATAAACACTGATATTTGCTTGCCATGAGTGTCTTTTCTGTCCCACAGGTACCATAGTTGTTGAGCACTTCTCTCTAGTAGTCACTGTTACCATGGAATCAAAGAGAGCTTCTTCAAAACAAACCAGTGAAAGAAGTATTGGAGAAGCAGTTGAGCAAACATGAGTAGACTTTCTAGTCTATGTAGACACTCAATTGTTTATAGAAAAGGGGTCAACACTAACATGGAAACAAGTTAATGAATCTCTTTCAGGAAAGAGCCTTGAGGTAGATCTAGAGGACCAACAGGTTTATCTTAGTATCTGGAATTTAGGGATACACAAAATTGCATGTAGATGTGTAGATGTGATCAACTAGATTGTATCACACATTGATGAGAATACCATGACATTGAGCAGTGTCAGTGGACAGAAGCTTGCTACCTTTTAGGTAGAAGATTATCAGCGCAGTCACCCACAAATATGTGAATACACCTAACATTGTCAAAGGCTAGGTGAAAGAGACATCAAAGTTTCGACAGACATCCCCTGTGTATATAAGACAAATTCCCTCAGGAAGGCCTACTAGCTCTTGGTTATCTTATCTTGTATTATCCATGGTCAACAGAGCATGAAAACATTTCCTGAAGGCTGGGAAATCTTATTTGACTAGGTTGTGAATGAGGGGAAGCCATTCAATTGGTCAGATCTATTGGTTTGACAATTGAGGGCCCATGTAGCACAAGCTTGGAGTCCTCCTGATGGTGAGCAAGAAAGGTTCTACATGTCTACATATTTATTGGATGCAATATGTGCACAACAGTAGTTCCCTGGCATGAACTAGACATGGACACAATGATAATCTACTGTGCATATCTATTGCAAGTTCCTTTTGGATTGCAATCATCGAGGAATAATGGCACAGCTATAATTTTCTTGCATAGAGTTTTACAATCAAAGAAATCAAAAGCATGACACAAGTCTATGAAAAGTTGTTCGAAAGATTGAATAGAGTCATTAGGCAATGTGTTACACCATTCTCGTATGCGCCATTCGAATGTGAGAATGAATAACCTACAACCAACATTCTCACAATGGTTGTTGTGATTTGTGAAGAAATTAAGAAAATGTATGGTGTGCTCAAATAAATTTGTTTCACCATCACATCCCAACTAGACCTCACACCATTTGGAGTAGGAGTCCCAGCAATGGGTGGTAATGTTATGCCTTGACTACGAAAATGTGCATAGTGAAGTAAGGTAACTTTGGGTGAGAGCAAGTGTGTGACCCTGTGAAAAAGCCAAGTGTGATGTATGAAGGTTCCAATACACGAAGGGAAAAGGAAGTGTGCCCCTTGGAATCCTGTAATAGTACGCAACTTGAAAGGAACGCACGATCGTAATGACATCACAAGCTAAGATGTAGAATAGTCCACAACTTAAAATGATGAATTAATACAAGAAAACGCATTCAACAAGATTCATACAAATGCAAATGAAATAGTTCTTCTGCATAAGCGTAAGTTAAATAACATACATTGTAAATACAACAAGAATAGTCCTACTATATTCAAAACATATGCATGAAAGTGTGTCAACTCTAATTTTATTATAAGTGAAAGTTCCATTCATACATACACCATTGACGAACCACTAGCTCCAATAGTGGAACATTAAAGTCAAGAATGCTTGCTCCTCCAAAGAAGTATACTCACTCTAGGCTACGGAGAAGCCAAGGCTCTTCACAATACTCCTAAGCTCCTTCTAAGTTCAAGCCTAGCCAAAAGCTTGGATCCAAAAAGCATGTTACATGAGTTATGAGGTTCTATTTATAACAAGAGGGGGTGACTCTTCAACACCCATTTGTGACCTTTTTAATACCCTCATGACTCTTCATCTTCTTTACAAAATGACTCATCATATTTCAATATTGACACTTGGAATTTCACTTACGACATAATTACAAATAATATTACATTTTACACTTGTAACTATATAAGACAAAATAGGGTAGAGACAACATGACAACTCAAAAAGACACAACACTATGATGCTTGAATTTGGGAGAAATTTAGCTCAGAAACCTCCAATTGCTGCTTCTCAGTCACATATTGGTTCCAAGCTTGGTACTGTGTGATGATGTCCCCAAACTACATGATGGTGTCTGGATGGAAGCAGACTCTAGCTTCCATGGCATCTAGATACAATGTCTTGGAACCAGTTTCAAGTTCGTTCTGAAGCATGAGTGACACTTCTTTGCTTTGGACAGGACCACCGATGTAATTCTACATGTTCTATCTATTTAGCTCCAAATATGCCTTGGTGGAAATCTGTCTCAGCTACTCGAAGTGCTCTTCGATCTCCTACCCGACTTAGTTCTTAGGTTTGACATTGGTGAGTGAACCAACATATGGGATCTTGCATGTTTTCACCCAAGACATCCAAACTATTGAACAATCGTACATATGAGTCATGAATGACAAAAATAAATGAGGCGAGCTACTTGTTATTCTGAATCAACATCTGAATTCTCGCTTTCTCCAGCTCTGCCAATGAATTCATTTTATTCACTAAGTCAAGTGGTGCAAAAATAAATGAGGCGAGCTGCTTTTTATTCTAAATCAACATCTGAATTCTCGCTTTCTCTGGCTCTGCCAATGAATTCATTTTATTCGCTAAGTCAAGTGGTGCCCCTTTGTATCGCATTGTCCATTCTTGCACATAGGTGATGGAAACTTGTATATTCTTGAGAGTTTTAACAAAATATATGCTCTGTTGATGTAGTCCATACAAATGGACAACTGCTTTATGTACAGTCACAAAGCCCTCATAGATCTTCCGCAGGGTTTCTCCAAGTGTCGATACTTCAACAAATATAATTGCTTTCATCTCCTCCATGTAAACCTGTGTCAAAATTGCACTCTTTGCTGCTGCACAGAGTTGTTTTGCCTCTTGCCTGGCAACCTACAAGTTCTATGCCAATTTCTCATTCTCAACCATAAAATACTGAATGTTTGATCTTGTTGCTCCTACAAAGGCCAAACTGGCTTTGGCAATGGCATTTGGATGCTTCCTAGTGTCCGCCACTATCACCCTTTCTTGAACAAATGGAGGTGATGCGTGATCATCTAGAAAATGATTTCTATGTGCTTGTACAATCCTCTTTTGGAACTCATCGAATGACAGATTGTACACATCCATCACTGGGTCATCATCGAGGGGAGCAACATCCACTTCTTCACTCGGGGACTGGCTCTACTATTGGAGGTCATGGAGACTGAGTGGTGGCCTATGGTGCACTCGACACTAGATCAACATCTTCATTCTATGGCTACTGTTCCATCTACATGTCCATTACTTAAATGAAGTGCTCAATCTGCTAAGCAAGCTCTGGATCCTGCATCTGTTCACCTTCCTTCTCAGCTACTGACTAGTTCTATCCCTTCTCTTCAAACTGTATCAACATTATTTCTTCTGTCATTGCGTCATGCCTTTCTTCTTCCTCTTGCTTCCTCTTCTCTTCTTGTTCCTTCCTACTCAAATCTTATTCTTCCTTTAGTTTCTACTCTATCTCCTGCAACTTCAGTTCTGCTTCATGCAACCTCTACTTTTCTCTCTTCCTCCACTTTGCTCTGTGTATCCTCTACTTCCTCTTTACTTTTGTTGCTAAAGTTGCTTTCGTGAGAATAGGATTTTCTTTCATCTTGTTGTTTTTTTCTCCCTATGGATTATCGGCAATCTTCCTCTTTCCCTTGTCATGTAAGGGATTGTTGCCTTCTGCTACTGTTTCTTTTGGTATTTCTATCGTCTATGGAGCAGCCTGTGAAGTCCCCAATAGAATGATCGACTCACGGAGTTTGGAGGCATTGTAGCAATTTCTTGATGGATCCTCCTTTAGCCATGGAATGCCCCACTGATCCACGGGAAGTAAACTCTAACACAATGGTCTTTACAAATACCATGGGGATCATACGGATTAAAGTCCCAAGTACCGAATGCAAACCTGATTGTTTCCTTTCCATCAGAAATCGTGAATTTCAAGTTCTTTATCTTTTAATTGATCCATTTTTCAAAGCAAGAGTGGGCCATGGTGCTTTCTTGTTCCTGTGCAAAGCTGCTAACAACCATGTGGCGAGATGATATGACACTTCTTGCATGACAAGCTTGTTAGTGGCATACCTTGGTAAAATATGTGGAAGCTTCTCTCCGCCAAACACTCTAAGGAAGGTGCCACTTGGTGAGGCATACCAATTTGCAATGTCCACTATCACCTCCATTGCTCCTCATGACATGCAAGGTGGATCTTCTTCAAAGATAAGCTTGTAAAGGAGGATGATGAAATGGTCAGTTAGTTGTGTCATTATTCCTCAACGATGCAATATGAAAGGAACTTGCAATAGATATACACGACATAGTCTCGTTGTGTTGATCCAGATTTATGCAGGAATGCAATAAAGTACAAAAATAACCATAAATACAAATATGCAACATAAATAATACTTCATTTCATTAATGTAAAATACTGAAATATGCTTACAAACAAAAATGGAAATAAATTAACTCGGGCGATGGTAGATTATCTCTGAGGAGAGATGTGGCGGCTACATGCCTCTGAACTATGTTACAATGAGGCTTGAAGACCTATTTATTGTTGAGAAACAACGGAAAACCCTAAACATCCAAAAACCTAACCTTAGGAGATGAAGCGCCAAACTATGGGCCCCATTTGGGTAAATTAGTACATCAACTTCCAGGGGTCATAACTTTGGCATACGATCTCTGTTTGACACCCGTAACACCTCGTTAGAAAGATCTATCCGAGGAATACAAATTTCAAATGGCCAGTATAGTTTAAGATCCATGTAGCCCCCCGTTTCCCCAAAAAATGTCATTTAGGGGCTCAAAATGGCTCTGGAAGTTTAGGACCCGAAAAAACTGCCAAAAATAGTAAATTTTGCTGTAATTAAGGAAACTGAAAAATTGAAAGAGACAGTTGTGGGGTCCAAGTGGGATAGGCGGGTGGCCACCAACATCCACCTGGATCATGTGTCCATGTCTAGTTCATGCTATGGAACTACTTTTGTGCACATATTATTTGGTCAATTTATTGTCCTAAATTTCTCTACATAAATTATCAATCCGGGTATCGTAAACTGATGAAGTTTAGTGCACTGTTTGTGATATATGACCCTTCTTACTTCAATGTTTTTATGTTTTATGTTGTTTTGGGGGTTTTTGGTCCTTTAATCCCTAATGATTCACAATATAACTAACAAAAATCTTAAATCTAACTTCTGTAAAGACTGCTAAGAACCTAAAGAAATGAGAATTAAAAGAGCATAAGTAAGATCTGGAAGAAAAGTTTAATCAAGAAATGAAAACAGAATTTCTATTTCTAATATTATCATTATTTCCAAATCATGAACTAAAAACTAAAAAAAAAAGTAAAATTGCAACTACTGTCTAATCCATTACAAAAAAAAAATATGAAATACTAAAACTGAAAGTGAAATTGCAACTAATGTCTAATCTAATTCATGGAAACAAAACTAAATGAAATACTAAAAATTAAAGTGAAATTGCAATTAATGTCTAATCTATTATGGAAACAAAACTAAATGAAGTACTAAAACTGAAAGTGAAATTGCAATTAATGTCTAATCTATCATGGAAACAAAACTAAATGAAGTGCTTAGTTACTCTGCCTCTCAATTTTGGGAGAAAAACCTCCTTGTGATGACATTTTGAGGAGTTATGTACTTCATTATTCTAAGAGAAGATAAATACAAAAATGCAGAAAAGACTCATTGCATGAATGAAGTATTCAACCACTTAGTTTAAGATGAGTTATAAACTAGAAGGGCTTTTCAGAAACATTCATCTACACCATGAGTTAGTAACTAGTAATAAAATGGCAAGAACAAGAATCACACTGATTAGTCTAATTGAAAACTTAAAGACTAGTGAAACAGTAAATGAAACAACTACATTACACTACTGCATTTAAACTTCTAAATAATAATAAAAACTAGAAAGAAATTAAGCAAAAAGAAGCTATTCTGCACTGAAAGAAGCTATTTTGCATTAGTAAGAAAATGATAAGGATTGCATTATAAACAAGGTTAGTATGGAAATGATTATGAACAATGTGAAAGAAATGATGAATTTACAGTTAACTAGAAAAGACAAAACAAAATGAAATAAAACCTCAGTCAGCGTAGGGGCCCTCTGCAACTGATCAGGTTATGCGTACTTAATCAAACTCCAAAAAACTCCTTCACATATCCATAAAACTTGCGGTCTTCATTTAAAAAAAAACATAGGAAATGAGTTTTTCAAAATTACAGAGTAGTAGTCTGAGCTTAATACATGAGGAAATTTGAACTCCTTCTGAGTTCTTTACATAGGTATTTATAAGAAAATTATGCAACTGTTTGTGGAGAAAAATAAGCTACAACCAAAAACACGTAGAAGACAGGCACACGAAATTTTCTTCCTTGGCTGTTGGAGACATAAATCCAAGATGATGGTTGTTGGATTCGGTTGCACAGATGGCTGTTGGAGTCCGTGGGTTCAAGAAGTTTCTTTGGACAATGCTTCCCATCACCGTGAAACGTGTTGATTATCCACGAAACAGAGTCCTGTTGCCTTCGGTCTCTATGTTTGACTTCTCCATTGACCAGTGTCTTGTACCATCTTCCTTGTCGACCTGGGCTAGGTGAATAGGACATGATCCATGTCATGATGATTTCCAAGCTACCCATGTAGTTAGTTTCTCCTCCTGACACCTGGAACCTGTTAAAGCATGGAAGTAATTACAGAACAGCCGATTAGTTGCAGAATAGGCTGCGTTCCATAGCTAAAAGACAAAAACTTTTCAAATAGAAAAACATAAAAGCATAACATGTAAATCACTAAAAGTCCTCCTTAAGGAAATATATATTGGTCATTGATGATAGGAATGCATTTCTTCATGGAAAAACAAAGAAAAAGGATGAGAAGAGTTGCTAAGGAAAGGGTTGTTTTGAGGCTCAACACATAGTGCATCCAATAAATATACAAACATGTAGAACCTTTATTACGCACCATAGGGAGGACTCCAAGCCTGTGCTACATGGGCCCTCAATTGTCAAGCCAACATATATGACCAGTTGAATGGCTTCCCCTCATTCACAACTTAGTCAAATAAGACTGCCCACCCTTGAGGAAATGTTTTCATGCTCTTCTGACCATGGATCCTGCATGCTAAGATAACCAAGAGATGGTAGGCCTTCCTGAGGGAATTTGTCTTGTATACATAGGTGGGTGTCTATCAAAACTTCGATGGCTCTTTCACCTAGCCTTTAATAATGTCTCATGTATTCACATAGCTGTGGGTGACATAAAACAATGATTCCATGAGCTTCACTAGCTCGAGAAAGTGATACATGCACTGATAATGTTCTGCCAAAAAGGTAGCAAGATTCTATCCGCTGGCACTTCTCAATTTCATGGTCTTCTCATCAATGTGGGAAACAATCCAGCTAACGAAATTTTCACATGGGAAGGATGGATATCTGCATGCAACCTTGTGTGGTCTTGATAGCCAGATACTGAGATAAACCTGTTGGTCCTCCAGATCTGCTTCAAGGCTCTTTGCTGAAACAACTTCATTAACGTGTTGCCATGTTAGTGTTGACCCCTTTTCTATAAATAACTAAGTGCCTACACACACTAGCGAGTCTACTGGTGTTTTCTCAACTACTTCCCCAGTACTGCTTTTAGTGGTCTCTTTTGAAGCAACTCCCTTTGGTGCCATGGTAATAGAGATTGCTAGAGATAAGTGCTCAACGACTATGGTACCCGTGGGACAATGTTGGGTCACTGATTTGTCATCATTTTCGCTTGTCTTTGACATTCATTAGAGCATTATTTCCAACCATCCATTGCACCATTTCACTCACTTACCACCATTTTTACCATAATTCTTCATGACGTGTATCTATATGTCTAAGTGGTTAATTAACATAGTTTTCCTTTATTTTTAGTAGATTAATTTTTTGCATAATTTTAACTAATGACAGTTTAGCAAGTTCAAGTTGCTGTAGATTTGTCAAGTTTCTAGAGATACCTCATGGTTGAGGTAGTAGCACCACTCTAGAATGAAATCTGACACATGGACATTGTTTCTAGAAGCTCCAATATGGATTGTGATTGGTCAAATTCCACCCAGCTCACACATGTGGACCTCCAGGCAAAGATCAAGGGAAAATCACAGCAGTTTTGACCATTCAAATTAAAACTTTTTTTTTTTGAGCAAATGAAGGTGAATCTTATAAAAAAACAAGAGTTTTGTTCATAACAGATCCAATTAAGTTTTTTATGAGCAGTTTTCCCAAATTCGTTACCATTTGGGAGATATTTTGGGTTCTTTGGAGCCCTATTTTGCAGTTGCTTGAGCAAACAGTGCACGTATGTGTCAGTAAAGGCTCAGTCAAGCAAACAGAGGTTGGAATGGACTGTGCTTCATCAAATTCGTGGCAACTAGGTGTCCATTCAGTTATGATATTTAGCCATATGAATCTCCATGAAGTTAAATTGTAATCACTATATAAACATGCCATTGAAACAAAGAAGGGAGTAATTTTTTATGCGACTATAATACTATGTTAAAAACTCTATTTTTATTACTTGAATGAAGATGCATATTAAAATTCCAATGCACAGTTAGTTGATACCTGAAGTCGAGACCATCTGTTGTGGAGGGCGAGACCATCTGTTGTGGAGGGCCCCTGCAATAGAAGAGGTTCTATTTTATTTTATATTTTTCAATTAGATGCTTTCATAGTTTTGATTTCGTAGATTCAATTGTTATGTTTTTATTATGATATTTCATTCTTGTTTCATTCTAGACGCTTAAATCATCTCTTTAATTAGTTTCCATAATTCCATAATATAGGTACTCTGTAGATTCTAGTTCGTTTCCATGGTTTTTAGCATAGACTTTTGGCTTAAATAGATGAACAATTATTTCTAGAATTTTTGTTTCATTTCGAGCATTTCCTTTTCAATTACAATAGATGTCAAGCCAGCGTAGATTTATTTTCTTTTGAAGATAGATTAAATCTCTTTTTGCATAGATGTTTATCATAGATTAGATTTTCCTTCTTTCATCTAAGCAATAGAAGATTTCTTTCAAATAGATTCTTTCTTGCAAATTGAGTAGTTTATTTTTCGATTGTAATTTAAAGATTCTTTTTCTGAGTTTAAAATTGTAATTTCTTTCTAATGATTTCAATAATTTAGCAATTTGTTTATTTTCATTAATGTAGATTTCATTCACATAAAAATTTCCAAAAGACATAAAAATATTGAAGTTGTTTCTTTTTTTTAGAATTTTAGTTTTTCTTCTTAATTCATTCTTAGCAAGTAAATTGGTTAAGATTTAAAAATAGATTCAACTCACTTAAATTAGAATTCAGTTTAAATCATCATGATCTTTTACATTTCATCAAAAAGGACAAACAAAACATAAAATGACAATCATCATAATAAACCAAGTAAGAATGGCTTCTAGCATATATATATTGCATTGCATTTCATAAGTTTACCAACTCCAGTTGATAATTTATGCTTGCAATTTAAGAACATTAAATTGACTAAACAGACAGAAAAGACACTCATTGCAAGCAAATATCATACTTTATAAAATCTACTTACAAGCAATAAACCAGGCATTTGATGGGAAGAATTGCATAATTTTCATTGGCAAGTGGGTCTAGCTGCCCATGGGAACTGTGCACTACGCAGTCCCAGTAGCAAGGACGAAGCTTGAGGCTTGGGACTATGCAATGTGCAGTCCTAGCTTGGGTAGAGACTCGGAGAGACTATGCATTTTGCAGTCTCAATGGCCAAGGTGATAGGATGACCCCTGAAACTGAAGAATGCGTAGTTGGAACCAGAATGTACTGCACACCGCACAGTTCTAGAGGCAAATCTTTTGGATTGAGGCATAAGGATTACGCAGTGCTCAACTGGGCAAGGCATGATCTGGCCAAAGCAAGTGCATATCTGCTCGATGGAAGTATGAAAAATGAGCAGAAGTGAGTGATGATGTGAATTTGAGTGCAAAACGGACTAAGTATGAGTAAATACATGTAGATAAAGTGAAAAAAACTAATATAGAAGGAAAATCAAGTATGTGAGGAGAGTTACCACAACGATGAAAATCCGTGCAAAAACAAGAAAACCAATGGGACATTGTGAAAGGCACACGAAAACTTAAAAGAACACTTCTACAAGTTAAAACAAGTTGAAATGTGAGCAAATATGAAAAGAAATAAATAAAACTTCACTCACACAAGTGAAACGATAAAAAGGGACAGGAAAAACAGAAAAAGACAACAGAAGCGAAACTCACCAAGAGAAGCGACGGGAACTGCATCGAAGGTTCCTTGATCTCCTCAAGAATTCTAGAGATCCAATATCGAATGTGAAAATGAGCTCTAGAGGTGTCGATTAAATAGATTTGAGCGAATTAGGGTTATGACGTGCATACCTAAAATCAAGGAAAAAGTGACACCTGGCAGAAGTTTCTAAAAATATTGAAAGTGCCTCCTTCGGGATGCTAAAAATAGATCACTATTTTTTAGGGATGCTTTTTTTTTTCTTTTTTAGGGAAACTTTCCATGCATATTGCTGGGAAAGACTGCGTAGTTCTGGGGGACTAAGCAACTTTCTGGTTCAATGCACTACGCAATTTCTGAGCTTGATGAGGGACTGCATAGTTTTTGGGCTCAGTGATGGGATACCTTCCATGAATACATAGTTATGAGCTCAAGGCTGAATGCCATTCAAAACTACACAATTCCCATCATCATGGCTACTTCCCTCAAGGATTGCACAGTTTCTAGAGGCAAGCCTAGACAAGTCGGGAGATGATTTTGTGAGTTAGAAAGATTAGTTAGCTGTGGAAGCAAGCCAACAAAATAAAAAATGAAAAAGATAAGTCTCAGTCAAAGCATGAATACCTGAAACAATGCAAGATGAGCTCCTATGGATAGGAAGGAAGGCTCCAAAATCAAAGCATATGCAAAATTTTAGAGCGTGGTTGTAGCCACTACAACATTGGCAACACACTGGTAGAACTCCAGCTCTTTGTATGGATCTTTTGTCATGTAAAATAGGTCTAACTCTTTTGGAAGTATTGTTCAGTTCATTTATTATCACTTCTTATTCACTTAGATCGAGTTAAATATATAGTCCCTACCATTCCCTTCATCAGAAGCACACATACCAAGCCAATTTAGATTGAGTTATTTCGATCGGGGATGAGGAGTATATCAATGCACAAGTAAAAGAGATTTTCAGAGTCTTAGTTTTCATATCTGGTGTTGCTCCGTTGCCAGTAGGCTTGGATACTACCCAGGCGGAGTCACTTCAAGAACGCAAAAATTTCTTCTTTTCCAGTTAGCTTGGACAATACCTTGACGAAGTTGCTTGCTTCACCTCTCTACGCAAGAATCCTTTCTCTTCTTTCACCCTTTATTTCATTTTTATTTGTTCAAAGAACTGTGCATAGGCACTTATTTATTTCATGGGGGTGAAAGAGGGATCCTAAATTATTGAGAGCATAAGAGGTTGTCCCTTCAGAGGAGGATATTTATATACACCTCTGACATACTTGTTAAGGTTTTCCTCCCCTCCTTACTCTACTCAACTTAGATGACAATGATTAACCATAAATAGAAGTTCGATTAGAGTAGGCAGTACTAGTTAAAAGTGAAAGCTTCGTGATTTCACTATGACATTATCCAAAAGGAGTGTATTTTACATCAGAGTATATTCTACTAAAATAAATGAAAGATTCATATAAAGAGAGGGAATAGATATATAACCAAGCGTTGTTAGCAGTACAACTTCCTCTTTGGTTTCACTCACCTTGTCTGAGAAGCCAAACATGGTATCATGCGGTAGCTATCCTATCACTAAAAAGAAAATAAACAAAAGGAAAGAAGCATAACAGAAAGTAAATGAAATGAAATCAAGCAAACAAAAAAGAAAAGAAAACAACTACTCCTACTCCTAACCTAACAGTGAATAGGCCAGAATCACGTGAAATGATACTTCCAATGCAAACACCGATGTAATGGTTGTCCTATGTACGTGAGGGTGTGCATTTCAAAAAAGATATGCAAGTATAATAGAAAACAAAAAAATAAGATAGTACCAAAATGTTCGAAGTTTGAAATAACAAACAAAAAATAAATAAATAAATGCGCATGGGAGACATTCTATGGGTGCATGGTGGTGTGTAGATGCACTGCGACCTGAAGACATGCAAGAGCAAAATTTTGAACTGTGAAAATGAGCGAACATAAAGAAATAATAAAATTTTTGCTTTGCAACTGTGCTTTCCACATATGACTCCTCCAATGACCGAGTGATATGAACATGTGATACAGATGGAGGATGTGAAAATTGTAAAATAAATGGATTTTCAATGTGTACAATAGAGTGATGAGGAGCCTAGAAAGATTCAACACGTTTCTTATCAGAAGTGGAACTGACCTCAAGACTATGAGAACCTGACATAACCATCATCTCGGGCTGAAGTGCCTCGACAGCTTGGGGAAGTTCCAATTCACCAAAATATGGATCATCAAAGACCAGTGGCTTAGAAATATCGATAGTGGAAAAATCAGAATCATGATCAAATGAATCAATGAAAAGATCACAACAACCATGATCAAAAAGTTCAAGATTACAAATAGAGGCATCCTCATGATCTGATGAATTGTAAAGAGGGGATGATGGAGAATGAGAAATTTCACCCTCTATATTTCTAGAAAGATAAGATGAGAGATTGGGAGGATCAGGCAGAAAATATTTGTCCTCTTTGCATTCAGATGAAAAATTGGCATTCCACGTGTTCTGAGAATGATTGAAAGTAGTAACATCAACAAAAACTAAATTTTCACAAGATTCAATAGGAATGACAGAATCATGGAAAATGTCAGGATAATGCAAAAGAGGTGCGAAAGGAAGGAGGTCATCCTTCATTGTAGATTCTTGTTTAGATTTAGACTCCCACACATACTCATCGAAAATGATATCGCAGGTTGGTTGTTCAACACCAACTCCATCCAGAACTTGATCCTCGTGAACATCAAAAGAGAGATTCGAAATAGGTAAAAAACACGTCACAATCTAAAGGATCATAAGGACCAAAGGATGGAGGAATAGGAGATAAAACTTCATCGCAGCCACCGAAATCATAGTCCAAACTTGCACTGAAATTATGAGTATGTGAGGAGGGAAAAGGTAATGGTAGATCAATGGATGAATTCTTAACTTCTCCCACCTTAGCTAATGGAACTATAGTTGTTTGATGAGAAGGGGAGGGATGGTCACTTAGAATAGAAACTTCATCTATCACGGATTTAGAAGCTCTAATACCGAGGTATGTTGGGAGAGGTTTGAAAGATTCAAGCTTGTGTGGATTTTCTAAAATGTGAACAAGATATAGAAATATGTCTACCAAGAAAGACCAATCAACATCATCTTCTGGAAATTAAAATTAGAAATGAATGAAACAATCACGAAAATCTTGAATAGATTCATCAAGTGCTTCACTATGCACATTTTCGTAGTCAAGGCATAACATTACCACCCAATGCTTGGACTCCTACTCCAAACAATGTGAGGTCTAGTTGGGACTTCATATTAGGGAGATCCCCTGAATGTTGGTGGGTCCAACACCATCAATAGTATGACACACATGCATACACATTACACAGAAATGTTTACATTCATAACCAGTGCATATATGACATACATTCAACAACAACACCATCAACTTTCACATGGCGACACTACTAAACCATACCCAACACCATGCATACACAAACAGTACATAGACCATAAATGTAAGAACACATATTCAACTGACATGAATGCATGACTAACACACCACCCATCCAATCCAAAGGGTGAGCCATGCTCTGATACCACTCTGTAACACCCTCCTCCCACATCTACCCAAGTAACCGTCCAATCGGGGTAAACATGTGACGAGAGGCTACTATGATCTGATTCAACCTCCTAGATCACCTTAAGGAAGTGGAACCAACAAAACAAAAACAAGCTGACCATCCAAACATCCAACAAAACCTCTAGGAGCTACCCCATCCTTCCAAGTGACCAACCCCTGAGGAAACTCAATAATTCAAGGTCCTAGAGCCCCAATCACTCCCTTTCCAAGCCCTCCAAGCGACTAAAGATACCAGTCTATCCCATGAGCCTTCCTAAGTGTGACTATAACCTTTTTCTTCCAATTCTATGCCAATGATTGCGCGATTTAAGGCTAACTTTTAGGGCTAGGACCCAATCACTTCCCAGAAACTTCATGGAATTCACATAAATGAAAAGAGACAATGATGTCAATGATGCCAATACAAATTTTTGAACAAAGACTTGATTGGACCCCTACTAGCCATGACAAGCATTTCGTCAAACATGTCACAATCATGTATTCTATAGGTTTAACAATAGATTTAAGTATAAGGGTATTATACTTATACGAGAATCACTAAGAAGCATTGGTGCCTTATCAAATTAGTTGCATTATCATCTATTAGGTCCTATATTCATTGCTTATTCATTTAAAAATCAAAACATGATGAAAACCATACATTTTCACTATCATAAAACATATTCATAACCACCATATAAACAACAAAATTACTGAGGATACAATAGCCATATATGCCACAAATGATCCAGTACATTTACGCATAAAATACCAACGAAATGAATTGTTATTGATGAATGCAAAAGCCAACCCAGTATGGGACTACCACATTCCACTCGACCGTAGATTGGCTGAGGCAAGTCTCTCTTCAGCCAATCACCCCTGTGCCATATTCCAAGAATGAATGAGAGACTCATAACTGAAAGAAGAACCGAATGAGCATGGATGTCACCAGATTTATCCACCTACACCATGAGGAATGTTACTTCCTCCTAATCCCTAGGATTTACCGCAACCCACAATTTGATTCAAGGGTCACTAGGCCATGCTCGAGACACCACCCTCCAGGCTTTGTCGTATATCCCATCATTCACCAGCAATGATTCCTAGGCCTGATCAAGGGAAAACACCTCTAGGCTTTACTGTATATCCCACCATTCACCATTCCAGGATTCCTAGGCCCACCAAGGCACACAATACCTGGATTAACCCCAACCCATAGTCTGGTTCATGGGTTACTAGGCCAGTGTCTTTACTGCAATCCACATTCTGGTTCAGGGATCACTAGGTCAAATGTTTTTCCTTTCAAAGATCCACCTCACTCAGCTTCAAATACATCTGACTATCTAGCTCCATCAAAACATGTGAACCCATCACTTCAAGGCTATCCGGAAATGGAAAGGCAAGGCAAGGCTGAAGAACATTGTCACACCTGGAAAAACCCATGCCAATTTTTGTTTATGATAACCCTAAATAAAAAAAATTAGTTTGATTGGTCATTATAGATATGCCTAGGTTCATGTGACACCTGTTATAGGGTTCATTCAATGTTTAATAGGGTCATCATAACAAAAAATGTCACAACTCCATCCATTTTGAGGTCATCATTTCATATTAGATTGGTTTGACACTTTTACAAACTTTCGCAGCAAATGCCCATATTGAAGTCAATTATTTTCTACGAAACCACTGTTGCTTTCCATGGAGGTTAAGGTTGGTTTAAAGTTCAGAAAAGGTCATTCTAAAGGCTTATGTTTAGATTATAAACATAAAAAATACCTCAGAACTAGAAGAGGGAGAAAAAGGGTAGCATAAGAGTGTTTTTTGGCGTTGCTGCAAAAGTTTGCTATGAAACTGCTGAAAATGCTATTTTTGCTAGAAAATCATAAAAAACTCTGTTTTTCTGCCTTTTTGAAGATTTTTGATATCAGACATCCAATCTTTTGGTGGATTTCAGATGATAAAGGGTGTCCAGTTCATCATGATAAACTCCTATTTTTCAGCATGCCAAGTCAGCACATAGCCACATCTACATAATAGCCAGCTCATCAAGACAGTAAGAAAAAAGGGAAATTAAATTGATGCCTATCAACAAGTAGAATATGTAATGACACTCCAACAAATCTAGCATGCAGTTAGCTTCGGTTATCTACATCAACAAAAAGTGGTTATGGTTTTAAAGCTAGTAGAGTCCTAGTTCAATTCCAACTATTGTAAAACAGAAAATCCCTATGAGGACTCTGTTAGTTAGAAGAAAAGTAGGAATAGGTCTCTAGAATAGTGGATCAAATTTGGCCCAAGTGGAAAAATATGTAAAGAGATATTTTCTCTATAAATAAGTAGGTTTTCGACTTTAAGAAGGGTTGATGGAGGATGTGAAGAACTGACCTTTTGTAATATTTTGATCCTTTAATAGAAAATTTGTAGCAACTCTGTTTTTGTACCTGAGATTCATGTCATGGATTTTGTGGGTTTTTATCATGTTGTTTCAAGTTTTACATAGTATTTTTATTACTTGGGAATCTTGTCAAACTGCTATATTTCCTTCATTTAATATGTATGACTGTGGATGTTCATTTGTATCAGTTTCAAAGCTATAGATGCCTCAACTTCCATCAAAAACTGTTGTGGGCCATAATTTATTTTAATTTGATTCCATGTCCAATGGTGGCAGTAATCACATTTTGCTTCACCTACAAAATCAAAAAAGAGATCATAGTTAGTCATCTGTTGTTTGAGTTGTTTCAAGAATATTTGATAAACATTTGAGAGATCCCTCTTAGATTGGAAGGACTAAATTCTAGTTCAAATGGTTTGAAATAGTTACACTAGGTCAAAGGTTGAAAAAACCCAATTATTTCTAACCCAGTGATAAAACCAATGGTAGTAAGAGAACCAAGAACACACATTCATAACCATGAATTCCAAATCTAGCAAGGAAACCACACATGCAAATTGATACTTGAAAATAATTCCACTGTAGGTTCTACATCCTGCTCTTCCTTTCTTGATCTTTGCTTCTTGTTTTCCTTCTTTTCCTTTATTGATCTAATAATGAAGTGATCCAAAAAAACTCTAAGCGTCTAAGAGTGAGAGAGAGAGAGAGAGCTCCAAAACTGAACTGACAAAAGGGTACCAACTGATCCTTAGAAGCCTTTCTATTAATGTGGCCTCTATTTTCTTCATTTTTCCATTATTTTCTTTCATTTTCCTCCTCACATGCAACCTGTGACCTTTCACCTTCCTTTTCTCCTAGTTTCCATTATTTTCATAAATAAATTAAAGAAAAAATGCCATTTTGCCTTTCCAAAACATTTGCCATTTCCTTTGCCAATTTCCTTAAACATAATAAATCAAATGAACGCCCACACTAGGATGTCTTGCCCAACATTCAGCTTGGAATAAGTGTCCCATAACGTGGTTATTATTTTTTCCTTTATTAACTTTTATTACATGGAATTTTCACCAGGGCTGTTACATTTTTCCGTGAGACTGGTATTTGAAGGAGGAGATGAAGGGGCAAACAAAATATTGGAATATGTTGACAACATAGTTTTCTAGATATTTATCATTCTTAGATACAGATGCAAGCCCTGATGAAGCCCTAAAATCTATTAAAAGGGTGTTGTTCCCTTTTGGGAAAGTTGTTGAGGAATGTAGCAAGTATGTAGAAATTTTTGCATCAATATGACTTGGGGTTTTCATGAGGTTGTAGCTTGTGGTAAAATTGATAAAGAATTTGATGATGACTTAGAGGAGTTGTAGACATTTGTATTTTAAAGAATCTAAGTGGGAGAGAGGGATAAAGGAGGACCTTGTAAAGGATTCCCCTCATTTGAAACCACTCAACCTACATAAATTTAACATTGGGACCGATGAGAAGCCCAAAATTGCCTCTATTGGTGATTATTGGGATGATAAGACCACTTAGGATATTTTTGACTTGTTAAAGGAATATGAGGATTTGTTCCTTGCATCAGCCTAAGAGATCAAGGGGATTAAAGGAGAGTTGGGTGAGATGAAGAGAGATTTGAAACCTAATGCAAAGCCAAATAAGCATCAACCATATGATTAAATCCCTGAGTCAAAGAAAAGGTGAAGAAATAGTTTGTTAAGATCTTGGTTGTAGAACTCATATTTTCAGTCGATGAGGTAGAGTGGATTAGTCCCATTGTGATCTAGAATAAGAAGGATTCATAGGAAATATGAGTTTGTGTTGACTATAGGAGCCTTAACAATGCTTGTGTCCATGATCCATTTCCTACTCCTTTCATTGATGAGGTCTTGGATAACGTTGAGGGTAATGAATCTTATTCCTTCCCTGATGGGTTCTCTGGCTATCACCAAGTCTACATCGTAGACAAACATAAGAAGAAAACCACCTTTATGACAGAATGGGGTTCCTGTGCTTATAATGTTATGCCCTTTGGCCTGAAGAATGCTCCTACTATGTTTTCGAGGATTGTGATTACTAAATTTCGTGATTTTATTCATAATTTTCTTAAGTATATATGGATGATTGGATGATTTATATTTTGTTGAAGATTCATTCCAGTTTTCTTAGGGTTATGTTTGATCGTTTGATCTGGATTTAAACAGGAATGCAAAAAATTACAGAAATAACCATAAATACAGATATGCAACAGAAATAATACTTCATTTCATTAATGTAAAACACTGAAATATGCTTACAAACAGAAATGGAAATAAACCAGCTAGGGCAATGGTAGCTTATCTCTGAGAAGAGATGTGGCGTCTACATGCCTCTGGACTGTGTTACAATGAGGCTTGAAGGCTTGTTTATTGTTGAGAAACAATGGAAAACCATAAACATCCAAAAAACTAACCCTAGAAGATGAAACAACAAACTGTGGGCCCCGTTTGGGTAAATTGGTACATCAACTTCCCAGGGTTGTAACTTTGGCATACGACCTCCGTTTGACACGCACAATAACTCATCAGAAAGATCTATCCAAGGACTATAAATTTGGGAAGAGCAACATCAATCCATGGAAACATGTTGCTCCCAGATTTCCCAAAAAAATTCGTTTATGGCCTCAAAACGGCTCTGGATGTTCAGGACCCAAAAAATGCTAAAAATAGTAAATTGTGCTACAATTAAGGAAGCTGAAAATTTGAAAGAGATAGTTGTGGGGGACTAAGTGGGATAGGTGGGTGGCCATCGACATCCACCTAGGTCATTCCTCCCCCCCTTAGGAAGCAATGGTCCCCATTGCATTGAGTTCCTCCATCTGCTGAACTTGGTCCCTGGTGAGCTGTTCTGCAATCTCTGATGTGTCCAGTAATGGTGGGAAGCATGGTAGAGCATGGTCCACATTGAACACTCAGTGCAAGCGAAGGAATGGGGGAATGTTGTTCTCTAAAGCATGGTTCCCCACAACTTTTGTACTGGTGTAAGGACCATGTCACTTCTTATACTTGTCATTTTTCAAAATGGAGAGGTGATATATCAACCCATTGGGTAGAGGGGATCTAGGAGTCAAATCGAATGAATACTTGACCCGACAGTGCAATAGTGTCCCTGTGGGTGAGGAGAAGATGTTCATGTCTTCTTTCATGACCGTATCCATCTGCTGCCGTTGCTGTGTGGAGGAACCTTTCGTGGGGGTCATGGATGTGGCGATGATCTTTCGCTTACTTTGGGAGCGAACCAGACATAAAATGAATTTCCTAGTCTGGGAGATGAGATTGTTGCATTTCTTAGCATTGATCAAAGAGGTGGTGGTAGGTGGGGCTACCTCTGGTATCTTGTAGAATGAATTACCCAAAGTAATAATAACAGTGCATGGCCTTGACTCATACATAGCATGTCGCCTCCACAAGTATGGTTGGCCTAATAGTACATCACAAACATCAAGAGGTGTAACATCACACAATACCTTATCTGTGAAGGGCTTGATGCTGTAGGGAAGGTGGCACTGTTGGCGAACTCGGAGATCTCGTCCTTGGTGAAGCCACCTGATATTGTATGGCTGTGGGTGTGGTGCAGTCGGTAGGCCCAACCGCTTCATGAACTCTACTGAAATGAGGTTCTTTTGGTTGCCACTATTGACAATGAGTTGAAATGGTGAACCCTTCACCCACATTTGTGAGTGGAAAAGAAACTCCCCATCCTTTGGATCTTCGGGCTCATTCTTCTAGATCTTGGCAGTGGCAAAAATGGCACTGGGCTCCGCATCAATGATTTGCTTCCCTTTGCCATTCCCCTTGTCGGGTTCTGACTTAGGGTCAGAACATGCATTTGATTCTGAATCCTTCAACTCTGCCACCAGTGACTGCTTGGTCCAACACTCACTTATGTTGTGAGTGGGGCTCTTATGGAACTCACACCACTTTCATGTGTCCTTCTTCAACTTCGTGGTGTTGTTCTTTACTTGTGGCTTCGACAGGTTGTCTTGGGTTGCCCTGTCTTGGCCTTGTCCTTGGTTTTGTGATTTGGAGAAGCCTTTCCCTTGCTTCGGATTCGTAGATCCAAAGTCTCACTTCTTTTGTTTGAACTTCTGCTCGATTTTGACAGCGTATCGGTATGTCATGTCAAGCGAGGAGATGTTCAGGAACATCATCTCTTCTTGGATGTATCTGTGTAGGCAACCACGGTATTTGAGTACCAAATGCAACTCAGAATCCTTGATACCCAACTGTGTGTGAAAGGTATGAAAAATGTTTGTGAACTTCGACACATCTTGGTTCCTTCTTTGCCGCAGCTTGGTCCACTTTATGTATTTGTCCTCATAGATTTTGACAGGGTAGTACTGCTCCTTGATGGTGTCTCGGAATGAATTCCAAATGGGTGCGGCTGAAAACAGTGAGTTCGTACTTTCATCCTTCTACTCGTAGTAGGTTTCCCACCAGTCCTTGATGTGGGGGGCCGCTTTGAGAAGAGTAAAAATAATCTTTTCCTGAATGGAAAAATCATGAACAAAAAAATACCCTTCTAGCAGATTCAACCATTTATCTATGAAATCTGCGTCTATTTGACCCTCAAAGATGGGGATTTCAAAATTAACTTGTACCTTAAAGGGTGTGGCGTTTCCAGAGTAGCTGTTGGAAGCCGACACATTGCCTCTTGGTAGCCGCTGAAGGATCTGGGCAAAGTTGTACATCCTTGCGTTCCTTTGCCGCTCGAGGGCCTCTTCGAGCAAGATTTTGGTAGGATCACCTGCCCCCTCGTCTTTCTTTTCATCTGCTATGCGAGGCCATCGGGATTTGCGAGGCTGGTCTTGCAAAGGTTCGACCAGTTCAAGCCCTAACTCCTTATATCCCGACATCATTGGGGACATGCAAAGAAAAACAGAGAAAGAGCAGATTTCTCTGATACCACTGATCCAGATTTAATAAAGGATGCAACAAATTACAGAAATAACCATAAATACAGATATGCAGCAGAAATAATACTTCATTTCATTAATGTAAAATACTGAAATATGCTTACAAACATCAATGGAAATAAACCGACTAGGGCGATGGTAGCTTATCTTTGAGAAGAGATGTGGTGGCTACATGCCTTTGGACTATGTTACAATGAGGCTCGAAGGCCTATTTATTGTTGAGAAACAATGGAAAAACCTAAACATCCAAAAACCTAACCGTAGAAGATGAAACGCCAAACTGTGGGCCCCATTTGGGTAAATTGGTACATCAACTTCCTGGGGTCGTAACTTTGGCATACGATCTCCGTTTGACACACACAATAGCTTGTTAGAAAGATCTATCCGAGGACTACAACTTTGAGAAGACAAACATTAGCCCTTGGACCCATGTTGTTCCTAGATTTCCGAAAAAACGTTGTTTAGGGCCTGAAAACGGCTCCGAAAGTTCAGGACCTAAAAAAACTGCTAAAAATAGTAAATTGTGCTACAGTTAAGGGAGCTAAAAAATTGAAAGAGAAAGTTGTGGGGGTCAAAGTGGGATAGGTGGGTGGCCACCAAAATCCACCTGGATCATTCCTCCCCCCTTACGAAGCAACGGTCCCCATTGCTTTGAGTTCCTCCATATGCTGAACTTGGTCCCTGGTGAGCTGTTCTGCAATCTCTAATGTGTCCAGTAATGGTGGGAAGCATGGTAGAGAACGATCCACATTGAACACTCGGTGCAAGTAAAGGAATGGGGGAATGCTGTGCTCTAAAGCATGGTTTCCCACAACCTTGGTACTGTTGTGAGCACCATGTTGCTTCTTGTACTTGTCATTTTTCAAAATGGAGTGGTGATATATTGGCCCGTTGGGTAGAGGTTATTTGGGAGTCAGATCGAATGAATGCTTGACCTGACAGTGCAACAATGTCCCTGTGGGTGAGGAGAAGATGTTCCTGTCTGATTTCATGACCGTATCCATCTGATGCTACTGCTGCGTGGAGGAACCCTTCACGGGGGTCATGGATGTGGCGATGATCTTTCGCTTACTTTGGGAGCGAGCCAGACAGAAAATGAATTTCCTAGTCTGGGAGATAAGCGTGTTGCATTTCTTAGTAGTGATAAAAGAGGTGGCGGTAGGTGGGGCTACCTCCGGTATCCTGTATAATGAATTCCCCAAAGTAATAATAACAGTGCGAGACCTTGACTCTTACATAACATGTCGCCTCCACAAGTATGGTTGGCCTAATAGTACATCACAAACATCAAGAGGTGTAACATCACACAATAACTCATTTGTGAAGGGCTTGATGATGTAGGGAAGGCGACACTGCTGGCGGACTTAGAGATCTCGTCCTTGGTGAAGCCACCTGATACTATACGGCTACGGGTGTGGTGTAGTCGGTAGGCCCAACTGCTTCATGACCTCTACTGAAATGAGGTTCTTTTGGTTGCCACTATCGATAATGAATTGTAGCGGCGAACCCTTCACCCACATTTGTGAGTGGAAAAGACGCTTCCCCTCCTCTAGATCTTCGGGCTCATTCTTCTAGATCTTGGCAGTGGCAATAGTGGCGTTGGGCTCCACGTCAATGATCTGCTTCCCTTTTCCATTCCCCTTGTCAAGTTCTGACTCAAGGTCATAACATGCATCTGATTCTGAAGCCTTCAACTCAGCTACCAACGACTGCTTGGTCCGACACTCATTTGTGTTGTGAGTGGGCTCTTATGGAACTCACACCACTTTCCTTTGTCCTTCTTTGACTTCATGGTGTTGTTATTTTCTTGTGGCTTCGACAGGTTGTCTTGGGTTGCCCCGTCTTGGCTTTTTCCTTGGTTTTGTGATTTGGGGAAGCCTTTCCCTTGCTTCGGATTCACAGATCCAAAGTCTCGTTTCTTTTGTTTGAACTTTTGCTTGATTTTGACAGCATATCGGTATGCCGTGTCGAGCGAGGAGATGTTTAGGAACTCCATCTCTTCCTGGATGTATCTGTGTAGGCAGCTGCGGTATTTGAGTGCCAAATGCAGCTTAGAATCCTTGATACCCAATTGTGTGTGAAGGGTATGAAAAATGTTTGTGAACTTGGGCACATCTTGGTCCCTTCCGTAGCGTGGTCCACTTTATGTATTTTTCCTCTCAGCTTTTGACAGGGTAGTACTGCTCCTTTATGGTGCCCTAGAATGAATTACAAGTGGTGCAGATGAAAACAGTGAGTTCGTACTTTCATCCTTCTGCTCGTAGTAGGTTTCCCACTAGTTCTTGACGTGGGGGGCTGCTTTGAGAAGAGCGACAATAATCTTTTCCTGACTGGAAAAACCATGAACAAAAAAATACCCTTCTAGCATATTTAACCATTTATTTATGGCATCTGTGTTTATTTGACCCTTGAAGATGGGGATTTCAAAATTAACTTGTACCTTAAAAGGTTTGGCGTTTCTAGAGTAGCTGTTGGAAGCTGATGCGTTGCCTCTGGGTAGTCGCTGAAGGATCTAGGCAAAGTTGTCCATCATTGCATTCCTTTGCTGCTCGAGGGCCTCTTCGAGCAATATTTTGATAGGATCTCTTGCCCCCTCATATTTCTTTTCATCCGCCATGGGAGGCCATCGGGATTTGTGAGGTTGGTCTTGCAAAGGTTCGACCTGTTCAAGCCCTAACTCCTTATATCCCGACCTCATTGGGGACATGCAAAGAAAAATAGAGAAAGAGAAGACCACTATGATACCATTGATCCAGATTAATTAGGAACGCAACAAATTATAGAAATAACCATAAATACAGATATGCAGCAGAAATAATACTTCATTTCATTAATGCAAAATACTAAAATATGCTTACAAACAGAAATGGAAATAAACCAGCTAGGGTGATGATTGCTTATCTCTGAGAAGAGATGTGGGAGCTACATGCCTCTAGACTGTGTTACAATGAGGCTTGAAGGCCTATTTATTGTTGAGAAACAATGGAAAACCCTAAACATCCAAAAACCTAACACTAGAAGATGAAAAGCCAAACTGTGGGCCCCTTTTGGGTAAATTGGTACATCAACTTCCTGGGGTCATAAATTTGGCATACGATCTCCGTTTGACACGCACAATAGCTCGTTAGAAATATCTATCCGAGGACTACAACTTTTGGAAGACAAACATTTGTCCCTGGACTCATGTTTTTCCTAGATTTCTGAAAAAACTTCGTTTAGGGCCTCAAATTGGCTCTAGAAGTTCAGGACCTAAAAAAACTATTAAAAATAGTAAATTGTGCTACAATTAAGGAAGCTGAAAAATTAAAAGAGATAGTTGTGGGGGTCCAAGTGGGATAGGTGGGTGGCCACCAAAATCCACCTGGATCATTCCTCCCCCCTTAGGAAGCAATGGTCCCCATTGCGTTGAGTTCCTCCATCTACTGAAATTAGTCCCTGGTGAGTTGTTCTGCAATCTCTAATGTGTCCACTGATGGTGGGAATCATGGTAGAGTGCGGTCCACATTGAAGACTTAGTGCAAGCGAAGGAATGGGGGAATGTTGTGCTCTAAAGCATGGTTCCCCACAGCCTTGGTACTGGTGTAAGGACCATGTCACTTCTTGTACTTGTCATTTTTCAAAATGGAGTGGTGATATATCAGCCCGTTTGGTAGAGGTGCTCTGGGAGTCAGATCGAATGAATGCTTGACCTGACAGTGCAACGGTGTCCCTATGGGTGAGGAGAAGATGTTCTTGTATCTTTCATGACTGTATCCATCTACTGCTGCTGCTGCGTGGAGGAACCCTTCACGGGGGTCATGGATGTGGCGATGATCTTCTGCTTACTTTGGGAGCGAACCAGACAGAAAATGAATTTCCTAGTCTGGGAGATGAGCTTGCTGCATTTCTTAACAGTGATCAAAGAGGTGTCGGTAGGTGGGGCTACCTCCGGTATCCTGTATAATGAATTACCCAAAGTAATAATAACAGTGCGGGGCCTTGTCTCATACACAAAATGTCGCCTCCACAAGTATGGCTGGCCTAATAGTACATCACAAACATCAAGAGGTGTAACATCACATAATACCTCATTTGTGAAGGGCTTGATGATGTAGGGAAGGCGGCAATGCTGGCGGACTCGGAGATCTCATCCTTGGTGAAGCCACCCGATACTGTACAGCTGCAAGTGTGGTGTAGTTGGTAGGCCCAATCGCTTCACGACCTCTGCTGAAATGAGGTTCTTTTGGCTGCCACTGTCGATAATGAATTGTAGTGACAAACCCTTCACCCACATTTGTGAGTGGAAAATACACTGCCCCTCCTCTGGATCGTTGGGTTCATTCTTCTAGATCTTGGTGGTGGCAACAGTGGCGCTGGGCTCTACACCAATGATCTGCTTCCCTTTGCCATTCCCCTTGTCGGGTTCTAACTCAGGGTCAGAACATGCATCTGATTCTGAAGCCTTCAACTCGGCCACCAGTGACTGCTTGGTCTTACACTCACTTGTGTTGCGAGTGGGGCTCTTATGGAACTCACACCACTTTCCTGTCTCCTTCTTTGACTTCGTGGTGTTGTTCGTTTCTTGTGGCTTCGATGGGTTGTTGTGGGTTGCCCTGTCTTGGCTTTGTCCTTGGTTCTGTGATTTGGGGAAGCCTTTCCCTTGCTTTGGATTTGCAGATCCAAAGTCTCGTTTCTTTTGTTTGAAATTCTGCTCGATTTTGACAGCGTATCGGTACACTGTAATGAGCGAGGAGATGTTTAGGAACTCCATCTCTTCCTGGATGTATCTGTGTAGGTAGCCGTAGTATTTGAGTACCAAATGCATCTCAGAATCCTTGATACTCAATTGTGTGCGAAGGGTATGAAAAATGTTTGTGAACTTGGGCACATCTTGGTCCCTTCCTTGCCGCAGCGTGGTCCACTTTATGTATTTGTCCTAATAGCTTTTGACAGGGTAGTACTGCTCCTTGATGGCATCCCAGAATGAATTCCAAGTGGGTGCGACTGAAAACAGTGAGTTCATACTTTCATCCTTCTGCTCATAGTAGGTTTCCCACCAGTCCTTGACGTGGGGGCTACTTTGAGAAGAGCAAAAATAATCTTTTCCCGACTGGAAAAATCATGAACAGAAAAGTACCCTTCTAGCATATTTAGCCATTTATCTACGGCATCTGTGTCTATTTGACCCTCGAAGATGGGGATTTCAAAATTAACTTGTACCTTAAAGGGTGTGGCATTTCCAGAGTAGCTGTTGGAAGCCGATGCGTCGCCTCTGGGTAGCCACTGAAGGATCTAGGCAAAGCTGTCCATCATCAGTTTCCTTTGCTGCTCGAGGGCCTCTTCGAGCAAGATTTTGATAGGATCTCTTGCCCCCTCGTATTTCTTTTCATCTGCCATGTGAGGCCGTTGGGATTTTCGAGGCTGGTCTTGCAAAGGTTCAAGCAGTTCAAGCCCTAACTCCTTATATCCTGACCTCATTGGGGACATGCAAAGAAAAACAAAGAAAGAACAAACCGCTCTGACCACTGATCCAGATTTAAACAGGAACACAACATTTTACAAAAATAACATAAATACAGATATGCAACGGAAATAATACTTCATCTCATTAATGTAAAATACTGAAATATGCTTACAAACAGAAATGGAAATAAACCAGCTAGGGCGATGGTAGCTTATCTCTGAGAAGAGATGTGGCATCTACATGCCTTTGGACTGTGTTACAATGAGGCTCGAAAGCTTTCTTATTGTTGAGAAATAATGGAAAACCATAAACAGCCAAAAACCTAACCCTAGAAGATGAAATGCCAAACTGTGGGCCCTGTTTGGGTAAATTGGTACATCAACTTCCCGGGGTCGTAACTTTGGCATACGACCTCCGTTTGACATCCACAATAGCTCATTAGAAATATCTATCTGAGGACTACGAATTTGGGAAGAGAAAAATCAATCCATGGACACATGTTGCTCCCAAATTTCCCAAAAAACTTCGTTTATGGCCTCAAAACAGCTCCGGATGTTCAGGACCCGAAAAAACTGCTAAAAATAGTAAATTGTGCTACAATTAATGAAGTTGAAAAATTGAAAGAGACAGTTGTGGGGGACCAAGTGGGATAGGTGGGTGGCCACCAACATCTACCTGGGTCATTCCTCCCCCCTTAGGAAATAATGGTTCCCATTGCATTGAGTTCCTCCATCTGCTGAACTTGGTCCCTGGTGAGCTGTTCTGCAATCTCTGATGTGTCCAGTAATGGTGGGAAGCATGGTAGAGCACGGTCCACATTGAAAAATTAGTGCAAGAAAAGGAATGGGGGAATGTTGTGCTCTAAAGCAGGGTTCCCCACAGCCTTTGTACTGGTGTAAGGACCATGTCGCTTCTTGTACTTGTCATTTTTCAAAATGGAGCGGTGATATATCGGCCTGTTGGGTAGAGGTGCTCTAGGAGTAAAATCGAATGAATTCTTGACCTGACAGTGCAACGGTGTCCCTGTGAGTGAGGAGAAGATGTTCCTGTCTTCTTTCATGAATGTATCCATCTGCTGCTGCTGCTGCGTGGAGGAACCCTTTGCGGGGGTCATGGATGTGGTGACAATCTTTCGCTTACTTTGGGAGTGAACCAGACCGAAAATGAATTTCCTAGTCTGGGATATGAGCTTGTTGCATTTCTTAGTAGTGATCAAAGAGGCGGTAGTAGGTGGGAATACCTCTGGTATCTTGTATAATGAATTACCCAAAGTAATAATAACAGTGCGAGGCCTTGACTCATACACAACATGTCACCTCCACAAGTATGGCTGGCCTAATAGTACATCACAAGCATTAAGAGGTACAACATCACACAATACCTCATCTGTGAAGGTCTTGATGCTGTAGGGAAGGTGACATTGCTGGCAAACTCAGAGATCTCATCCTTGGTGAAGGATCTAGGCACATCTTGGTCCCTTCCCTGCCGCAGTGTGGTCCACTTTGTGCATTTGCCCTCATAGCTTTTGACAGGGTAGTAATACTCCTTGATGGCATCTCGGAATGAATTCCAAGTGGATGCGACTGAAAACAGTGAGTTCGTACTTTCATCCTTCTGCTCTCAATAGGTTTCCACCTGTCCTTGACATGGGGGGCTGCTTTGAGAAGAGTGAAAATAATTTTTTCTCGACTAGAAAAATCATGAACAGAAAAATACTCATCTAGCAGATTTAACCATCTATATACGACATTTGCATCTATTTGACCCTAGAAGATGGGGATTTCAAAATTAACTTGTACCTTAAAGGGTGTGGCGTTTCCAGTTTAGCTGTTGGAAGCCGATGTGTCGCCTCTAGGTAGCCGCTGAAGGATCTAGGCAAAGCTGTCCATCATTGCATTCCTTTGCCACTCGAAGGCCTCTTCGAGCAAGATTTTGATAAGATCTCCTGCCCCCTCATCTTTCTTTTCATCCGCCATGGGAGGCCATCAGGATTTGCGAGGTTGGTTTTGCAAAGGTTCGACTAGTTCAAGCCCTATCTCCTTATATCCCAACCTTGTTGGGGATATGCAAAGAAAAACAGAGAAAGAGCAGACCACTCTGATACCATTGATCTATATTTAAACAAGAATGCAACAAATTACAAAAATAACCATAAATATAGATATGCAACGGAAATAATACTTCATTTCATTAATGTAAAATACTAAAATATACTTACAAATAGAAATGGAAATAAACCAACTAGGGCAATGGTAGCTTATCTCTGAGAAGAGATGTGGCAGCTACATGCCTCTGGATTGTGTTACAATGAGGCTCGAAGGGCTATTTATTTTTTAGAAATAATAGAAAATCCTAAGCATCCAAAAACATAACCCTAGAAGATGAAACGCCAAATTGTGGGCCCTGTTTGGGTAAATTGGTACATCAACTTCCCGGGGTCGTAACTTTGGCATACAATCTCCATTTGACGCACACAAAAGCTCATTATAAATATCTATCTGAGGACTACAACTTGGGGAATTGCAACATTGTCCATGGACCAATGTTGGTCCAAGATTTCCCAAAAATCGTCATTTAAGGCCTCAAAACGACTCCGAAAGTTCAGGTCCCAAAAAAATTGCTGAAAATAGTAAATTGTGCTACAATTAAGGAAGCTAAAAAACTGAAAGAGATAGTTGTGTGGGTCCAAGTGGGATAGGTGGGTGGCCAAAAACATCCACCTGGATCATTCCTCCCCCCTTAGGAAGTAATGGTCCCCATTGCGTTGAGTTTCTCCATCTGCTGAACTTGGTCCTTGGTGAGCTGTTCTGCAATCTCTGATGTGTCCAGTAATGGTGGGAAGCATGGTAGAGCGCAGTCCACATTGAAAACTCAGTGCAAGCAAAGGAATGGGGGAATGCTGTGCTCTAAAGCACGGTTCCCCACAACCTTTGTACTGGTGTAAGGACCATGTCGCTACTTGTACTTGTCATTTTTCAAAATGGAGCAGTGATATATCGACCTGTTGGGTAGAGGTGCTCTGGTAGTCAGATCGAATGAATGCTTGACCTGACAGTGCAACAGTGTCCCTGTGGGTGAGGAGAAGATGTTCCTATCTGCTTTCATGACTGTATCCATCTGCTGAAACTACTGCGTGGAGGAAACCTTTGCGGGGCTCATGGATGTGACAATGATCTTCTGCTTACTTTGGGAGTGAACCAGACAAAAAATGAATTTCCTAGTCTGGGAGATGAGCTTGTTGTATTTCTTAGCAGTGATCAAAGAGGTGGTGGTAGGTGGGGCTACCTCTGGTATCTTGTAGAATGAATTTCCCAAAGTAATAATAACAGTGCATGGCCTTGACTCATACACAACATGTCGCCTCCACAAGTATGGTTGGCCTAATAGTACATCACAAACATCAAGAGGTGTAACATCACACAATACCTCATCTATGAAGGGCTTGATGCTGTAAGGAAGGCGGCACTGTTGGCAAACTCGGAGATCTCGTCCTTGGTGAAGCCACCTGATATTGTACGGCTGCGGGTGTGGTGCTGTCGGTAGGCCCAACTACTTCATGACCTCTACTAAAATGAGGTTCTTTTGGCTGCCACTGTTGACAATGAATTGTAGCGGTGAACCCTTCACCCACATTTGTGAGTGGAAAGGATGCTCCCCCTCCTCTGGATCTTTGGGCTCATTCTTCTGGATCTTGGTGGTGGCAATAGTGGCGTTGGGCTTCGCGTCAATGATCTGCTTCCCTTTGCCATTCCCCCTATTGGGTTTTGACTTAGGGTTAGAACATGCATATGATTCTGAAGCCTTCAACTCAGCCACCAACGATTGCTTGGTCCGAGACTCACTTGTGTTGTGAGTGGGGCTCTTATGGAACTCACACCACTTTCATGTTCCCTTCCTCAAATTCGTGGTGTTCTTCTTTTATTTTGGCTTCAATGGGTTGTCTTGGGTTGCCCCGTCTTGGGTTTGTCCTTGGTTCTATGATTTGGTGAAGCCTTTCCCTTGCTTCGGATTTGTAGATCCAAAGTCTTGCTTCTTTTTTTGAACTTCTGCTCGATTTTGACAGCGTATCAGTACGTCGTGCCGAGCAAGGAGATGTTTAGGAACTCCATCTCTTCTTGGATGTATCTGTGTAGGCAACTGTGATATTTGAGTACCAAATGCAGCTCATAATCCTTGATACCCAACTGTGTACGAAGGGTATGAAAAATGTTTGTGAACTCCGACACATCTTGGTCCCTTCCCTGCCGCAACATAGTCCACTTTATGTATTTGTCCTCATAGCTTTTGACAGGGTAGTACTGCTGCTTTATGGCGTCTTGGAATGAATTGCAAGTGGGTGTGATTAAAAACAGTGAGTTCGTACTTTCATCCTTCTACTCGCAGTAGGTTTCCCACCAGTCCTTGACGTGGGGGGCTACTTTGAGAAGAGCAAAAATAATCTTTTCCTGACTGGAAAAATCATGGACAGAAAAATACCCTTCTATAAGATGTAACCATTTATCTATGACATCTGCGCCTATTTGACCCTTGAAGATGGGGATTTTAAAATTAACTTGTACCTTAAAGGGTGTGGCATTTCCAGAGTAGCTGTTGGAAGCTGATGCATCACCTCTAGGTAGCCGCTGAAGGATTTGGGCAGAGCTGTCCATCATCGCATTCCTTTGCCACTCGAGGGCCTCTTCGAGCAAGACTTTGATAGGATCTCCTGCTCCCTAGTCTTTATTTTCATCTGCCATGGGAGGCCTTCGGGATTTGCGGGGTTGGTCTTGCAAAGGTTTGACTAGTTCAAGCCCTAACTCCTTATATCCTGACCTCATTGGGGACATGCAAAGAAAAATAGAGAAAGAACAAACCGCTCTGATACCACTGATTCGGATTTAAATAGGAACACAACAAATTACAGAAATAACCATAAATACAGATATGCAGCGGAAATAATACTTCATTTCATTAATGTAAAATACTGAAATATGCTTACAAATAGAAATGGAAATAAGCCAGCTAGGGCGATGGTAGCTTATCTCCGAGAAGAGATGTGGTGGCTATATGCCTTTGGACTCTGTTACAATGAGGCTCGAAGGCCTATTTATTGCTGAGAAACAATGGAAAACCCTAAACATCCAAAATCCTAACCCTAGAAGATGAAACACCAAACTGTGGGCCCCGTTTGGGTAAATTGGTACATCAACTTCCTGGGGTCATAACCTTGGCATACGATCTCCATTTAGTGTCCACAATAGCTCATTAGAAAGATCTATCTGAGGAATACAACTTTGGGAAGAGCAACATCGGTCCATGGACACATGTTGTTCCCAAATTTCCCAAAAAACGTCGTTCAGGGGCTCAAAAAGGCTCCCGAAGTTCAGTACCCGAAAAAACTCCTAAAAATGGTAAATTGTGCTACAATTAAGGAAGTTGAAAAATTGAAAGAGATGTGGGATAGGTGGGTGGCCACCAACATCCACCTGTATCATTGTTGTAGTTAGCTACAAATTTCTCTCAAGTTAAATAAGTGTATCTTTTCTATCCCTTTTGAAACGTTCCTTGGATATATATTTTACAAGGAAGGAGTATGTGTCAATCCAGCTAAGGCTGTGGTAATATTCAATATGCCACCACCAACTAGTGTTAAAAAATTAAGATCCATTCTGGGTCATACAGGACACTATCACAGATTCATTCCTAATTATGCTCTCATTACTGCACCACTGGAAAAAATATTGAAAAATTATGAAAATTTTGTTTGGACTGTTGAATGTAACAACCCCTAGTTGATTTTTGTTGGGCCTCATAATTGTCATAATTTCCTTGCCTTACTTCTTAGTTTCCATAATATTTTCTAAGTATTTTTTGTAATTTGGTTATGATAACTTATATAGTATGGATTCTAGTAGTGTTTTATATGCATTTATTATTTTATTATTCCTATTTACGGATTTGACCATTAAAGTGTTATTTACTTACGAATGGATCCTTATTTTGGACAAGAATCTATTGATGAATTGGAATTTGATGTTGCTTCCTGGAATGATCATGGGAGATTAGATAGCTTCAGGCTGTTATACTTTGTTTGGAGAAAATTAGTTAAAGATGAGCTTCTGACCTGGTCCTCTAGATGCATTAAGATCTCTTGTAGCTTAAAATGAGCATCTTGAGAATCTTTAGATTCTCAAGATCACTCTTCATCAGAAATAGATTCTATGTTCTTATCTTTTACCGACATGATATAAAAAATTGCATTAAGCCTCAAAAGGGGTTGTTCAGTTGTATTATTATTTTTGACATAAGTTCAGACTTGTGAAGGCATCGATTGTAATTGGTTCTTTGTAATTGAATGGAAGTGTTTATTACTTAAAGTTAATTTGTTGTGCTGATTATTTTCATAAGGAAGTTCAATTATAGTGATTTGGGCCCAATCCTGGAAGCAACACTGTCTTTACTTGTATCATTAAATTGGTGTTTGATTCTCCTCCTTTAGTTATTTCCATTTGTGTAATTGCTCTTCATTTCTCATTGCTTGTGCATTAAATCAAATGCTCTGTTTTGAATAAGATTTATCGAGATCCTTACAGAATACATTTGTTGTAGTTAATCTGTTAAGATTATTGTCATTTCTTGTCATTTCCAGTAAATTATCATAGAGCGTTATCTTGCTTAATCACTTTCGATGATATGATCATGTAGTACTGTATTTCTATTATGTAGGTGTTGTTCCCTAAGAAAAAACTTGATGTTCAATAGGTTTTCCTTTGTTGTTTCTTCTAGAGAGCATATAAAAGTTAATGTTTTGAATGGTTTGCTATAATTAGAATGTTAGGTCCCTATACTACTAGTGTAACCCCTTATTGTTATTAGTACAAACCCCTTATTATATTTTTGTGCCCATGTAGTCCCCATATTGTTATTATTGTGCCCCATAGAAGCCCACTATTGTTATTATTGTGCCCTTACATTATTATTGTTATGTCGGCTCTAATTATATTATGACCCCTTAGACTCCTATATATAGAAAGGAGGTCATGTCATTTGTATCATCTAATAATTTTTCATTTGTGTAATGTAAAGGAGGTTGCCCCCTCGAAAAGGCTTATTTTGAAGGTGTTTATCTATCTTTTCTATCTTTTATGAGTTGGTTTCATAACATTTGGTATTAGAGCTTTGGATTCTAGGGTTTCGCTGCTCCAAACAGGTCATCGTGGCATTTTCTCTATAATGTTTTTGCTAAGAAATTTCAGATGCTAAAAAACAACCCATTTGAGAGGAAAGCGGTCTGAACCTTGCACCCAAATTTTAGAGATTTCCACACTATATTTTCGGAGATATGATCTAAGGAAGTTAGGGTTTTTTCAAGCTCCAGAATTTCATCTCAAACAAATAATCGTGGAAGTTTCGCTATAATGTTTTTTCTATGGATGTTCAGACTCAGAAATTAAAACCCATTTGAGTCGAAAGCTTGTTGAAGCTCAGGTCAGAATTTAAAATCTTGACTCGCTATATTTTCAGAGATATAATCTGAGGAAGTTAGGGTTTTTGCAGACTCTCGAATTACATTCTAAACAGGTGATCTTGGGACAATCATCATAACTTTATCTCTGAGCATCAGATTGAAATGTAGTAAGAAGTTACAAAAAGAGGATGGACTGTAGTTTTCCACGTATATTTTTAGATCCGAATGTTGAAACAGTAACACGTGGCATGTCATACAAGTTCACTCTACTGAAACATTATATAATCAGGTCATCTTAGGAGAGTAGGCATAACTCTTCCTTGCAGAATCCAATATTGATCAGACTTGAGGGGTTAGAAAGAGGACTTAGAGGGATATTGCAGGATGCAATTTCAGAACTTGGAGATTTGAAATTACAGAGTTACAACCTTTTCAAGATCGAGCTCCTAAAATAAAGAGAAGGTGATATGAGGAAGTTTGATGGCAAGGATTCGGTAAATTGGATACTACAAATGGAGCAATATTTTGATCTACATGACGTGCAACTGTTACAAAAGGTACGTATTACATCTTCATATTTAGAACCAAATCAATTTTTATGGTATAAAGGGCTTTGTTCTCGTAAACCACTTGTTATGTGGTCAATTTTCACAGAGGAAATGATAGCACATTATGAGGATACAAAGAGCAACACCTTATTTAGCTAATTGATAAATCTCAAACAAAAGTGTTTAGGACTTTCAAAAATTGAATATAAGGAAAAATGATATTCCAGAGAAGCAGAGGATTGATGTCTCCATAGGGACTTTAAAGGATAAAATTCAACATGAGGTTCGTCTTTGGGAACCTGATTCATTGGAGAAGGCATTCAGGTTGGAAAGAAAAGTGGAAAGAAAAATTATGGCAACAAGGAAGTCTACCCATCACAACTATAAAGATGGAAGTGTTGTTTCTCCTAGCCTTCCACAACCTACAAGGTTGACACCACAACAATTGGAAGAAAAAAGAGCAAAAGGGCTTTGTTACAATTGTGATAACAAATACATTAAAGGTCATAAGTGTGCTGAGAAGAAATTATTTTACATTGATTGTGAAGAGGAGGAAGAAAAGGATCAAGAAATGTCAAAAGAAGAGGATATACACCAAGAACCAACCCCAGAGAAAGAAGAAATGAATCCGACCATATCTTGTAAAGCATTGGAAAAAATCACCACTCCTCAAACTCTCAAGATAGAAGGACATATCAAGAAGGAAAATATTCAAGAAGTGAAAGATCACATCGAGAAATAAGAAATGAATCCGACCAAATCTTGTAATGCATTGGTCGGAATTACCACTCCTAAAACTATCAAGATAGAAGGACATATCAAGAAGAAAAATGTTCAAGAAGTGAAAGATCACATCGAGCATCAAGAAATGAATCCGACCATATCTTGTAATGCATTGAAAGAAATTATCACTCCTCAAACTCTCAATATAGAAGGATATATCAAGAAGAAAAAGATTCAATCAGTGAAATATCACATCGAGCATCAACAACAAGTTCTCCAACTTTTAAACGATAACGCCACTTTGGTGTAGAATAGAATGAAACAACAGGCATATCAACATCACAGTGAAAGAAGTTTTGATGTAGGTGATTGCGTATTTTTATAGCTACATCTCAAGCAATCTATTTATGAGAAGGAAATGTTGGAAATACCACATGCACTTAAGAAATGGCAACCTTACCTAATGGGAACACACTTCAAGGTAAAAGTGGATCATGATAGTCTTAAATAATTTTTAGAACACAGATTATCTTTATAAGAAAAAAAAAATGGGTCACAAGTATGTTGGCTTATGACTTTGAAATCATCTACAAAAAAGGGAAGCAAAATGTTGTTGCAGATGCACTCTCAAGAAAGGATGAGGATGTGGAAGCAATGTTTTGTGATGTTTCTATTATCCAACTAGATTGGATAAACGAAGCAAGGGATGAAAGGAAGAAGGATGAAGAAGTGTGGCCACTCATTCAAAAGTTGCAGAAGATCCCAGTTCAAACAATATTGCCAGAACTTGACGAGGAAGGAAAAATCATATTAGAACCTGGAGCAGTCACAGAAACAAGAACCTGACAACTATGAAATCAATCAATTTCAGAGTATCTCATCAAGTGGAAGAACTTACCCGTTGGAGATTCCACATGGGAGGATAAGAATTTTATACAAAAGCATCAAGAACTACTCAAGCGTTGAGGACAACACTTTTTGAAGGAGGGGGGCATGTTAGGTCCCTACACTACTGGTGTAACCCCTTATTGTTATTAGTACAACCCCCTTATTATATTGTTGTGCCCATGTAGTCCCCATATTGTTATTATTGTGCCCCATATAAGCCCACTATTGTTATTATTGTGCCCTTACATTATTATTGTTATGTCGGCTCTGATTATATTATGACCCCTTAGACTCCTATATAGAAAGGAGGTCTTGTCATTTGTATCATCCAAGAATTGTTCATTTGTGTAATGTAAAGGAGGTTGCCCCCTCGAAGAGGATTATTTTGAAGGAATTTATCTATCTTTTCTACCTTTTGTGAGCTGGTCTCATAACATAGAAATTATATTCCTAGTTGATTTCTTTGATATTGCAAATTTGCTTTTCAATAGGATAGCAGTGACTAGTCATACCTGCATTTCTCTTTCATAAACTGTGCCAATAACCTTGAAATAGAAAAATGAAACCTCAAGTTGATAAATTAATGTGTAGTAGTTAGTTGGTCCTTCTAGGAAAAATTAATTGGCTCAACATTTTGGCATCGTTGTCAGGGATGTTGTCAAAGAGAGCGATAGTTGTATCCATAGGGGATGGGTATTAAAGACATATGGTAAGATCCTGTACATGCACCCAAGTAAAAAGCTTGTGCTAGATCCTACCCTCGGCTAATACATTTAAGTTGTCTAGTGTGTATGATTAGAAAGAAACCTAGGAGTATGAACTAGATAGAGATAGATTAGAAATCCACCCCACCAAAACCCAAGGTCAAGTTGGCCTTGGAAGAACAACCTTTATAGATGAATTATTCACAAATATGAATCTCAAGCATTGGTAGTTCCTCAAGCAATATCTAAGAAGGGTTATACTTTTATTTCCCCTCGAGTAGCAAGGTCATCTACTACAACTAACGTTGAGATTCATGAAAAATATGTAGGATATGAGAAGAGCTTTCAAGAAATACATGTTAGGTATCTCAGTCCTTTTGATAAGAGTGAGGATCACTCTTGTAATTTAAGGGAAGGGAGAGGTGATACAAGAGAATCATACCCTAAAGCTTCTAAGGAGGAATCTCTTGTGAAGCCCATTGTGAGACGAGAAATTGAAGTTCTTGAACTGAGCAGTGTTTTGAGACCTAGTCAAGGTCCAAAACCCCATCACCATATTACTATTTTTTAGACAGTACCTCCTGACTACGAGATCCCTGAAGGTTACTGGAAGATATTTGATTAAATGGAAAATCCAGTAACAGGAACATAATCTCAACCATAGACTAATGCACTGATGAAGGCTATCCTGCTCCAAAATCTTCCAAACTTTTATGGAATGGCCTTCGAAGACCCTGATGCATTTTTGTTTGAGTTTGATGTCTTATGTCGAGGATATGATTATACTATTGGCCCCCAAAAATTAATGTTGTTTCCTTCTACCTTAAAGGGAGCAGCATTACGATGATTCATGGGATTGGGTGGTGGTACTATAATTTCGTGGGATCAAATGAAAGAAGACTTCCTTACTAAGTACTAGGATTATTGCCAATCTAGGGATCTAAGGGAAGAAATATTTAAGATGATGTCAAAATAAGATGAAACCTTGGAAGAATATGTTGAAAGATTTCAATATAATTTACAAAGATCACCATATACTATCCAAGGAAAATTTTAAGAACCACCCAAAATTTATATGTATAATAAATGGGTGAATCCCCATGATACATAGGAAAAATGGGAGACGATTTTACTAATAATATAATATGTATATATAATTCTTTTGGCGAATCTCTCACCAGATTATATTATCTTGTAAAGTCATGGCGAATCTTTCACTGAATTATAAAATCTTGTAAGATCTTGGCAAATCTTTCACTGAATAATAAAACATTGTGAATTCTTGGCGAATGTTTTGTTAAAGTATGAAACCATATATGATAATAGGAAAACATATTCATTAACCTGTAATATACTAACATACATGTTTGGAAAAAAGAAACATAATTTTCTCTTCCTATAAACAATGTTGCAAGTTTCAGTGGCCGTGTTTGTCAAGGTTCTTACTGTAAACTCTTTCATATCCTTCTATTAATTTTGATAATATTCCACAACAAAGTTCTTGTAGGTTTTTATCTTGACCACCAGTTCTGTCAAGGTAGTAGAGATTAATCTTTTCTCTACCACTTTTGTCAAGCTACCATTTTTGTCAAGCTATCAAATTCCTTTCTTATTCCATAGACTCCAACTGCGAGATAAAAAAACACATCAAGTTTGTTTACCCCAACACGCCAACAAGTAGCAAGCCCCAACTATATAAAATAAGAAAGTAGTAGGTATCCCAAAGGCCTAAGGCGATCTAATGGAAAGAAGTGACCTTTGTCAGAATCCTTCCAATCAATATATAAATATATAAATGTAGATTTACTATTATTTTAATTGGAAATCTTCAATTAAATAATAAAATTTAATTACGTCTCTCCCAATCTAAATTGCTTATTAGCATAATTCACTACCTTCATACGTCTTGCATTTTTTATCAGTGTTGTAACATGTGTATTAATTTCCTTTTTGGTGCACAATCTCTGCCTTTTAGGACAATATGGTGCAGTGGCCCAACCCCTACAGATCATTACCACAAACTAAGAATAACAGAGAAGATGAAAGGTTGTACGAACCAACATATTTTTTAAACAACTAATTCAACATCAGGCCTTAACTTTTTCATGAAGATATCATATTGATAACGTTTGAAAAATGGTGGGAAATCTAGGCAGCGACTATATCTATTCTGCAAGGGTGATGCAGAAAAAGTGATAAGGTTTCACTGTTTTGATTTTTTTTTGTTAAATCAGAAAAACCAATATTAATGGAGATATTGGTATTTTTTACTAAATTTTGTGAAGTGACTAAATGTAGCTTTAACCATTCACCTTAAGATGTTTTTTACAATATAATTTCCTAAGTCTATTTAATATATTCATTATCATAAAAACCAATATATATCCATCTTAACTCCACATCTACCACTCTTAGAGGGATGAAATCTATTTATCCCTCTCAGCACTTGGTAGACCCGGAATTAAGATGGATCTAAGCTGATAGAATTTCCCCTTTAAATAGTCTATGCTCACATGAATACCATGGTATTACCATGGGTCAATAGCATGGGTTATCATAAACCTGGAGCTTAAAAACTACTATTAGTAATTTATAAAAATTAATAAAATTAATAATTGATTTTCATTTTATTTTTTAATTTCAACCAAGTTAAAATGTTTAAGTAACATTAAATTAAAAGGTCCATTTTTACTCTTGATCTACCAAGCCTCAAGAGGCATCAAATATTTTTTCACTCTATGATAGTTTGCATATCATGATATTTGATCCCTCTCCGCGCTTAATAGATCCAGAGTAAAGATGGATCTATGTTGGTTTAATTCGCCCCTTTGAATACCATGTGCCATATTTATTTTTATTAATACTAATATTAGGGTTAATAATGTTTTTTTGCATGGTATTAATAATAATTTGGCCCATGGTATTTGGCCCATAGTATTTGGCACATAGGCTTCACCTAAATATAATTCATTTTTTGAGTGTTTGTAAATATAAGGTGACTTATGGAGTAAATATAAAAAATTATTTTATTTATTTACCATGCCTCTTGTTTATTTATATTTTTATTAATTTACCATACCTCTTTTATAAATATGGTATTTGGCCCATAGGATTCACTTAAATAAAACCTTTTTTTGGAGCATTCTCAAATAGAAAGATGGTTATGGACTAAATATAAAAAGAGGTTTTATTTATTTATCATACCTCTAGTTTATTTATATTTTTATTTATTTACCATACCTTTGGAGTAAGTATAAAAAGAGGTTTTATTTATTTACCACACCTCCACTTTATTTATATTTTTATTTATTGGGACCAAATACAACCTCCCAAACCAAAAAATGGGCAATTGCAAATGAATTTAACATTGCAAAGCAGAAAATCGGGCAATTGTAATGGAATATAACCTCCCAAACTAGGCGAATCGGGTCAAATGATTCTTTTCATAGTTTATCCACCCCTTTCTTTTTGGGCTAAAATTAAAAAAATAATTATTTTTTAAATAAAAGTTACCATGATACTATTCTAACCAAGGACGTGTTGAAAACTACCTTGATTAGAGGTATGAAAGATGAATGGATAGAAATGCTTAATTTAATGGGGTAGGGTAACATTTCTAAAGAATAATATGATGACATTGTAAAACTGTGTATCATATGTTCACGAGGGAGTACAGAATCAATCCCGGAACTCGTGATCCTCTTAGTAGATCTAACAAAATTACAGGGGGAGGAGTTACACAAGCAGAGATTGGTAATATTTTAGAAGATTTTAAAAGTAATATCTTAAGTACACTGACAACACAATTAGATGTTTTACAGGTAAAATAGAAGAAGGCTGAAGAGGAACAAAGATTAGCTGTTTTTTTTCTCGATGTCGAAAGAAGCACAGTCGCAAATAATGTTTGTTGGATACAGTCGAGATATGTGCAATTTGTACTAAAGACAACTTGACTAATCATTTTCCTTTGCTTCTTGGGTTGAAATATATATTTAAGGAAGCCAAAGAAGAACCAGAACCAACTTATTTTGTGGCACAATGACAGAAATGGTAGAATGGCTCATCAGGTATGCTGCATGACCCTTCTATGTTTTTTCTGGAAAATTTGATCAACAACAGTCTCTTGGATTAAATTGGCAGGGCCAACAACATTCTCCTACTACCTAGCAACCTCAATCATATATTTTCTCTTCCTGGACAAATTAGTCATTCCATAGTCCTTCTTGGACAAATCAAAAGTATCCCACAACCTCATGGAAAAATACACCAAATAATCCATACCCTCTACAATGGGAAAATCAACCTACTCAAGGGCCAATGTGGTCCCAGAATTGGCAATGCCCCACTGGACCGATTAATCAATCAATGGGAGTGATTCCTCAGTCACAAAATCAACCACCATTACAACCTCCACTTCAACTTCCTCCAAACGCTCCACCTCCACTACGACCTCGAGTACCTGCACAGCCAAATCCAAATCCAAATAACATGTGATTTTTTTTTTAAATTCTGGAAACTTCGGATCGACCCCATCCCTCTTTGGAATGTAAAAAATTACATCTAAGATTTGGGAGAACCATCTTCTGAGAAGATCACTCAAAAAATCAAGAGAAACTAGAAAATGACAAACCCACTAAGGAGCATTCTTTGACAAAACATTCTCATCCTACCATAATCATTATTGAAGCATAGTCATCTAGTAAAATAACTAAAACATAGGAGCCCCATTGAGATTACAGATACTTCTTGTCCATTCCTTCAGATATTAGCCATAGTAAAATCACCTGTATACGCTGACTTTGATCTCTTAGGGGAATTGAAAAACTTATGTATCAAAATCCATCCCCTACAAGCTATTATAGAAATACCCATTTATGTTAAAACCATTAAAGAACTATGTGTTAAGAATCTTGGTAGGAATCCGAAAAACTCTCATACAGTCCATGTTTTAGGGAAACTCTTTGATCTTATCCTGGGAAAACGGATACCTATCAAATATGATGATCCTAGAAACCCTGTAGCCGTTGTCCAAATGTAGGGATATAACTTTGTTGGGTAGTGGATCCCCTGCGTAACGGTTTTGGGGCTTAAAGCCCACAATTTAGGGTAACAATATTGTAAAAGTTCTGCGAAGTCCGCGGAGCGCGAACTATAATGGGTCGAGTCAAAGGGTTGTTCACCCAAGAATAATGTAAAATAATAGAAAGTGATTCGGTTTGCCCATGGTTTGTGGACCATGGGAAGGTATAAATAGAGCAAAGCTCTAAGGATAGAAGGTAGCTTTGAGTAAGAGGTGAAGTATATGGGTTTGTAAAGTAATAAGTTCTCTGAGTCTGTAAGTCTATTCCTGGTTGGTAGTAGTTAGAGTAGGCTCTGCAGCTGTGTGCATAGAGGCCTGGGAGAGTCTGCAGTTGTGTGCGCAGACCCCTATAGCTGTGTGCGCAGGGAGGAACTGATTGTACTGAACCGAAGATTAATAAAGATAAGTGTTTCTGAATTATTGTGCATCTGGTCGCTGATCTATATGTTTATGCTTATGTTATGATTTTATGCATATCTATAAGATTTATGGTTGCGTGCGCTGGTTATAACTATTGAATGTGTGATTAAAGACCTTAAGAATTAGATCAGATCTAGAATAACCACAATAATAATAAGAATCTAAGAGGTGCCTCGTCGCCGAGCTACGCGAAGGCCAGATAGCTGTGCAAAGTATCGCGAGTGCGCAGGTTGGTTCACGACCCCTCCAGATCTCAACAAGACATCCCTAGGGTGTCGAAACCTGGTTCTAGCACCCTCCCATACTACCTCGGGTGAGAATTCATTTCACGCTCTGTGGGCTGTCGCCAAAAGGGCCGGTAGTGCGGGATTTGTTTGGCTAAAACATTTCTGAACCTGGGTCAGGCCCCATCAAGCCAACAAATGGTTCCGTTGCCGGGACCGGGATCTGCCTAAGGGATGTCTGATGTTGGAACGCTGGAACCCTACGAAGAAAGAGATTGAAGATTGGTTGGATCAGAAGCTTCACGAGTTTGTGGTACAGGAAAACAAAACTTCACAGATATCTGAGAAGAGGTGGTTGGATCGCTACATATACACGGAAATCCACGAGATCTTCTTCACGTCCTTCTCGACAGAACTGTATGAGTGGATCGCGAGGCTAGTTGACAGTCAGGGAAGGTGTAGACTTGAACAACCCATCGTGTGGACTCCAGAGTTGGTGCGCAGGCTAGAGGCATCAAAAGATAAAATCACACAGGCAGTAGATCATTGGCTGGATCAGATAATAGGAGGGTTTATCACTAAGTTCACGATAGAGACAATTGTACTACAACGAAGCAGAGCGGCATTTTCTCAAGGGACCGCGAGGTAGGTACATCAAATCCCTGAATACCTAGATTAAGATGCTGTTATGTGAAAAACGAGTAATGTGAATCCATTAATGAGTGGAATGAGGCGGAGCGGGAGGTCCTACAAGGGTATCGAAGGGTTAGGAAACAGTCTCTCAATTTCACCTCCGCGAGAGGACAAGGAAGAGCGCACTTGGGCTTCTCCAGGGAGTGCGGTTAGTTTGATAAGGCAATACATTCCACAACTATCATCTCCGTTAACACCACCACTTGCGTCACCTCCTTCACCCCCATCTTCGCCCACACCACCTCCACCAACCTAGAAGTTTAACATGGCGAGTGCGATTAAGTTGCCTGTATTCAGAGGAGTAGGAAGCAAAGATCCAGATCAATTTTGGTTCGTAGTAAGAGTAGTATGGGAAGCACACAGAGTTATGGATGATAACATTAAGAAGGCCACCCTGGTAAGTGCACTGCAGGATCGCACACTGACTTGGTATATCAAGCACTCGAATGATCATCCAAATGTCGGGATAGCGGAAATCCAGATTGCACTAAATAGATAATTTAGCCGGCCAAAATCAGAGACGTAGTCAATCGTCAGATTCAAGGAGATCGCAATGCTTCTCGGCGAAACCCCCTGGGATTTGGATCAGAGATTGTAGATCACGATCCGCGAAGCTAACATGACGTTGAAGGATGCGCAACACCGCGCATGGTTTGTGGCGTCTTTGACACCACATCTGAGGACGGCGCTGTCACAACAGAAGATCTCAACCCAGGCTGAAGCATTAGAGATAGAAATGAGGTTGCATGAAACTCCAATATAAGATCCTGGGTTGGGAGTTCAAAAAATCCACGTGCAACTACAAAACCTATGCTTGGAGATGCAGAGTTTGAAACAGGATAGGGCGCCCCGGCCAGAAGCACGAGAAGAAGTGTGGTGCATAAAATGTAGAAGCCAGGGCCACGATAAGGATCATTGTTCGGTATTTGCGAACTATTTGGCAGGGGGGCCAATGTCGTTGAAATCATAGGCGCAGGCAGGACCAAGCGCGGTGCCTGTGCTTTGGTGCACAATCTATTAGGTGGGAGGAAAGCACACGACAGACAACTATCATCTATTACAGAAGTTTACATAGACCCCCCAGCAGCTATTTTGCAATTTTTGTAGATCGGTGGGCCATGATGAACGAGACTGTCAGAGTTATGAATTGTTGATGGATTGAACACCTGCCTACAGGTTGGAGACCAAGGCGTGAGGTCAAGATCTAGCCACAGAAATAGCGTGCGGTGGGTTCCAGGGGCAAAGAAGAGGACGAGGAGGAATGGGACTTGGACGAGGCCATGGACAGTTAATCTGCTACAATTGTGGAGGACCTGGGCACTACGCGTGTGACTGTACCAACCCAACTAGGATATCGTGTTCATATTGTGAGCAGTTCGATCAAGAAATGATAGATTATCCCATGCTGATAGCACAGATACGAGAGAAAAGGTTAGCACAGCCTACGCCAATGCAGAACGTCCAAATGATGAGGTCCGAACCACACGAAGAAGACCCCAACGTGAACATGAGGCTCGGAAGTGGCACAGCCACAGGAGAAGATAATGGGAAAAAACCTGAAGAAAATACATGGGTTTGCAAGGCTCCTACAAAGCAACCTGAGTTCGACTTGGAATGTGCAAAGGAGACATTTATGGAAGCTAAGAAGAGCTTTGCGGAGGTCTCTACTTTAGGTAGTAAGGATCAACCTGAGCCAGAAATGGATCCCTCTATGCTAACTACCTTTTTGGAGACATGCATAAAGCTGCTACGTGACAATAAGCTAGTTAAGGGATTACAAGAGCTGATAAACAGGTGAACTACATGTGGTCTGCAAACTTGGAAGGCATGCTTTGCACACCGAGTGGGAAATGCAATTGACGGCGCAGATTGGAGACTTTGAAATGGATTAGGTCATCCTGGACTTGGGTTCGGATGTGAATGTGCTACCTAAACATACATGGGAACACATGGGCAGGCCGGCATTACAGTGGTCTCCTATTCAATTATGGATGGTGAACTAACAAAAGGTCTTGCCCATGGGGAGATTGCAAGGAGTAATAGTGGATATAGAAGGCACAAGCACACAAACGGACTTTGAGGTAATAGAAATTGTGGACGAAAACAACCCTTACCCCGCGTTTCTAGGAATAGACTGGGCCACAGATATGAATGGATTCATCAACTTAAAGAAGCGGAAGATGATATTTGAGAAAAAGTCCCTACGCGTAGTTATTCCACTAGATCCAGCCGAAGGAGCATGCTACACTGAACCCGTACACAACGATGGAAGTGATGATGACTTGGATTATATATACAAAATAACTATGAGAGATCAGGATTGGGTAAATTCGATTGTGGAGGGGCGAATATCATGGGAGCGCGCAGATTCCTGCACCTCGGAGTCAAATGAAGAAGCTGAATGCTAGCATAATTGTTTGAACGAAGTAACAACGTTAAACTGCAACACGTTGACTAGGTCACTGTGTTGTGTAACAGCCCAGGAGTGAGACCTATCGACGTATGATGGATTGACAGTGGTGGATGAATTCTTGAATGAGTTTGAGAGTGCAGAACTAGAGCACAAGAGGTTCGATGCATTAAAGTGGGCACTGCACGTGATGCCTATGCGCTGGTGGGGAACACATGAAGGAACCTTTGAAAACTGGTGCGGCTACAGAAGGATGATGCAGATAAGGTTTGGGAAGCCAAAACTATGAATAACTGAGAAATACGATGGACGTGATGACCCGCGCATGCACCTCACAAAATGGACCAAAGCCTATGGAGAAGAACCCCAGCTAGAGTGGGTAGACTTATTTTATCATACCCTAGATGTCATCCCAAGGAATTGGTATATTGAGACAAAACTCCGACATGGTACAGGCGAATGGGATATCTTGCGTGAAGGATTTTTATTAATGTTCTTATTTGAGGACCAATGGATGGATGTTATTGACGATGCGCTACAAGTTGTGAAAGCCGCCATTTTCAAAATACCACAGGAACCAGAAGAAATAGTGCAACCAGTATGGTCACATCAGTTAAGCCAGGCCCTAGAATGTTACAATGTGCAAGTAGAGGATGATGATGATGACCCCAGAAACATTAATATTATGAAAATAGAGGGGAGCCACGAGGTTTGCGAACCATATATCGAGGACCCTGACATCACCATGCCACCAAAAATGAAACAAGTGAACATTGGTATGGATGCGGAGCCGAAGTAAGCAACGCTTGGGGACTATTGGGACGATGCCACAGTGAATAAGGTTGTCGAGTTACTTCGTGAATATCAAGACTTATTCCCAACCAAAATAACCAAGTTAAAAGGGATCCTCGACGACCTAGGGATAATGAAGATAACTCTGAAACCAGATGCGAAGCCAATTAAGCAGTGTCCTTACCGTTTGAATCCAAAGTATAAGGAAAAGATCTGCGAAGAATTGGACAAAATGCTTGCAGCAGGAATTATTGAACCTATGGAAGAATCTGACTGGGTGAGTCCTATGATAGTGCAGGAGAAAAACAAAAGGGCAAAATTCAAATCTGAGTGGACCTCCGAAAACTAAATGACGCCTGTGTTCATGACCCGTTCTCGACACCTTTTACAAATGAAGTTCTGGAGAATGTTGGTGGACAAGAAGCGTACTCATTTATGGATGGGTTCTCAGGGTACCATCAGATCAAGATCGCGTCGGAAGATAGAAGCAAGACTACCTTCGTGACCAAATGGGCATGTTTTCAGTACAATGTTATGCCCTTTGGGTTAAAGAACGCCCAAACGATATTTTCATGCATAGTAGTGGCCGCATTCAAGGAATTCATCCATAACTTTTTGGAAGTTTATTTTGACGATTGGACTGTATCTGGGCTAGTCAAGAAACATATCACGAGCTTATGGTTGATGCTGGATACTTGCAGATGACACCAGATTGTGCTAAATCTTAAAAAGTGCACTTTCCTCATCCCCTTTGGAAATTTTCTTGGCTACGTGGTCTGCAGATAAGGCCTGATGGTGGATCCTGCGAAGATTGTTGTCATACTCAATCTGGAGGTGCCGCGAAGTGTCAAACAACTGTGCGCCACATTGGGACACATTGGGTACTACTGAAAATTCATTAAGAACTATGCAAAAATCAGGGCACCAATGGAACAGTTGTTGAAAAAGGATGCTACATATTGTTGGAATGAGGAATGTAAGAAGAGTCTCGAGATTCTCAAGGAAAAAATGGCATCCGCTCCCATTTTGGTCTTTCCAAAATGGGACATCGAATTTCATGTACATGTTGATGCATCGTGTATCGCATTAGGCGCTATACTTATGCAAGAAGGTGTGGAAGGCATTGATCACTTGATTGCATTCGCAAGCCGGTGGCTGTCCAAAGCTGAAAATAACTATTCTACTACTGAGCGTGAGGGATTGGCGATGGTTTATGCACTCCAGAAATACCGCCACTATTTGCTGGGTGGGCACTTTAAGATGTATACTGATCATTCCGCATTGAAATACTTAGTGAATAAGCCTATGTTGGGGGGGCGTATTGTATATGGTTGTTATTGTTCCAAGAATATGACTTCGAGGTCATTGTGAAGCCGAGACGCCTAAACGTAGGTCTAGATCACCTCTCGCGAATTGAGAACGGCGAGGAGCCAACAAATTTGGAGGAAGGACTACCTGATGCATAGCTCTATGCAGTGCATGTCGTGAATGGCTACTTCGATGATATAATCCACTTCTTAACCACAGGGACCAAACTGCAGAGATATTCAGTTTAGTAGAGGAAAGAATTGATGATACGTGCAGTGGATTTTACTGTTATCACAAGGCACCTCTACAAAATGGGAAACGATGAAATATTACGAAGATATGTACCTGAATTTGAGCGAGGACAGATCCTTGCAAAAGCACATGGGGGGGTGGCAAGAGGACATTATGTGGGATGTGAAACAACGCACAAGATTCTTCATGCTGGACTATGGTGGCCAACCTTACATCAAGACTCGAAAGCGTACTATCGGGCCTGTGATGTATGTCAACGGATTGGGAAACCATCGCAGAGGTATGAGATGCCGCTCAATCCATAGATGATGCTGCAACCGTTCGAGAAATGGGCGATCGACTTTGTGGGACCTATCACACCTCAGGGAAAGACGAGTGCACACTATATCATCACTGTGAAAAAATACTTGAATCGATGGGCGGAAGCACAGTCGGTTAAGGACTGCACGACCACTACAGCTGTGAAATTTTTGTTCGATCAGGTGTTGACATGGTTTGGATGCTTGAAAATCCTAATGAGCGACTGTAGAACACACTTCCTGAATGAAACTATTAGCGCACTCACTGAGGAATTCGAGATATATCATCAACAAAGTATGCTGTACCATCCACAAGCGAATGGGATAGTCGAAGCTTTCAACAAGATTTTGGAGATTGCGTTGACCAAGGTATGTAATGTGCAGCGAAATGATTGGGATTTGCGCATACCTACTGTGCTATGGGCATACCAAACCACCTGCAAGAAATTGATGGGTCAGACACCTCTTCAGTTAGTCTATGGCATGGAAGCCGTCATGCCAATGGAATACATTGTACCCAGTTTGCGAATAGCAGTGATGACATGCATGGCAGACCGCGGGGCCTTGGAAGAGAGGCTCACGCAACTGGAAGAACTTGAGGAGGAATGATTTATGGTGGGATTCCATCAGGAGGTACAGAAGCAGCGAGAAAAAGCTTGGCATGATTGCCATATCAAGTTGCACACATTCAAAGAAAATGATCTAGTATTACTGTACAACAACAAGTTCGAGAAATTCCCTAGAAAGCTCCAAATGCATTGGTTGGGACCATATGTAGTCAAAGAAGTCACAGACGGAGGCGCGGTCCAGCTCGGCAAGCTTAATGGAGAGTTCTTCCCAAGAAGAGTAAATGGCAGTCACCTGAAGCTCTACACGAGTGGGCCAGCTACCTGACTAATTGACCAAAGCACAGTCTCACCGCTCTGGATAATTGAAAGAGAGCACAAGACGGTAAAACAATCTGTTAGGGAGCTGCGCGACAACAACGGTGCACACAAAATCAGTATGTCACAAAGGTTGCGGTTGCATAGAAGGGGCTATGCTACTGCGTGGCTAAACACAGAAGTGACCGTTGCTGTCACTGTTCATGATGAGATGTCTGAGTTACAACGGAAAGGAGCGAGTGGTGGGCAATTAAGATACGAAGTACGAGCCAGATCCAGAATGATCTATCATAACTCTCATGTTAATGCACCAGAAAAGGAGGGAAGGGCTGAATTTGAATTTCAACAAGCCTATAAATCATAGTGGGGCATCCACCGAACGATCTGTGGTGTCTGCAAAAGTAAGCTATTGTGTCTTCTAATCGGTATGGAACTGTTGAACGTCGATGCTCAAGGAGTAAGCCCGGGGGTTTTATTATGGCTAAAAGAGATACAAGACCTTCTGGACAGTGTGATGTCGATGGTTGCGGACGCCGCGTCGAGCTCATCTCTGACGCTGAGGGATGTACCAGAAATTCTCAGACAAGTAGCAGGACTGGTCCGGATGCCGCTGCCTAAACCATGGGCTGGCAGGTGACCTATGAAAGATAAGGGAAAGATGGTGAATCTTGAGACGAATAATGGAATTGCAGTTAACAATTTGTTTTTGACTCACCTTGAAGATAGGGATCTCACAGACTGTTAGCCTCCTGTTGCAACAGGTGTTCATTTTTCATGATTGACATTTTTACATGCCAAATATGTCATACTTTGCAGGCTGCAGTGTTCCATATTTCCACAAGATGCCATGAACTGTGCTAGTCCAAATGCACTGTTGTATTCCAATTTTGATGAGTTGTTTCAATTTTGAAGAGTTTTTAAAGGGAGGTCCAAACAGTCTAATCTTGGTCTCCCTAGGTTTCAATTTCCTGTTCTAGAATATAGAGAATGTATCTGTCCAAACAGTTTAATCTTGGCAGATCTGTAGATAGGTAGAGAATCAAAGGGACCCAACTGCTTAATCTGGGCCCTTGGCAGAAATAAGTGTAGACTTAGATAGGAGAACAGAAAAAAGAAAAATTGTAAAGCTGGGTCTGCAAGTCTAAGTGCACCCAAACCGAAAAGAAGAAAAAATGTTAGGAAAGTAGGCTGGGTAGGTAGTTTTTTGAGGTGGCAGAATGATTCATGATCAATTTTTGTGTTTCTAAGTGTATATCTTTCCAGATCACAGTTATCAGGCAATTTTCATCTGGAGGAGCTCAAGCTGGACATCACTAACTCCCCCTTCCTCTCATTTCCCAAGTCACTTACTAACTTCCCCAAAGAGGTCAAGATCTGCTTGATTCCTCTTAGTTCCATCATTTTTCATGTCATTTGTCTTGGTGAAGATCTGCTTCACTCAAGCATTCTTTATTTCTCATTTACAAGTTCTTTTCCCCAAAATTAGCCTAAGGTCCCTTACCTTAGCACTTTCTTATCATCTCCATATTAACTACTAACTCTAGTACATAACTCCCTATCAGTTTTCCCCTTCCCCTACTAAAACTATGTATATAATACTCCCCTATGTAAATATCCCCTCCCTGGCATTTTAGCCATATTTCTTCTAAGTCAGGGAAAAGGCAGTCTATCTGGGGCTGTTTTTAGCCTATCCGTGTCATAGCAGGAGTTAGATGACACCTGGTCATGCTAACAACCTCTCCCATAGCCCTAAAACCCTCAAAAAACCCATATTTTGCCCCTATCCCTAAGTCCCAAGTGTAAATATATGAACCCGCCCCCGTTTGTAACCCCCAAAACCCACATAAACCAAAGTTTCAAATCCCACCGCGCTTTATTAAAATTAGAATATTCCGCTTATATCCCTGCCCTTATACCGCCGCCGCTTCACATTCGCCGCCAACCGTCTGATCCCCCGCCCCGCAGATCAACGGTGGGCGGGTCCTTCCCATCTCCGAGCCGCCCGAAGGTTAGCGTCCGGGAGATGGGCGGTATTCCCGCCGTACTCCCACCACGCGTCGCCTTCTGGGCTGTGGCGGAGCCCCCCCTGAAAAAACCACCCTTCCTCAAAGGCGGTGCGCCCGAAACCATTTACCGCCCTCCCCCCTGTGACGTAAGCCACACGTCACCTGCCGTGTCATCCGCCTGCGTGGTCTCCTGCCACTGTACCACCGAGTCACCTTGCCACGTCCTTGCCACGTGTCCTGCCACATCATCAGACCCGCCGTACTGCCACGTCACCTTCGTACATGCTGACGTCATCCTGCCACGTCATCCACCGTACGAGGTCCGTCATGCTGATGTCATCAGCAATTTTAGCGCGAAAGGCGAAAATCGCACTCTGGAGCCCCGGAATCAGTTTCTGAGGCAGTTTTTGATGCACGATTTGCGCCTAGCGCAAATCGCGCATCGCTGGATAAATTAGGCCAAAATGGGGAATCTTTTTGTCGCACAGCCCCCAGCAAGCCCGAAAGGCGCCGAATGACCCGTTTTTCTTTGCGAAGCATTCAGAAAGGAGCTGAAGATAGTTTTGAAGGAAACCGAGGGCCGAACAGCGGCCATTAAATGTTGATTTAACGCACAGCACATCAGAGCAGCAACCCAGTTTATTGCCAAAAAGTATCAGAGGAAGAAAAAGACATCAAAGAGTACCAATCAAGATTTTTAGGGGCTCGAAACAACTAAACATTGATGAGACCCCTCAGCAAAGTCAAATCAATAAGTGTAAGCCCATCCCTACCTTCAAATCAGAGCTAAAACATTTAAGGCAGCCGAACAGCAAAGAAAAGAAACCCATGGACAGTTATTGCAGAGGCAACTGCACCAAGCCACTGAGGACAAGCACATTCACTTCATTTTGATACGGCAGCCCTCAGCGCAGCCAAAGATATTTTCATGCATTTATTTCAGATAGGATTAGGTTAGATTAATTATTCTTTAGGACCTGTTTAGGTCAAGATGTAATAAACAAATTGTAGAGAGTTTTCCCTATATATACTGCCCTCAGCATTGTTTCAAGGGTTGGTAAATTGGTAGTTTTTCACTAGAGACTCGCACTGTATACCCGAGATTGTTTCTGTAATCAAAGATTGCCGAAAGTTATGAGAAGAGACTGTTTGATGTGTTGTTAATGTTTTCTGGAGACTGAAGATGGAATTCTTGTGCTGCAACCTGATACAATAAGTGCTTCTTACCTCTGTTTACTGTTTACCATTATCTAAATAGCAGAAAGAAAGATTAGCTTAGAATTTGTTTAAATACACTCTATGCTCAATTTCTGCTGTTTCTTTATGCTTTCCTTTAAATGAATTGGTAATGAATATGAATTCCTTCTGGCTCATATTTACCCTGATTCACCTGTGTGTGCCAATTATCTAGGGATTCTTTACTGCCCCTAGGTAGAGCTCTGTTACTTCCCTTTGTTAAGCTAATTGAGAGATTCTTAACTGCCCCTCATTACTTAGCATTCATCCCATCCTTTCAACCTGAAACATTGTCTCATGCGCAACTACCCTGCTCCATTTTTCTCTCTTGTGACCAAGAAAACGCACCAGCAGTCCTCCTTTTCGACTCCACGCCCAATGGTTTGAAACTTGCAGACTATGCTCTGCCTCTCTACCTAAGAACATCATTTTTCCCACCAAAATCAAAACAAAAACCCCTCAAACCCAATAACTAGCCTAAGATCCCTTTCAACAAAGCTAAATCACAAAGAGAGAGCCCTCTCTGATTGCAGGTGGGCTAGAACTTGCAGTCCAAAGTTGGTCTATGGTTACCTCGGCCGTATCCCTTTACTACAACCTGAGGGACAACCTGAGTGATAACACAGACAACAACATCTCTCTTACAAAAATGCAACACAAGCTGCAACAGACAGTGCACATCATGGACCAGAAATTGGAAACTTGCTGCTTTGGCACAAAGAGTTCCTACCTTTGGTGCCACAGCTAGAGCTAAAATCCTATGAGGGGCCACTTTGTGTTAACCGAGCAGAGCAGAATGAGCATCATCAATTGAGCGAATTAGTAGAGGAAATGGAGTAGGAGCTTGAAGGAGTTTTGCAGGAGGCAAGCATGGAGCAACAGAACATAGTGCGTCACTCATAGGGATGGTGAATTACGATGCCTTAGCAGCGTGTCTCGCTGCACCAACAAGTGAATCGGGATGAGTCACGATGATTGTGTTGGGGGCTTGTTGGGTAGCAAATCCCCCGCGTAATGGTTTTGGGGCTTAAAGCCCACAATTTAGGGTAACAATATTGTAAAAGTTCCACGAAGTGTGCAGAGCACGAACTATAATGGGTCGAGTCAAAGGGTTGTCCACCCGAAAATAATGTAAAATAATAGAAAGTGAGTTGGTTTTCCCATGGTCCGCAGACCATGGGAAGGTATAAATAGAGCAAAGCTCTAAGGATAGAAGGTAGCTATGAGTAAGATCTGAAGTATATGGGTTTGTAAAGTAAGAAGTGCTCTGAGTTTGTAAGTCCAAGTCGTGGTTGGTAGTAGTTAGAGTAGGCTCTGCAGCTGTGTGCGTAGAGGCCTGGGAGAGTCTGCAGTTGTGTGCGCAGAACCCTGCAGCTGGGTGCACAGGGAGGAACTGATTGTACTGAACCAAAGATTAATAAAGATAAAGGTTTCTGAATTATTGTGCATCTGGTCGCTGATCTATATGTTTATTCTTATGTTCTGATTTTATGCATATCTGTAAGATTTATGGCTGCGCGCGCTGGTTATGACTATTGAATGTGTGATTAAAGACCTTAAGAATTAGATTAGATCTAGAATAAACACAATAATAATAAGAATCTAGGAGGTGTCTCGTCGCCAATCTACGCGAAGGCCAGATAACTATGCAGAGTATCGCGAGTGCGCAAGTTGGTTCGCGACCCCTCCAAATCTCATCAAGACATCCCTAGGGTGCGGAAACCTGGTTCCAGCACCCTCCCATACTACCTCGGGTGAGAATTCAGTTCGTGCTCCGCGGATTGTTGCCGAAAGGGTCGGTAGTGCGGGATTTGTTTGGCTAAAACACTTCCAAACCTGGGAAAGGCCCCATCAAGCCAACAAACTTCCAAACACTTAAGTGGAATAGGGAGTTGCCATAAATATTATAACACTTAAAACTTGTGGACTCCTTAGAATAACCTGATTTAAACCGACTCCAACCATGCTGGAACTAGATGACAGATCCATAGTAAAACAAGAGGGGGTGTTAAACGATATCGTTATTTTTGTAGAATCCTGGGAATACCCAGTCGATTTTATGGTTCTCAATCCTAAAAATAAACTAGAAGGACACTCTTTCATATTAGGCAGAACATAGATTTCCAATGCAAGGGCATACATCGGTTTTCACACCAGAATTATGACAATCGCTAAAGGTAAAACTATCAATAATCTTATCTTATACCCTCCTGTTAGACCCAGCATGTCGACTGCCAATTTCAGATGTTTCCCGCCCGAATATCAGGAAGGAAATTTAACCTCTCCTCTTACCATCAACAAATCTCTTATCTTTAAAAGACAGACTGTGGATGATATAATTAATGGGTTTATTAAGAAACCTTCCAGTATTGGAAACCCAACATGTCAAATGCTGAAATTCGTGCTCGAAAATGAATCCCAATGAGATCCACTAGAGGACTTGAACACTAAACATATACCCACAACTACAGTTCACAATAACATTCCCATTGAAATTGAGCCTAACAAGACCTTGAATATTAACACCAATATTAATAATCTTTAGCATGAAAGGTTAATTCAAATTCTTCAAAAATATAAATATGATTTTTCTTGGGAACACTCTAATATGAAGGGCATCGATCCAAAACTGTGCACACATCATATTTATATCAAGAAAGATGCCCTGGCTATTCCCTAGCCTCAAAGAAGACTAAATCTATACCTCAGGGACATAGTAAAACAAGAACTACAAAAAAATCTTGATGTTAATTTCATATATCCTATTTCTAATAGTTAGTGGGTTTCACCACTGGTGGTAGTCCCTAAATAGAATGGAAAATGGGGAATTTTTGTTGACTATAGAGAACTAAATAAAGCTACATAGAAGGATTATTTTCCCCTTCCATTTGTGGACCAAGTCTTTGACACTCTTGCAAGAAAGAAATATTTTTCTTTACTAGATGGGTTTAGTAAATATAATCAAATCTAGATTTCCCATGAAGACCAAGATAGAACCACTTTCGCCTATTTGTGGGGAACATTTTCATATAGAGTCTTACCATTCGGGCTATGCAATGAACCAACCACTTTTCAAAGGGAAATTCTCACTATTTTCTCTCATTTAACTAATGAAGGACCTGAACTATATATGAACAATTTTTCCCCTTATGGTAATGATTTTGACCAAGCCTTGCATAATATTGAGAAGGTTATTGCATGATGTATAGCCCCCAGGTTGTGCCTCAGTCATGAAAAATGTCATATGATGATGACAAAACGAATAGTTCTAGGACATTTTATTTCTAATACAGACATTTAGGTAGACCTAGCTAAGATCGAGGTAATTCTTAAACTCCCTACCCCTCATACACAGACATAGGTACATAGCTTCCTTTGTTATGCTGGTTATTATTGCTGTTTTATAGCAACTTTTTCAAAAATTGCAGCACCATGATATGTATTAACTAGACATGTGGAATTTTAGTGGACTGATAAATGTGACATTGCTTTTGCAAATCTGAAAAAAAGTTGGTCTCAACAAATCCTGTGTTGCGAGGGCCAAACTGGAATCTACCATTCCATATATCCTTAGATGCATCGGATACGACGATGGGAGCAATCCTTGAACAAGAAGAGGATAAAAAGTCTTATGTGATTTATTACATCAGCAAGACCTTATGCTCACTGAGTTAAATTATACTAAGATTGTGTTGCCAAGCTTCCAGAAGCCTTATGGGCCTATTGGACAACCTGTCGCAATACCATTGACTATTCACCTTATCAGCTCATTTTTGGTAATGAACCCATTTTTCCAATTGAGTTTGAAGTTAAGACTCTTAGAACTGCCAAGGAAGTCGAATTGGATCTTACAAAAGCACAAAAACAATGCTTACAACAACTCAATGAACTGGATGAAATGCATCTTCTTGCTTTACAATGTACTTCCATAATCCAACAACAAAGAACTAAATGACATGATCGGTTGATAAAAAGAAAAAATTTCAGAATGGGGATTAGGTGTTGTTATACAACCCCAGATTCCAAGGCTTTCTAGGTAAACTTCAAACAATATGGCTTTGACCTTACGAAATTACCGAGATTTATGACAATGGAATGGTGTGCCTTACCACAATTGATAATTCTGGTATTTTGTTCCTTGCCAATGGGCATCGAATTCGTTTGTACCACCAACCACTTACTAGAGAATCTTTTCTTCACGAAATTGACAATGACACAATTTGCAGGTTGTGCCGATCGGGGAAATGTCCCCGCCGTCACAACTAGGTAAATTCTTCCTTGAAATCTTCTTTATTTTGTACATAATGTAAATAATTTTGCTTTGTTTTTTTATGTAGGCATGGAAAAACCACTGATATTTCAATCACAGTTGTTGTTCCCTCAGTTAGAGCCGTTGTTCCCTTTATCATAGTTTTTGTTTCCCTAGTCACAACCACTGTTTCCTTTATCATAGTTGTTGTTTCCATAGTCACAATTGCTATCTATTTTATCACAGTTGTTGTTTCCTTAGTCACAACAATTGTTTTCTTTATCACATTTGTTGTTACCTTATTCGCAGTCATTGTTCCCTTAGTCACAGTGGTTGCTTCCTTAGTCACAATTATTGCTTCCTTAACCACAACTGTTGTTTCCTGAGATGCGATCATTATTTCCCTAGCTTATTAGTGTTTCTATTTCTTTAGGGTAACAAACATTTTTTTAGCCTTTATTTCATATGATGGTGGGAAACTAACTTGTTTAAAGGCTATCATTAGAGAATTATTTATGATAATCATTATCATAATTCTAAAATATCCATGATTTTTCATCCCTTTTGGTATTGTAGAAAATTCATAAAAATGCTCATGATACATTCCTCCCATCACCACTTAATGAGAATTATTTCATTCCAATCTCTAAAAGATTATACAAGCATAACTTTTGAGGAAATAATTAGAAATCTAAAAAAGTAATTATTAACATTTTACATCATCCCCAACTCTTAAGGAGTTTCCATGCCACCCCATTTACTAAGTATTCTACTACGATTAATAAAAATCACAATTTAAGAGAGGATGGGAGGTCTCATCACGAGCTGAACTATCATGATCATAGGATCTAGTGGAGTGATAAAACCATTTTTGATTTCCAAGCCAGGGTAATGGCCTTTGGTCTTCAAATCAAAGGAAAAGAGGTCTCATCATGAGCTAACATGTTCACCTCATTAGCTATAGTGAATGGCAATGTTATTAACTGGTTACCATGCGAGAACAATGGCCTTATGTAAGTGCTTATATATATATATATATATATATATATATATATATATATATATATATATATATATATATCAAAACAAGTTCTAAAGATTCCTTAGTAAATTGGACAATGGCATCTCAAAGGGTTAAAAAGGAAACCCTGTTGAGGCTATGGACACCTGCTAGTAGCAAAGGATATGCTTATGGTATTGAAGTAAAATTTAAAATTATGATATAACTTGGCTATTTTGTTCCTTCAAAATTAATAAAGGAAAGATCGTTAGATTTATTATGGACATTTATAAAATCCTCCTAGAAAGTGGTGATGTTTGGTTGTCCATGACTATTTTATCATAATTCTACATAGTAGGGATAATTTTTTTTGGAAATTCAACATTCTAAATTAATCTCTTTTATTCTATATAATGATGTACTTGATTCAACTATTGTTTCCATCCATCTATTATTTGTAGAAATCTCTATATGATTTATTTTGTGCACACCATCCATGGCTTATAATAATTCAAGTTATCATTACACTGCATCAGTCATAAATATTTCAATGATTTCCTCACATGTCACAGATACCCTTCGCTTTCTATTTTTTCCTTTTGATGGTTACTCTGTTGCGCTGAATTAATACAACCTTATCTTCTAATTGTTTCAAACCTGCCATCCTATTAAAACCTGATTAACAACCACAGACGACCTCTAATTTTATTGGGGGGGGGGGCGAGTTGGCACTGACAAATGACTTGTTATCCAAATTTTCAAATAACATTGCATGTCATGATCACTGAGCCTCTATACTCTATGAAAAATTACTATTATCATAAATTTTTAATTCTATTGTTTCCAATTGCAAAATTGCATCTTGTTGAATAGTAACAATGGGTGGTCATTCGGTATGATATGAACCTATTCAATTGCAGGCTTTAGAACAAGTGCCCAACATCTTGATTCAAGCTGGATGGATGGAGTATTTCCAACATTTATAGGGTTTCAATAATGAAGTATAAGTATAATTCACACAGACTTTGGAAAATGGCACAACAATGGTGAGAAATACAATATATACAAGCAAACAAAGGTGCAATAGCGAAATTAACAGGTCTTCCGACAGAAGGATAAAAATGGTATGAATACACACTTCTCTCCATAACACAACCCTCTTGTTTCTAAATAATGGTGAAGATTTGATTAGAAAAGGAAAAGGGTATAACCCCAATTCAATACCGAAACCATGGAAAGAAGTAGTGGGGATCATACATTGATATATTACCTGTTACAGAAGGTATGATGTGGTGAGGGGACGTCATCTCAAACTAATGGCACCCATGAGGTGAAAGGTAAATCTAAACCTTCCCTACTTTCTCAATTCAATGTTCCATGAGAGCACTACTAGGTTAAGAATGTCTAAAGAGCAAGTCTTGGTCATTAGTCACGATGGAATGATGAAGTTATTAGTCATAAGAAGTCTCAATCAAGTTCAACATACTTGGGAAAGACTCCTTGGAAACCCTAACACTGGTCAAGAAATTTCTTTGGGGAATGAAACGATTATTGGAACATTTCAGAATGTTTCAGTTCGTGATGAGCAGCTAGAAAAAGGAAATGAGGAAAATTTAAATGAAATTCTAGTGACAAAAGATATCTTATAGGGAAATGAACAAACTTTAAAACCTAAAAAACTTAGTAGAGCAGATAAAATAATGGAATTTATTCTAGATTGGCTACCTAAGAGAAGAAGGAGGCCAGTTATACTTGCTAAGCAAGGTTAGAGCTCTTTGAATCCTCTTGAGCGGCTACCAGAAGGAAACTTGACTCAAGGTTTCTTCAATATACAAGAGAGGCACCAAGAAACCTATGGAGAAAACTCAGTTCAAAATTTACCATCTTCGGAACAGACAGAGCAGGAAACATAAATAGCTCAAGCAATAGAAGGGATACATAGTTTATTAGAAACTATGAATTTAGGAGAAGCCATGACCACTTTAGTAGAAGAACTTGTAGCTCATTCTGAAAATCCTTTTGAACATGGGGATTCACCTGATTCGCCAGCTAAAACCTCTCCCATTAATTCTTCAACTACTGTTATTCTGGAATCGAATAATGGCCCTGGATTTGTTCCTTCCCAAGAATTTTCTAGAGAATCTGTTGCTACTATACTAGAGCCCTCCTCTCCGGAGGAAACAACTCCACATTCCTTTGAAGAATGATGAAGGACGAGATAATGGCACTGGATTTTCAGTTGAAAATAAGGCTGATTTTCCTAATGAAGACTTCCTAAAGTCTAGAACTGATGTGATGACAATGGAAGTTGACAATTCATTGACTAATCCATTGAAAGTCAAACCTACTCAGGAAATTATTATTGAAAAGCCCGAGATAGTAGTTTTTATTTCTTCTCCTTTTACTCCAACAACCTTGGTTAGCAATTTTTTTCAAAAGACCACAGGTACCAGAGCTGTGTGGAATAAAGGAAAACGAAATTTTCAGTATGCCATGATCAGAGTAGAGAACTATGTTCAACTGGTATTGGAAAGAGGTATCAATTGGATATGATATAGGTACATATGCCGCATGATCTGGTGCCCTCAGTGTTTTTATAAATATGATTGTGACTTATCAAAAGTAGGTAAGTATGTGGCTTTTGAAGAACTCCGAAGTAGAAATGGATTCAGGCATAAAGGAGAGAAAGCTTATGAAGCTTACTCCTTAACTTCCTTTCATAATTGTCGTTTGTTTACATGAGGTCATGCAAAAAAGTCAGTTGGGGGGTGATGTTGGGCCTCATAATTGTCATAATTTCCTTGCCTTACTTCTTAATTTTGATAATATTTCCTAAGTATTTTTTGTAATTAAGCTATGATAACTTATGTAGTATGGATTCTAGTAGTATTTTATATGCATTTATTATTTTATTATTCCTATGAATGGATTTGACATTAAAGTTTATTTACTTACAAATGGATCCTTATTTTGGACAGGAATCTAAATTGGCATTTGATGCTACTTCCTGGAATGATCATGGGAGATCAGATAGCTTCAGGATGTTATACTTTGTTTGGAGCAAATTAGTTAAAGATGAGCTTCCGACCTGGTCCTCTGGATGCATTCAAATATCTTGTAGCTTAAAATTAGAATCCTGAGAATCTTTAGATTCTCAAGATCACTATTCATCAGAAATATATTCTTTGTTATTATCTTTTACGGACATGATATAAAAATTTCCATTAAGCCTCGCAAGGGGTTGTTCAGTTGTATTTTGACATGAGTTCAGACTTGTGAAGGCATCGATTGTAATTGGTTCTCTATAATTGAATGGAAACATTTAGTACTTAAATTTAATCTACTGTGCTAATTATTTTCATTAGGCAATTCGATTCCGGTGATTTGGGCTCGATCTTGGAAGAAGCATTGTCTTTACTTGTATACTTAAATAAGTGTTTTATTCTCTTGCTTTAGTTATTTCCATTTGCATAATTGATCTTCATTTCTCATCGCTTTTTGCATTAAATCAAATTCTCTTTTTTGAATAAGATTTATCGAGATTGTTACAAAATAGATTTGTTGTAGTTAACCTGTTAAGAGTATTTCCATTTATTGTTATTTCCTGTAGATTATTTTAGAGCGTTATCTTTCTTACTTAATCGATTTCGATGATATGATTATGTAGTACTATTTTTCTATTCTGTAGTTGTTGTTCCCTAAGAAATAACTTGATGTTTAGTAGGTTTTCCTTTTCTGTTTCTTTCAGACTTCATTTATAATTTAATGTTTTGAATGGTTTGCTATAATTAGAAATTACATTCCAAGTTGATTTCTTTGATATTACATCTTTGCTTTTCAATAGGATAAGAGTAACTAGTCATACTAGTGTTTCTCTTGCATAAACTGTGTCGATAACCTTGAAATAGAAAAACAAAACCTCAGGTTTATATATTAATGTGTAGTGGTTAGTTGTTCCTTTTAGTCATACTAGTGTTTTTCCATGTATATATATATATATATATATATATATATATATATATATATATAAGACTAAGGTTGTGGGACACGTATTCCAAGATGAATGGTGGGTGAAAACATCCTAGTGGGTGTCATTTTTGGTTTATTTATGGCTAAGGAATTTGGAAAAGGAAAAGAGACATTTAAAGGAAAATAGGAGAAGAGGAAAGTGAAGAGACACAAATTTGCATGAGAGACAAACTGAAGGAAAATGAAGAAAATAGAGGCCTCAATGATAAAAAAGGTTTATTAGGATCATTTCATAGCCTTTTGATATTTTTTTGGGTGGAGCTCTCTTTTATTCTCTCATACTCTTGCACACTTAGAGAATTCTTGGAGAACTTTAGCATACATTAGATTTGGAGAAAGAAGGAAAAGGAAAAGAAGGAAAGCAAAAGGGAACATGTGGATCAACAACTATATTTCGATTGCTTTGCAGGTAACAAGTTGCATTTGTGAGTTCCTTGTTGATTTTTGGATGCATGTTATATGCGTGTGATTATCAGGTTATGTGCTATCATTGGCATGCATATTTTCCTAGATTGATAGTGGTTTTAGCCTTTCCTTGCCATTTCCTAGATAGCCATGGTTTTGTGGATTTTTCCACTTGAATGTTTTCTAGTTGGTGCTCATAATTCCTTATGGTTGTGTGTTGGAACAAACACTCTAGAATCCCTGGAACAACTTGGGTTGAGTTACTAGTCATGGAGCCTAGGTTGGTACAAACACTCTAGAGCCCTTGGTGGGTTGAGATACTAGTCCCTGGAGTTGGATTGGACAAACGCTTTGGAGCCCTGGAAGGTTGTGGGTTGAATTACTAGTTCCTAGAGCCTTGGACAACTTAGGTAGAGACCGTTTTAATTAGTGTGATCCTAACTTAAACAAGAATGCTACAATTTATAGATATAATCATAAACACATAGATGCAGTAGAAAAACAATTCATTTCATTAATAAAAAAAATTGAACTATGCTTACAAACAGAATGGAAATAAGATAGCTCGGACGATGGTAGCTTATCTCTGAGAAGATATGTGGCTGCTACATGCCTCTTAATTGGGTTACAATGAGGCTAAAGGGCCTTTTTATTATTGAATAATAAGAGAAAACCCCAAACAACCAAAAATCTGACTTGAGGAGATGTAACACCAAGAGTTTATGGGCCCCGTTGGGGTTAGTTGGGCAGCCAACTTCCCGGGGTCATAACTTGGTCATATTATCTTCGTTTGATGCATGTGATACCTTGTTGGAAAGATCTCTCCAAGGATTACAATGGCCGATGTGATTGCCTTTGAAATTTCCAACGGAATTTTGCCAAAAAAACGTTGTTTAGGGCCTCAAAATGGATATGGAAGTTCAAGACCCGAAAAACTACCAAAAATAGTAAACTGTGCTACAATTAAGGAAACTGAAAAACTGAAAGAAACAATGATGAGGGTCCAAGTGGAATAGGTGGGTAGCCACCAATATCCACCTGGATCAGTCCTCCCCCCTTAGGAAGCAATGGTCCCCATTGCGTTGAGTTCCTCCATGAGATGAGGAAACTTTTGCTGAACTTGGTCCTTGGTGAGCCATTTTCCTTGGTGAAGGAGTTGGCCTGCTTTGACAACTCGATATAGTTGTATCCTCTATTTCCAAGTGTTTTTGATCTGTGTGTCAATGATTTAATCAGTCGTGGCCTATTCCATGCAGTCCGAGTTGAGCTATGTTGGTGTGAGCTGTTCTGCAATGTTATATGTGTCCAACAATGGTGGAAAGTATTGTCGAAGGCGATCTACATTGAACACTGGGTTCAGACCAAGGAATAGTGGGATGTTGAGCTTGAAGGAATTGTCACCAATGGCCTTGGTGATGGTGTATGGCCCATATCAGAGCAGACGAAGCTTGCAGTGGGTCCAATAAGGAATTCCTTCTGTAAATGTAGCCAAGCTTTGTCGCCCACCTGGAACTTGCGCGACACTTGATGGTGATCATGGCATTGCTTGTACTTAGCATTAGCTTTGTCTAGTATATCATAGAAATGTTGGTAGATGTGTTGAATGCACTTAATGAAGATGTTAGCCCTTTTAGCTTCGGACTACACGTGAGCTGAATTTACCTTAGTGGCTGCAAATGGTATGGCCACATCAATGGGGCATAATGGATGAAATCCCATCCCTACCTGAAAGGGGCTATGGCCTGTTGAGCTGTGGAGAACTCTCTTGTAGCTGTGTTGGACATAGGGGAGACTTTCATCCCATGTGTGTGGATTCTTTAAGTTGTACATGCACATAATGTTTACGATCATCCTGTTGACAAAATCTGTTTGGCCATCAGTTTGGGGAAGGAAAGCTGTGGACCTAGTAATTTTTGTATCCAACATTGACCAGAGACTTGACCAAAATGCACTTAGGAATCTACTATCTTGATCTGAGATAATGGACTATGGGATCCCACAGTGTACCCACACTCACTCAAAGAAGAGCTTAGCAGTGGCCTCTACTATGATACTCTTCTTGTAGGCCGCCATGATGGCCATCTTAGAGAATCTGCCGATGGCCACGAAAATGAAATCGTTGCCATGCTTAGTAGAAGGAAGGCTTGACATATAATCCATGGAGACAGATTCCCAACGCCGACTAGGAGTGGGTAGAGGAGTATACAGGCCTTGCTTTTTGATGGTTGGATTGGGAATGGTGCATGCAGTGCAGGATCCAATGTACTTCCCAACATCCTAATGAAGTTTTGGCCAATAAAAATACTTCTGCAATACCGCCACTGTTTTCTCTACTCTGAAATGTTCAATGACTCGACTGTAGTGCGCCTCCCAAATCATCTTGGCATGCTCACTTGAAGGAACACATTTGTGTCCCAACTAGCATAATAGTGCATCCTGAATGTGAAAATTCGGAACTTGCTTCCCTTCAAGGAGTGTCTGGTATATGATGTTGAATTCTAGATCGCTCTTGTAAAGATACGACCACCCTGATGTCTCATGCCCATAGGATTCAAGCACAGTGATTAGCGCCATGACTGGTGGTTGGCTGAGGCAATCAATGACATTATTGGTGCTGCACTTATTATACTTAATGTTCAAATGGAACTATTCCAGATAGGTGGACCATTTCTGATGGTGATTGTTCTGCAACTTCCCTTGTGTATGTATGAACTATAGAGGCTGGTGGTCTGTGTGGATGACCGTTTCGTTCCCCATAATGTAATGCTTCCATTGACGACAGACCTGCACAATGGAATACATTTCTTTGTCGTAACTGGGGTACTTTTGAACGATGTTTGAAAGTGTCTTACTGTGGTAAGCTAATGGATGCCCATGCTGAGTAAGAACCACACCAATAGCATAGTCAAAGGCATTTGTCTCAATATCAAATGGTTGTTGTAGGTATGGTAATGTTAGCACTGGTGCAGAACAGCGGTGATTCTTCAATTCAAAGAACGCTCGTTGTTGGGTTTCCAACCAAAAGAACTTTGCTTTCGCTTTGCCCTTGGTGACTTGATTTAAAGGCCAAGTGATATGAGAGAACCCCAACACGAACCTACAGTAGAAATTGGCAAGACCCAAAAAGCTGTGGAGCTCTGTTAGAGTGGTTGGGGCTGGCCAATCTCGAATGACTTGTATCTTGGATGGGTCCACATGTACACCTTGCTCATCAATGATGTACCCCAAATATTGAACCTGGGTTAGGCCAAAGGTGCATTTCTCCAAGTTAGCACACAACTTGCATTGTCAAAGGGTTTGAAGGACCTGTCGAATATGGTGGAGGTGCTCTTCCCAACTCTGGCTAAAGATCAAGATGTAAAATAAATACACCACCATGAATGCATTGGTGGAGGGTCGCAAGATGTCATTCATCAGTCTCATGAAGGTTGCAAGAGCATTCGCCAATCCGAATGACATGGCCAACCATTCGAAAAGGCCCTCCTTGGATTTGAAGGCAGTCTTCCACACATCGAAGGGTTCGATAGGTGGTGATAACCTAACTTTAGGTCAATCTTGTTGAAATATTTCACCCCTTGAGCTGGTCCAGAAGGTCATCAATTCACGGGATTGGGTACCTATTCCAGACAGTGATCTTGTTCAATGCCCGATAGTCGATACAGAGCCTCCAGGTCCCATCCTTCTTCTTTACCAATACAATCGGGCTCCCACAAGGTGATGAACTTGGCCTGATGTGCCCTTTCTGCAGTAGTTCTTGAATCTACCTCTTGATCTCATTGTTCTCCAGAACAGAGCATCGATAGGTTGGTCCATTGGGCAGTGACACACCCATGGTCAGATCGATGGAGTGCTTGACCTGATAGTGTAGAGGTACCCCTGTGGGTGAGGCAAAAATATCCATGTACTCCTCCATGACCTTGTCCATATATTGTTGTTGTGCAGAGGAGCCCTGCCTGGAAGTCGTGGCCACAACCTTCTTCCTGCCTTATGGGCGAATCATAAGAAAAACAAAGTTCCTGGTCTGGGAAATGATCTTACTGCATTTCTTTATAGTGATCAAAGAGATGGTGGTCGGTGGGGCTACCTCCAGTATCCTATACAACTTATTAGCCAGTGTAATAATCACAGAATGAGGTCTAGACTCATATACAACATTTCGCTTCCACAAGTATGGTTGTCCTAACAATACATTAGAAACTTCAAGAGGAGAAATGACACACAATACCTGATTCGTGAAGGGCTTGATGTTGTAGGGAAGTCATCACTGTTCGCTGATGTGAAGATCTTGTCCTTGGTGAAGCCAGCTGATGGTGTACGACTGTGGATGTGTTGTAGTCTTTATGCCCAGTCGCTTCACGACCTATTCTGAAATGAGGTTCTTTTGGCTCCCGCTATCAACATTGAACTATAACAGAGAACCCTTCACCCACATGTGTGAGTGAAAGAGGCGTTCCCCCTCCTCTGGATCTTCAGACTCAATTTTCTAGATCTTTGTGGTGGCCACGATGGCACTAGGCTCTGCATCAATGATATGCTTCACTTTGTCAGTGCTCTTATTGGGCTCTGATTCAAAATCAGAACCTGTGTCTGATTCAGAAGCCTTCAGCTCGGCCACCATTGATTGTTTTGCCTGACACTCACTTGTATTGTGAGTGGAGCTCTTACGGAACTCATGCCATTTTCCCGTGTCCTTCAACTTCGTGGTGTTTTCTTTTCTTGTGGCTTTGGCGGGTTGTCCTGGGTAGCTGTTATAGGGATTAATGCATGGGTGTTTGGTGATAGAGATACCCTCAAGGATCTTCCTGGGATCCTTGGCAGACTGTCAGATTAGCTGCAGCTGGCACGAAGATACATGCATATCTATGTTAATCAAATGAGAATCAAAGCAGGAAGAAGGACTTATTACCTCAAGTCTTGGTGTGGTGTTGCTGGAGAGCGCAAAGTAGCAGAGTGGAAGACCCCTCAGCTAGCTCCAAGATCAAAACCTGCACATAGATAAGACAAGGCGTAATATCACAACATATAACTTTGACAATCAATGTACTAACATATAAAGATATCTAATTACATGTATCTAAGCCACTCATAATAACGACATTGCATGAACATGTAAACTAATTACAATACCAATGTCACGGAGTGGACAACACAATTGTAGTTCTATATTAATGATAGAAAAGGGTGATTACAACGATCAGTTGTATCAACCTTCCCTTACTCCTCTAGCTCCTCTCTCTCTCCCTTCTTAACCTCTTGCAGTGCCTTTGTCGGATACTAGCTTCGACAGTCAAATAGGCAATCCTTTCAAATGTTTTGACCTCTTCCACAATGGCCCTAGCCTCACATATATAGCATGAGAGGTTAAACCTTGTCAAATCCTTCATGAGTTCCTTTGGGAAAAATCATAGATGTTTCCATGCTTTTATGCTCTTTCCCTGTTTGTAGACTCCATTAGGAATAGTAATTCCTCCAAACAGGTCGAATCTAGATGTTTCCCTACTTTTATGAGCTAACATAGGAGTGAATATAGGGATATTTCTCAGTCAACTTCCTCCTTTGACTCACAGAAACTCATTTAGTTTGACTAACGCTCTTCCCGGGGCAACAAACAGAGTTACCCTAGGTATTAATGCACCTGATGCATGACTAGGAAGCTTTATAAAGAAAGTTGCTAGTTCCTGGAGAGCGTTAACTTGAAAAATAGCCCTGTGAACTTGGTTAGTCTTTCAGTCATATTTCCTTTCTCCTCTGAGCTGATGAGGAGGTCATTTTCCTATATAACAGATGCCCCCTAAAGTGTGAGATCAGAGGTAGTGACAATGGCTGAAATACTTTATATAACTGTCGCTTTCTTCGAAAAAAGAGAGAGACGATCGGAACTTTGGGAATACGAGAAACTTGATACAACACATATATAAAAAATATAAAATCATGTCCTGAGTCAGGCATTCCCATGCTCAGTAGCTATGTTAGAGCGATTTCTCAACAAAGAGATATGACGATCATGTCCACCGATAAGCACAATGCGGAACTTATGTCATAATAAGATCATTCTAATGAGTTGTCTCCAAAAAATAATATACGCAACTTGGGAGAGGAAACAAGGTTGAGTGATGTAAGCCTCTACCCAAGGTCTTGATTTCCGCTTCACCTTAACAACATAGTTCGATACATGTGAATAAAGGTGTTGAGGTCGAACATGTACGAAATCATCTGATTACCAGTCAATAATGGAGACTATTAATAGATGCGAGGATGGCCACCGATAATGGTGATGGTCTCCAAGATGCATAATACAATCTAGTGAGTGTGAATAATGTTTTTGTTGTCAAACACTCGTAGAATCGTTTAACCAGGAGCCAATAATGGAAACCCTTGACCAAACACAAGGTAACCTGCCACTGATGTCTGCAAGTTCCAAGGTACTGAAGTGTTTATGGGTCTGCTTCCTAGATAGAGTGTTGAAGTCGATAGGAAGAGACCTGTCGAAAGGTAGGCAATAATGTCTCCTACATCAGTCAACACGAAACAGGACAGGAATGATTTTTTTTTGAAGAATAGTTTGAGCATTGGGTCAAATCAACAGAGGGCATGATGGAAGAATATGCTTGATGGTTTGATGGAGGAAACAAAAGATAAAGGTTTTCCCTTGAACAATAGAAGGCATGACAGAAAGGTTTTAACCATGCAATAATAGACTCATGAACACCAAAGAGTGTTAGGATACAGATATGAAAGAACATCGAGGTATATAGGATAAACTCATAGGATGGTAAGGTTCATATTGGGAGGCCGTCACAAGGAAGGTTTTGCTGAGGGAGTGCCATGTTCAAGGGATCGAATGCTGCCAAAAAACTCTTTTCAAAATACTGACACAAAGCAATTGTATTGTATACTTTCCCCATCTGATTAATTTAGTGATTCCAAACGGGTAAAGTCATTGGTATTTTCATATTTCAAGAGTTTTAAAATATCATAAAGAGTGACTCCATTACTCATCTGTTTAATTTAATGAGTCAAGATAGGTAAACTCGGTGGCCTTTTCATATTTCGAGAGTTTGAAAAGATCGTAAAGAGTGACTCTAGGGTGGTCCCTTTGTCATAGTTTTTAACTGGGTGCAACAAAGGTTTAATAGTGTACCCGAAAAGGTTCCTTTTCTGTAAGTTAATCTACTGAGTCTGGATAAAGAGATAAACCTATGTTCAATAGATGTTTGCCTCATTTTGTTACGAGTACGAGGAGACGGAGTAAACTCGATATTCATCGTGAAATTTTAATGAGTCAAGCGACACAAACTCAACAGATCTTCATAAAGTTTTAACGAGTCAAATGAAGAAAAATTGAGGTCTCTTTTTTAGTTTAATGAGCGAGGAAAAAGAGGTAAAATAACTACTCATTCCTTCTTCGTAGATTTAACGAGCACGAAGAAGGGAAAAAACTCGGGGATTTTTCAATTTAAGAGCAAGAAAGAGTCCTAAAAAAGAAAGAGCTCATGTCGTCATCGTAGGAGTTTAATGAGCCCAATGATGAAAAACTCAGGGATTTTTCAGTTCAAGAGTGACAAAAGATCCCATAAAATAAAGCACTCATTGAGAATCGAACACGGTCATTTCTGCAATTCAGCCCTGAAAGTCCTTTCATCAAAACATGAGTAATTTCTGACAATATGTGGACATGGCGCCTGATAAATATCATAGGAAATGAACTACTTCTACTTTAATGACTTCAATTAAGACAATTCATACCTCCAGAGTGACTATAAGGGAGTTTTTGAGCCTCCACTTTCACCATTTGCATCATTTTAGTGCTGTGAGAGTGTTCTGGAGCTAAAGAGGAGCAAATCTTCCACGGACGATTGCGAGCAATCCAAGCGACCATTCAACTTTCCGTCTATCCCAGGTAGATGAAAAAACCTTTATCCTGCATTATTTAACCTTTTTTTAGCTGCATTGGGGGTGGATTTTTAGACTTTGGGGAATCCCTAGGTCATTAAATGCGGCTAACGCCCCCTTTTAGGTCTAGAGGGAGTGTTAAACACCCTTCACGACCTAGAGGGGGTGTTAGTCCACCCTGATTTCCATAACGGGGGGCGTTAATGCATGAGGGTGCATTCTAAAACCCTAGCAAGTGATTTCCAAAGAGATTTTGCCCCATTTGCACTAATTTTTGGGTTGATTTGTGTAGGTTTTGATCAATCATGACTAGTTTATGGAGAGAACGGGCCCATGATCGACATGAATTACTTATGCGAAATGATCAATCTTGTATACTTGCATTGCACCGATGTGGTTTGATGAAATATGCACAACTTGAACTGATGAAAGGTCAGGAGGAACTTTTAAGCTGGATCATTCAATGTTGGGATGAACACCAAGGGGTGTTCAGGATCAGGGACCACGAGCTTGCGATCAACAGAGATGACATCTATTTTCTGACTAGTTTGTCATGCAGAGGAGCACGAGCAAACTTGACCGGTGGTAAGCCTGATCCCCAATCCACCTTAGAGCTGATCCAGACTTATTGTATCCTTGAGAGCAAACTTGTGAGTAGCATGTTCCCTATAGAGCAGATTAGATCCAGTTCTATGAAGGCCGTATTATGGACGATTGTGTGCTTGGCGGGGTCTAAGAGTCCCCATGTTGCGACAAAGGCCCAACTATTGCTTGCCATTGATTGTGTCCAGTGCAGATCTTCAACTGGTGTCAGGCGGTGCTTCGTTAGCTGAAGGCGGAGTTGACTGTGCGTAAGACTTTGACCCAACAGAGTTTTGGGTACTATATTCTCATTGTATCCTTTATACTTGAGAGGGTGCCAGTTATGTGACCACAGTGAGTTTAGGTCCACTTGATCTGCGAGAGCCTAGGTAGAGGCGATGGGCATCTATCGATCCTCACATTGGAGGGGGACCCATCCGACATTTTTTCGAAGAAGATTTCTTTGAATGGCTCAATGGTTAGATCGTGATTATAGATGACTATGCTTACGAGGGCATAGACTTTACAGGTGATCCTGACTTGATACTGACACCTGGTACAAACAGGGACCCTCAAGGTAAGAAGGTCTTTGAGAGTACTTAAAGTATTTTTGAGCTTTTGAATGTTTATGTAATGTTTTTATTTATTTTATGGGTGAACAAGTACTAACATGAAGCTTTTTTCTTAACACAGATGTGGCACCAGTGCGACCTGCAGGCAAGCCTCACCAAGTGACGTGAGGGGGCCAACTACCCAAAGGTGGGGGTGATGCTCAGAGTCTCTACGAGGATCTGACGAACCTCGAAGGTCTGAGTATGGGTGTTCCCTCCCTTCCTATGAGGGAGATTCCTACTCACATGCAATGACACACTATTGGTGTGCCTGAGGGGTTTCTGGTTCCTCTTCATATGATAGCTAGAGCTGTCTTGTTTTTCCAAGAGCAGTAGACCCTATTAGTAGGCGCATGGTATAGCCAGTGGGTGTTTATAGCAAAGCTTAGTAGCCATTTTGTACTTAAAAACACCCAAGTTTTGGGAAATTTTCTGATGTAAAAGACTGGATTCAATATATATATATATTAAATGTGTAAATTTTTACTTTCATACATGTATCTATAATAAATGAGACAGATGCCAATCTAGCACATAGTTTGCCAAAGAATCAGCAACTATATTAAATTCTCGAGAAATGTGTTCATATGTAATAAAATCAAATTTATGTTCCAAGAGTCGTACTCTTAATAATGATGTAACAATAGTGGATTACGAATGTGATAATGATTTGTCAATTGCATAACGACAAGATGAGATTCTAACCTAACCACCAGATTGGAGATGTCCTGAGATGACGCTTCAGTGAGAAGTGAAATTACAGACATATACTCAGCAATATTGTTGGTGGCAGTACCAAGAAAGACTCCCCCGAAACAAAGCAGTTCCGACTCAGGTGTGTAAATGACCCAAGAAGCTGATGTAATGTGCCGTGTGTGACGACTGGCACCATCCACGTATCCTACGTATGCTAAGGGTAATGAAGACATCTGCACAACGAGAAATATGTATGAGACAACTACTCAAAAAATACCAAAAAAATCTAGTCACATAAAAAAGAAGCAAAACTTATAAATACATAGAATTACAAAGCACATGCCTAGTGTGGTACTAGGCATAATACTTTTTCAGATAGAGTTGTTTTGGGGCTCATCGAGTGGGATTCCTTCCTAGTCCTGAAGTTCATATGCCCATTTTGGGAGGGCCTTGGTGATGACATATGGACCAAGCCATAAGGGTTGAAGTGTTCCTACCCCCAAGAGGTCATGTTTTTTTATCATAGAGTAAGACAAGATCTCCCTCTTGGTAGGAACGAGGCTTGACCTTCTTGTTGTACTGGGATTTGACCCGATGCTATGGGCTTTAAGTGCTAATTCAACATCTCGATGGGTTTCATCCAGTTGATTGAGGTATAACAGGCGCTCTTCTTCAGTAGTGGTGTCGGGCAAGAGTTAAACAACAATTTGTAAAGAAGGAATTTGACATTCGATAGGTAAAACTGCTTTCAGGCCATAAGCTAGTTGAAATGGTGTAAATCTTGTAGCTATTTTTACTAAAGTTCGGTATTCCCACAGTGCAAGATATAACATTTGATGCTAGTGGGTTTTGTGATTACCAACTAACCTGTGAATCATGGTCTTTAAGACACCATTAACAGCTTCTACTTTTCCATTAGCTTGGGGGTAGTAGGAGGATGATTGGTCTTGGCGAAAACTGAGCAACGATGTTAAGTCAGACATCATGTGATTCTGAAAATGAGACCCATGGTCCGTAATGATCGTGCAGGGAACAACGAAGTGACAAATAACTAGATTAAATAGGAATAACACCACTATTTCTCCATTGGCCGGGAAAGTGGGAAAGGCTTTGACCCATTTCGTGAGATAGTCCACAGCTACAATAATGTAGTTGTGTCCAGCAGAGGAAGTGGAGTTGCATGTGACGAAGTCGATACCCCATTTGGCAAACGGCTGACGGAATGACCAGGTGCAGGAGGGTCATAGGAGCACACATTTTCTTTATAAACACTTGACAAGGGTGGCACTGCTGGATAGCCTTGATACAATCATTGAACAAGGTTGAAGAGTAGTAGCCTGCGTGTAAAATTTTCTAATAAGTAGATATGCCACAAAGATGACCGCCACATGCCCCAGCATGGCATTCATTTAAAACATGTTCCACCTCTTCATGCGTGAGGCAATGTTGAAGAACTATATCAGTGCCACGACGATATAAAGTATCGTTTAACAATAAATAGTTTTGCGCTTAGTGGTGGATGTGACGACGGTCACCTGACGATAATTCAAGGCAAAAACATTGCGCTTTGAGGTAGACAAGAATGTCACCATACCAAGGGTCAGTAGAGTTGATCAGATAGACAGCTTCATCTAGGAGAGGATCATGGGCTATCTCTTTGGGATCGACAATGGGAAGATCCAACAAAAGTTCAGTGAAGACTAAGGATTTTTTCGCCTTGGAAGTGGCGAAAACCAAATCAAATTATTGGAGGATAACTATCCATTTGGAATATTTTCCTCCAATCACTTGACGAGACAAAATGTGTCTCATGGGATTCTCCAAAGTGATGATGGTAGTCTATCGCAGTAGTATGTAATGTCAGAATCGATTGACAACAAAGAAAACTACCAAGGACAACTTTTCCACATGTGAATATCTAAGTTCGGGCCCAGCCAGGCCTTTCGACATATAATAGATCACATGCTCACTCAGATCATCATGAGTTTGAACCAACACCATTCTAATAGAGGTTGGCAAGGTTTCCTGGTAGAGGAGAAAGTCGCGCCCATAGTGGGGGCACTAAGAAGTGGGACTGATATAAGTTCCTTTTTCAAGGCATCAAATGATCGTTGGGCTTGATCATCCCACAAGTATGGTATTCCCTTCTTTAGCAGGTGCATAAAGCCTGTCGTCAACTTGGCATAATTTATGATGAACCGTCGTAAGAAGTTTTCTTTCCCTTGCAAATGTTGGAGCTACAAATGGATTGCTGTTCAGGCAATTGAGTAATTGCCTTCACCTTATCGGGATCAATCCTAATCCCATACCTTGGAGACAATGAAACCAAGTAGGCATCCAGACTCGACAAAGAAAATGCATTTATGCGGATTCAGATGTATGTTATAGAACTTGCACCTAAGAAAAATTGCTTGTAAATGAACTAGGTGCTGAGTTCGCTTCTTGGAATGGGCTGGGAGGTCGTCCAAGTAAGCCTGAACAATATGTCTGATATCATGGAATGCGTAGTCCATGGCCTATTGAAATGTTGCTCCAGCATTCTTTAAACCGAATGGGAGTTTTCGATACGTAAAGATTCTCAAAGGGAAAATGAAGGGGTTTTTGTGCTAGTCTGTCAGTTTTATGGTGATCTCGTTATAACCTAAGAAGCCATCCATGAATGCGAAGGATTCACAACCAGGACAGTCGTCGATTATTTGGTCGATGAACGAAGTCGGATAATTATCCTTTGGACACACAGTGTTCAAGTTTCGATAGTCAACACAAATGTGGATGGTACCCTGTTTCTTATCTACAGGAATCAGATTGGAAACCCATTCCGTTAAGGGAACGAGGTAGAAGAAACCAACACGTAACAAATTTTCCACCTCAGTCTTGATGGCTACAGTTTTGCGGGGGTGGACTGGTCGAAGCCTTTGGTGGATAGGCTTGGAATTGTCATATACCTTGATCTCATGCTCGATAATAGATGGATCTATGTTGGGCATTTCCTCGTAAGACCAAGCAAATACATCACGAAATTCATTAAAAAGGAAGGTGAAGCTTGCAATTTCCTCAGGAGTGCAATCAACTCCAACTTGGATGTTTTCCATAATGCTTGTCTTGACAAAAATATCGATGAGCAATGTCTTTGAAAGATTTCCCATGTTCCCTTCCGAATCCAAAGTTTGGATAGTCATATAAGGTGAGGAAATGATTTCAGGTGCGTTAAATGACAGAATTTGAATAGGCATCATGTCCGCATCATATATCGAAACATGATGGTGAGAGTCCTCCCAAGGTCGATCTTCTAAACACATGATATAGCTTCATCTGAAGGTAGGACTTGATTGAGGAGATCGTTAGAAGGAGAATTCATGGGAGATGAGGCAGTACCATTGGTCGTGACCAAAGTGACCAGAGATTCGGATGCAGATTGAATGGCTTGGTAGGCCAATTTGGTTGGTGACAATGGCATTTTTTGTCCGTAAGAGTCAATGTTTGAAGGGGCCAATTGGATCCAAGGATCATTCAGTTCTTGAGGAATAGATGAGACTATGCAGACCATCTCTAGAACCGTAGGAGAAGGGAGAGGAAAACAACCCATCAGGGAAGAGCCATTTAATAGACTAGTACCGATACTAATGTAAGAGTCAAGAACACCACCCACTAAGGGTATAGAGTTGCTAGGTAATGGGGAGTAATCTGGGGTGCAAAAGGATAGCTGGTCCACTATGACTATCCTTCCATCCAATGGAAATAGGATGATGCGAAAGATAGTAGACACAATGGTGGTCATGGTGTAAGTCCAACTGCGACCCAATAGTAGATTATAGTCGAGTTTTCGATCCACGACTTCGATATCCACCGTTACTATTTTCCCACTCAAAGTGATTGGGTAGCTGGCAAGGTAACCTTTTGGGATGAAAGTGTGGTTGTCAAAAGCTTTAAGAGAATTCGATGGTAGTGATGGGGTTGGAGAACCCAAAGCGAGCCAACATGAAGCTGGCATGACACAGGTTGAGGCACCTTCGTCAATGACAGTTATGTGTACGCTTTGCCCTTTTGAAAATATTTGCACATGAAATGCAAGCTGGTGTGAAAGGGGAGGTTTACATTTGTCCATGTTGAAAATTGCAAGCATGGAATCCTGAGGGCTGACCCCACCAATTTCTGAAAGAAGAGCTTTCCTTTGTGCTGGGCAGGTTTGCAATACTTCAAGCGCCGACATAGCTGATGGTGCTTGTGCCAAATCTTCTACAATATTGTAGTTCTAGACATCACGTGCATATGTATTATGCGTTGTGCGCCGAAGTTCCCCTTTTTGGGGGTGAATCACAAGATTAGCAACCAGCCTTTCGATATGAAGATCGTTAGGCGGTGGTGGGTTTTGACTCAAGGAGGCTTCCTCAACATTAGCGATTGGAGCTCCATAAGTTTTGGCTCTTGTTTGAAGATCTACCATTTCAAAGTGTAAACAATAGATGGTCCTTCACTAGTTGAAGGATGATGCAAACCGCCATTGCCCCCTTGCGGGGTTGGGGTTGGTTTTCAATAAGGTGCTGCTGTTGCTAAGCAGGGAAAGGGTTGTTTAGGACCGCAGGGGTTTGTCCAGTGTCCTTTTGAGCAAGGAAATATGTGCATTCATGGAGACATGGACAATGATGTGTCATATGGTCTTTTGCACAGATTTTGAAAGGGAATTTGGAAGGTTTGTCCTTTCCATTGTTAGGAGGCGCAACAACTTTCTATTTTGGGTTATATTTCTTGGTTGACTGCTCTTCAGAAGGAGTAGTCCTTTTCTTGTTCTTACCGCTGGGTTTTTGTGTAGACTGCAAAGAGTCTATCACAGCAGTAGGAAGAGCAATTGATTAGGTAGCAGGGTCAATTGACAACTGGGAAATGTACTGCTAAGTTGTTTTACAGCAGCCCCGGAGATAGCACCGATAATACCATCGGCATGTGCACCGAGTTGCTGAGTAGCAGGAGCATTAGAGTTTCTAGGGGCATTGGGAATGACGTTGTATAATGTGCCAAACTAAGAATATATCAAATCTAAGTGATGGGCACTACGAATGGATTGGTCTTCTGTGACTGCACCACCTAAGGCGATATCTTTTGCGATTTGAGCGAGAAGAGATTTGCAGAACCAATCCGCTAATAGATAGTCTGGGGGGGAGCTTTAAATAGCCTCCGCCTATGTCTCCATTCATGGATATGATCAGAGATGTGGGTGGAGGTGTCCTAACATAAAGAAGTAAGGAGATACATCCCAGTTTCATAGCGGATGGGTAGCTGAAAGTGCTTTAAGAATTCTATCGCTAAACCGCCAAAGGTATTGAATGACACGCGTTGTAACCGAATGTACCACTTGGTTGTATTGCCAGTAAGGTGCGGGGAAAGAGACGTAGCTAGACATTATCATCCACCATGGATTTAGAAACACACCATAAATGATATGTGGTGATGTGCGTATCCAGATCCTCCCCTTGTTTCCCTTCGAACTTCGGGATGTCTGTGGGAATTTTGTGCAGGATTGGAGGCCAAAGTAATTTGTGATAGATGGGGTCATTGTTGAGTTTGTACAAGTCGGGGATATCAAGCGTTGCCAAAAAAGGCAAGGTGTTTGATGCCTCGAATCGGACCAAGGCGATGAAACTTGACTTGAGGATCTTTGCGGTCCTACCATCGTGTTGTTCCCAATATTATACACAGGATGCATGGAATAGTAATTTCCTTGGGGTACAGTCGTGTATTGTGGCTGTCCATAGGGATTGTTAGACTGGGGGATGTAAGTGCCCCCAGGATAAGGAATGCCCCCTTGACTCATTTGAGGTTGAGAGTGGGGTGCCCATATGGATTGAGCAAGACCTTGTTGAGGGATCTCGTTTGCCACGTAATTAACTACAAGTACTTGACTAACATAAGGAGGATTCATGTCAACCGATGATTGTCCTTGTTGTCCTGTAAACGAAGGAGGAACTGTAACATTCCTGGCCAGTATATGAATATTAGGAACACTGTCCCCAGGCATCTGAACTTGGGGGTTGGAACTAAACAATGGATTCCAACCAAAGGGGTTGTTGAAGGGACCCGTGCTAATCGTGCTATATGTAGTGTTATAAGAAGTGCTATATGTAGCACTTGTCGAAGGTCTAGGAGTTGACACAAAAGGGGCGGGAACCGATATGTACTGGGTTCCACTCGCGTTGGGTCTCATGATAGGGTTTGAACCTAGGACATGTGGAATAACAAGGTTTTCCATTAGAGGTGTGGTACTAACTGTTGGCTGGGGAGGTGGCCACAAAAGCCCACGAACCAATAGTCATTGATGGGATGGTAGGTGTAGGTCCAACAGAAGACATAGGAGGTACAAATGTAACCAAAATCAAGAGTGGTCCAAATGGATTCGTGATCGAAGGATTGTATGGAGGAATGAAACTTTCAGTAAATAAATCTTCTAGTAAGCTTGAGTCGTGGGATGTCCAAACTAATTCAGTGTTAGATCTTGGAGACTGATTGCCCGAAGATGGGTAATCCGGTTCACTAGGGCTCGATGAATCCTCCACAATGATTGGGGGAAGATCTAACATCCCTCCAGATTGATGACAAGGGCTAGATGTAGCCACGGTGACCGATAAATTTTATCAATAGATTTTACAGTGATATTTATTAAAGTCTCAGTGATAAAAAACTGGCACCTAAAAAATAAAAAATACACTAAAGAAATCAATCAACAACCAGAGGGTATAACCCTGTCTAATAACCACGATTTGCTAGAGATGAAACCCAGTATCACAATGGATACAAGAGAGAGTTTGCCAAATGTATAGTTATGATTACTCTTGAGCTTCTCTTGAACCACGAATTAAGGGCCAAGTACTCTTGTGAAGATGGGCACCGTCCCAAAAACCGAAGACAAAGTAGGTTCATCTGTGTTAGGTACCAAGGCAACCCACCCTAGTCACTTTGTGTTTTTCCCTAAACTATGGCCACTATGGTTACCTAAAATCACAGAAAACATGAGGGGGGGGGGCATAGTTGTAGACAATATGCTGTGTGGGAAGGATACCTGAGTCCCCGACTCAGCTTCGATATCGTTGAAGGGATCCCTGATACACAGAATACCCAAAGGAGATGTAAGTGAAGGCGAGCTACCTTTGTTTACAATCCAATGTTGTATCGTATTTAGCTCCACTTTTACTGGAGTGGTCCCAGATAGTATGAGTGCAGAAGGATTTCCCTCGTTAATGACACTAGTTTCGGTGTATGATCTTGGGAAGTTAACTCACAATTGCCTAACCCAAGATCCTAGCCTAAAATAATATTGTTTACTCAAAAAAGAGTTTTTAGGTAAATTTTAAATTTACTTTGTTAAAGTCTTCAGTGGGGGTGTTGACATATGAAGTTATGTGGGACTCTGACTCAAATCATGTAAAAACAATGCTTGTAAATTTCAATTTCGATGAATAAGTTGCTTATACAAAGGAAGAGTCATTTATATGTCAATATATATACCATGCATCTAGTTCAGTAAAACACAAGCACAACCGATAGAACTAACAATGCTCACTAACAACATTTGAAACCAAATAAATGTAGATCTAACCAACTAAGTAGAAAACAGTAAAAAATTTGTATTTTATTTTTTATAAAGAAAAAAATTTAAGCAGTAAAGCTATTTTGCTAAAAGAAAAATTTGTTCAGGAGACAAATATCAATCAAACATGCACAGCTGCAGATCCCTGATCAATCTACAAGCAGATTTCCCAACCCATGAGGTCACATAACAATCTATTTATCAAGAAATGGCTGGCTAACACCTGTAACAGTGGGTACAGAGAGTTAGTGTATGCACTAACGCATTGTGTGTAAGGCCACAATGCTTTATAAAGAACTATTTACACTAGTAGACAACATTAGTGAGGAAAAAGGCTTAAAAAGAAGGTTGTGGGATCAGATATAGGGCTAAGCACAAAGAGAAGCATGTTGTATAGTCTTGAGTGGTTGGAAAGGGGATCAAGAAGTATAGGAAGGCTTGGAAGAAATAGAGATCTAGGAACTTTCTGGGAGAAAACCAGGAACTAAGTGTAGTCCCCAATGGAGTCTCCAACTCTGCTATAGAGATTAATGAATGGGTGTTTGGTGACGGAGATAACCTCAAGTATCTTCCAGGGATCCTTGGCGGACTCTCAGATTAGCTACAAATGGCAAAGAGATACATGCATATCTATGTTAACTAAATGGGAATCAAAGGAGGAAGAAGCACTTATTACCTCAAGTCTTGGTGTGGTGTTGCTGGAGATCGGAAAGTAGAGGAGTGGAAGACCCCTCATCTAGCTCCAAGATCAAAACCTGTAGATAGATAAGAAATGGCGTAATATCACAGCATATAACTTTGACAAGAAATGTACTGACATATAAATATATCTAATTACATGTATCTAAGTCACTCATAATAACGACATTGCATGAACATGTAAACTAATTACAATACAAACGTTGTGGAGTGGAAAACACAATTACAATTCTATATTAATGATAGAAAAGGGTGATTACAACCATAAGTTGTATCAACCTTCCCTTACTCCTCCAACTCCTCTCTCTCTTTCCCTTCTTAACCTCTTTCAGTGCCTTTGTTGGATACTAGCTTCGATGGTCAAATAGGCAATCCTTTCAAATGTTTCGACCTCTTCCACAATGGCCCTAGCCTCACATATATAGCATGAGAGGCTAAACCTTACCAAATCCTTCATGAGTTCCTTTGGGCAAAAGTAGAGATGTTTCCATGCTTTTATGCTCTTTCCCTGTTTGTAGACTCCATTAGGAATAGTAATTCCTCCAAATAGGCCGAATCTGGATGTTTCCCTGCTTTTATGAGCTGACATAGGAGTGAATATAGGAATATTTCTCGGTCAACTTGCTCCTTTGACTCATAGAAACTAATTTATTTTGACTAACTCTCTTCCTAAGGCAACAAATAGAGTTACCCTAGGTACTAACGCACCTGATGCATGGCTAGGAAGCTTTATAAAGCAGGTTGCTAGTTCCTGGAGAGCGTTAGCTTGAAAAATAGGCCTGTGAACTTGGTCAGTCTTTCAGTCATCTTGCCTTTCTCCTCTGAGCTGATGAGGAGGTCATTTTCCTGTATAACAGTAGCCCCACCTTGGCTTGGTCCTTTGTTATGTGGTTTGGGGGTGCCTTTTCCTTGCTTTGGATTCATAGATCCAAAATATTGCTTCTTCTGTTTATACTTCTGCTCATTCTTTATAGCATACTGATACGCCGTGTCAAACGAGGAGATGTCCAAGAACTCCATCTCATCTTGGATGTACTTGTGTTTACAACCGCAGTACTTGAGCACCAAATTCCGCTCAGTATCCTTGATACCCAGCTTCATCCAAACGGTACGGAAAGTATTTGTGAACTTTGGCACATCTTGGTCCCTTCCCTGTCATAGTATGGTCCACTTTATGTATTTATCTTCATAGCTATTGATAGGGTAATAGTCTTCCTTGATGGTGTCTCAGAAATAATTTCAGGTGGGTGCAGCTGAAAACAACGAGGGTTCACTCTCATCCTTTTGTTCACAGTAGGTTTCCCACCAATCCTTGATGTGTGGGGCAACTTTGAGAATTGCAAAAGTAATCTTTTCCTGATTGGAAAAGTCATGAAATGAAAAATATCATTCCAACAGATTTAACCATTTATCTACAACATCTACATCAATCAGGCCTTCAAATGTGGGAATATCGAAGTTAACTTGTACCTTAAAAGGAGTAGCACCTCTAGAGTGGCTGCTGGATGAAGATGCATCGCATGTGGGTAGTCGTCAAAGGATCTGGGCAAAGTTATCCATCATCACGTCCCTCTGTCACTCACGGGCTTCCTCAAGCAACATTTTGAAAGGATCTCCTACACCCTCATCTTTCTTTTCTTCTGCCATGGGAGGTCATCAGGTTTCACAAGGCTGATCCTGCAATGGTTCAACTAGATCGAGCCCTAACTACTTATACCTTGACCTCGTTGTGGACATGTAAAGAAAAACAGAGAAAGAGTAGACTACTTTGATACCACTGATCCGAACTTTAACATGAATGCTACAATTTACAGATATAATCATAAACATATAGATGAAATAGAAAAACACTTCATTTCATTAATAGAAAAATATTGAACTATGCTTACAAACATAATGGAAATAAGATAGCTCGAGTGATGGTAGCTTATCTCTGAGAAGAGATGTGGCAGCTACATGCCTGTGAACTGAGTTAAAATGAGGCTCAAGGGCCTTTTTATTATTGAACAATAAGGGAAAACCCTAAACATCCAAAACCCTAACCCAAGGAGATGTAACGCCAAGAGTTTATGGGCCCCATTTGGGTTAGTTTGGCAGCCAACTTCCCGGGGTTGTAACTTGGTCATATTATCTCCATTTGACACGTGTGATACCTCATTGGAAATATCTGTCCAAGGACTACAACGGCCAATGTGATTACTTTAGAAATCACCAAAGGAATTTTGCCAAAAAAAATGTCGTTTAGGGCCTCAAAATGGCTGCGGAAGTTCAGGACCCAAAATACTGCCAAAAATAGTAAATTGTGCTACAATTAAAGAAACTGAAAAACTGAAAGAAATAATGGTGAGGGTCTGAGTGGAATAGGTAGATGGCCACCAATATCCACCTAGATCATGGTGTTAGTGATGTCTGATTGTGAGGTGGAATCATTGGTTGAGGGTTGAGGTGTTTTGTCCTTTGGAAGCCCTAGTTTGGTTTTTCCTAGTTTATTCCATGAGATCCCACATTCATGCTTAAAACATGGTGCATGGGTGATTGGATGAAAGAGCAATTTGGTTCAACCCAATCTATGGTCAGGTCGTACATGGAAGTCCCTAATTTGGGTGGCATTTTCATGTGTTAATATGAGACATTTTCCTATTGCGATATATGAGAATATGTAGTGATTATGTTGGTGATATTATGTATGAGTTTCCATGGTTTATATTTTGGTTATTTACTGGTTATATGATGTGTATTATTTATGGATCTTGTCATGAATGTTTTAGCTATTGATTGGTTGATGAATGTATGGACTAAAAAATGTTATTGCAACTATTATGAGAGGGCATTAGACCTTCTTGGTGATTCTCAAATAATTTTCAGACTCCAATGATCAAATATGCATTCATAACCTATAGCTTACATGTTTTCCATGTGTTTGAAGAAATGTATGCTAAGTATTAGGCCTATATAGGTAAACATCTTATTCAATTATGAATTTTTGGTATTGTCGTCATGTAACTTATGCTTCTAGAAAGTTTCAGGAAGTTCTGGGTAGTGGTCTGGATGTTGGCCTGAAAAGGTGGCACTAATCCCGGGACCGCATGCTATAAGATGAAGATTTTAGGTCACAATTGTGTGGAGCTAGGCTTGTGAGTGTGATTGGAGGCTCACAACAACATGCATGCATTGTTGTGGGTGCGATTGGGGGTTAGGTCAGTGAAAAATCAGTTCTAGCTCAGGATTTTGTCATCAGATGTTGTGGACTGACTTTTGGGTGACCTAGTGTTTCGAGGGATGTTTTTGAGTTATCCATTTGCAGTCAATTGTAGGACCCACTTCCTTAATTGGAACTAGGAGGTCAAGTCATATCATAGTAACTCTTCATCTCATGTTTACCCTAGCAAGTTGATGACATTAGGTAAATGTGGGAGGGGTGGTTACACTGAATGTGACTTCGCATTTGATACCTTGAAGGAGAAGCTTGTAACTGTGTCAATCATGGTTGATATAGATTGGAATAAATAATTTCATGTCCATATAGATGCATCCAAAATTGCTTTGGGAGCTATATTGACTCATCGTGGTGAAGGTAATTTAGACCATCCAATTTATTTCACTAGTAGAAAACTTTCTACTATGGGGAAGAACTATACCACGACTTAAAGGGAGACCCTTGCCATGGTGTATTTGTTATGGAAGTTCAAACATTATTTGTTGGGTGGTCCCTTTAAATTCTTTGTAGACCAATTGTATTTGAAGTATTTGGTTAATAAGCATGCCTTGGAGGGAAGGATATGCAGATAGATTTTATTACTTTAGGAATTTTCCTTTGAATTCATTGTCAAGCCAGGTCACATGAATGTGGGTCCAGATCATCTATCTCGATTGGAGTCAGGGGAATCTGGAGGATCAATCGATGACCAATTAATGGATGCACATTTATTCAGGGTTGAAGCCATCCCATATTATTTGGAGGATATTTCATTATTCCTCGCAACTAGTAAGTGCCATGATGATTATACCACAACTCAGAAACGAAATATGGTCATATGAGCTGCCGATTATCAACTTATTAGAAGCTAGTTATATAAAATTGGGCTCGAACAAATCTTGTGTAAGTGTGTTTTGGACCATGAAAGTTATAATTTTTTATGGTAATGCCATGCAGGAGTTGAGGGAGGCCATGTTGGAGGTAAAGCAACTGCTCAGAAAGTCTTGTAAGAAGGTTTGTGGTGGCCTACATTATTTAAGGATGCTAAGGAATATGCTAAGAAGTGTGATTTTTTTTAAATAGTTTGTCAACCATCTCAAAGAGATGAACTTCCTCTACATCCTGTCAAATCCCTTGAAGCATTTGAAAAATGAGAAATTGATTTTGTAGGGCTGATTATTACACCCACGTGACATTCACATGCTAGGTACATCATTATCACAACAAAGTATCTCATGTGGTGGGCTAAAGCTACCCTTGTTAAGGACTGCACTGTTGATACTGTTTCCTGATTCATATTTGAAAATATCATTACTAGATTTGGTTTTCTTAGAAGTCTTGCTAGTGACCAAGGCTCACATTTCATCAATGAGACAATTGTTTTTTTGCTTCGCAATTTTATGATTCCACACCACAAAAGCACCCATTATCACCCGAAAGTGAATGGATTTGTTGAAGCCTTTAATAAAATCCTAGAGAAGGGTATTACTAAAGTTTTCTATTCGAATAGGGATAAATGGGATGAGTGGGTTCCAACAACTTTATGGGTTTATCGTACTACAATTAAGCGTTTGCACAAGTATACACCATTTCAACTTGTTTATGGATGAGAAACAATGGTTCCAGTTGAATTCATTGTTCCCAATATATTCATTACTCAAGCTATGAGTATGTTTGATTATGAGTCCATTTCTGAACAATTACATGAGTTATGGAAATTGGATGAGCAAGAGTTTCTTGTAGACTTTCATCAAACTGTTGAAAAAGGAAGGAAAAAATCTTGGCATGATAGGCACATTAATAAGAAATGATTTTTAATTGGAAACCAAGTACTACTTTATGACAAAAAATGTCTTAAGCATCCAATTAAATTACAAATGCATTGACTTGGAGCATTTTATGTTGTAGAGATTCGAGAGTTAGCAGTTGTCAAGTTTGCTTAGTTGGACGGTATCCTTTTGCCTAGTTATGTGAATGGTGCACGCTTGAAGCCCTATTATGTCCCGCGAGCTTGTTTTGATATTCAATTCTCTTTGAAAAGGGAATATTAGTTAGGTTTCAAGTTTAGTAAGTTGCACCAGTCTTAGTCAACATCTATGTTTGATTTGTTCTTGTGTTTAGTTGCGTCAATAAAATTACTTTTATTTAGTTGCGCCCCATCGCAACTCATTATGGTCAGGGAGGCGTCGTCATGTCCATTATGTCAAATTCATCAATCATAAATATGGATCTTTTCTGTCATTAATTCTTTTCCTTCCCATAACAATTGTTCGTCGTATTTAGTAATATTTCCAATATAATCTATTTAACATTCTAGTCTTTTCATTCAACGATTTAATTTCTATGGGAAAGTTGAGCGATTTGATTGATCTTTGTGTAGATTTTTAGATCCCCAATGATTTTCTCAGTATTTCTTCCATTCGAAGTCCCAACATGTGTTTTGTATTAGCCCCCACCACTTGCCATTTATTTACCATTGCACTTGTGCTTTCATTGAGTTTCCACCTTGGCTCCTGTGTCTTTTGCATCTGTGTATCCACCTCGTTTTTAGCCCCATGTTCATCTTGTTTACACCTTTCACTCATCCTCAATGGGTCGTTATACAAAACACGTCAGTCATTTGTTCCCTTTTGACCCTCGCATTCACACCACATATGATTTTTTGGGGAAATATGAGGAGGCTACCCTGGTCGACAATGATTTGTTTGACCATGTCCTATTTCCTACACTCCACTTTGATGTATTTATGCAGCCAAATCACCTCTCATAAGATCAAGAAAGAATTCCACTAGCTGAAGCTATCGAATTTAATGACACTCCAGGACCTTTGTGTCTTTGACACTACTGGTGAGGTTATGCCCTGTACCAAATTCCTAAATAGCGAACTCCACAAAGGTTCCTTATGGTTGGATAGGGAATATTGAATTCATGTTGATTATATCTACAAGCTCACAAGCTTATCAGTCTATGGTCAGTGTTATGCAGACTTTTCACGATTGTGGAAAAAGGTGAATTCCCTAGATCTAGTGGTCTAATCTAGAAAAACAGAAGACAAAAATCATGAAGTTTTCCTTAGAGAAATTAGAGTATGGGAAAGAAGCCTAACCGGAATATGTAGCAAGCATTCCTCTCCTCTTCGCTTTTGAGATCCAATTCTAGCGCCAAATGTTACAATTAGAATCTGCACACACAACTAAAATAAGCAAAGGATCCACACCATCTACATAACATAATATAAAATCTCTACTTAATGAATCAATATGGCATTGAAATACATGAGCGAAAACATAACACAACAAGTATAGGAAAATAAGATACTTTTTGTATTAACAAATATAGGAGAGAGTTTACAACCATAAATAGCAGCTGACTTTGTAGATGTCTCCCCAAGTTGAATTGTGCTTCCTTGTCACAAAGTGCACCTCAACATCAACACTAATGCATGAATATGGTGTCTCCTTTAGGCTCAAAGCAGCAACATGAGGGCACTATCAATCTCCAAATCCAACCCAGACCTTCTGGGACATAGTAAATTTATAGGAGGAGTGTGGTAGTTTAGGAATTACTATAAAATTTCCAATCTAAGCTTGAGATCCACTTAAGAGGGGAAGAAGAGCTCAAGGGATAAGAGATAAGGTCTCCAAGATATGATTCAAGCTCTTTATCCATGGTAAATAGTTAAAACTACCTTGGAAGCTTTTGGAAGAGGAAGCTTAAGAAATATTTATTTTTTATTTTTCTTGAATTTTTAGAATCAGCACACCTACATAAGGGGGCAACAAGTGTTGATCAGTGGTGGCTAACATACATGAAACATGCATGGAATGCAGGTGGCTAGGTGTGCTAGGGTTAAAAATATTGTTTTTGAGCTAATCATCCCATAAACTCAGACTTTTTTGTAGAAGTTATGCTTAGGGATTTATGAAGGTAGTATGACAAAGTGTTCTAGGATGTTGATTGATCCGATTTGCAGGCCTATTTCGTTGATGTGGAAAAATTCCCTATAATAGATTTCCCCTTAAAGTACAAAGTCAGAAGCAATGGTTGAGGAATAAAGTGTTTTACCTTGTGACAAGTCCATATCAAGAACAACTGGTCGAGATCATCATCTTTTATAATACATTTTCATCATGACATCATTACTAAGGGAGGCATACCCATGCTCAACATATAAGACAATATTACATGTATAATGATAAAGAAGTTTCATCCACCAATGAAAAAGTGTGGACCCATGCTTGGATAATCTTATGTATGATCATAGCCATCATACTTTTGTGATCTTGTATTAATTCTAAAATGCAAACTAGATGGATGAAACTAAATCTGGGGTCTTCTATCTCGTTCACTCAATTGCTTGATGTATGAGTCTAACCATGAGAATAAATGAGTTGGAGACAAACATGGTAGACACCATCTGATTATAGTCCAATGATGTAAGTCATTAACAAATTCAAGATAAACCATCGATGATGTTAATGGATCTCAAGGTACTATAGTACAATCTGTATGGTGTGAATAAAGGAGGTAAAGTCAAACACCACATGGAATATTTCGAGCAGAGGTCAGTGATGAAGACCTGCTATCGAGAGTAAGGAAACTTTCCATTGATGTATGCAATGTCCAAGGTAACAAAGGGAGTTTCAAAGTCAAATTCCTAGATAAGGAGCTAATGTCGACAGGAAGCGACCCGTTGTAGGAGGGCCTTGATGTATCCCCCATCAACGACATGAAAAAAGTATCAATATTTGTGACAAAATGATGCTAATTTGGAACTAGTTTAGGAATTAAAAATAGGAATGAAAGCTTAAGAATATCATAGCAAATATTAACTGAAGGACTTCTCTTGAACATACCGACAACACTTTCTAGAGTTGGCAACGTTGACCCAAAATCGAATGTAGAGGCTTTGATATGGTGTGATAAACCAAAGAGACAAGCATATTTCCCAACCTAATAGTCACGAAGATGAAGTGAAAGAGCGTCATGTTCAAGAGCAACTCATTGCCATTAATAGGTGAAGTATCCCATTTTCCCAATTTCCCCAACCATTTCTAGTCAGTACCTCTTTATTTTTTGCAAGCTTGAGGAGGATAAAAAATGCTCGATCTAAAATTTCACCCTTTAGATGACTCCATCTAAGTATTTTTAACGAACCTTGAGAAGGACTAGTGTGTTGTAGCAGCTACAACCACCCTCAAAAACTTTGGCCTGCACCCAATTTCGGAGCCTCCCTTGAGAGTTTCACTTGATGACTCTACACACTCGGGTTCACTCCATGAACTCATGTGAGTCTTAGCATTCACCTTGCTTGTTCATTTCACCAAGTCTTGCATGTTGATGTCAAAGTCATGCTTGTGATCATGTTCTCGTTATGCTCAAATTCCTCGCTTCGTGTGTACTTGTTGTGTTCGCTATGAAAGCATCTATCGCACTCACACACAGAGTCACATCCAATGTCACACAAGCGTCATAACGATCGATCAACGATCAATCACGAGTGTCGCACTTGTCACTTGCACTGTCAGTCAGTCATGTTGAACATGTGTGCCAGGTTGGTTTGAGTCATCTCGTCGTCATGTCATGTTGGTGTGTGTTTATAAGATCACATTTGCATCTTTCACTCATTCACACACTTAGTCATTTTGTTGAAGTTCTGATGACCAAACTTCCCTTTGATAGCCAGACCATCACCCCGCCATCAATTTGATCAACTGTCACCTAGAACAATGTAGAAGCACCAGCCAACTATTTTCAAGTTGCGCTGCCCGCAAGCAATTCAATCAACCTTCATGATGACCAACCAGAGAGTTGGACTCGACAGCCACCCAGGGACTGACTCCCCTAAAAAATTATGCAAAGGCTGCTGACCTTGCCCTCTCTACTAACTGAGGAAATTGCAGACAGGCTGGACAGATACTCAGTGCCCATCCCTATCTCCCTTAGAAAATTGCGCAGTTTTCCTAGTCAGTCCTCCCGACAGTCGACTGACTGCTCGTCCAGAAAATTGTGCAATTTTCATGAGAAGGCCTTTTGTTGCCCAATAGTTTTCTCAGCTCAAAAATTGCACATAGATTATCAACAGGCCGACCTCCCAGCCTCAGTGAAGTTTCTCTCGCCAGCAACTCCCAGCAGCAGACTAACAGTTCCCTCCAGGAATTGCATAGTTTTTATTGACAAGCTCCTGACAGCTGACTGCCAATTCCCCTTGGAAATTCCATAGTTTCTCCTGCCAGTGACCCAGTAGCTAGCTTCTAGTTCCCTCCAGGGATTGCGCAGTTTTGGCTGCCAGGCTCCCGGCCAGTTCCTCTAAAAACTGTGCAACTTCTGCTTGTTGATCCTCCATGCAGCCTGGCCTGTTCCTCTAGAAAATTGTGCAAATTTTTTTATCAATCCCTTGCTTCTTGCTCATTCTAGAAAATGCACAAATTCTATCTACCTTGCCTTCCTACAGCTCAAACTGTCCCTCCAAAAATTTGCATAGTTTTTCCTTCCAGCTGAGCCAAACCTCATGGATAGTCACTATCGACTCGGATTGCCCATCTCCATCACCCAATGACTATTGCGTAATTTTCATCAATAATGCCTGGAGCCATCATCCCGCCTTGCAACCTTGTTGCCTCTCCTGGTCACCCACATCTGAAATGATCATGTGTCATGGTAGACTAAGAGGTTTTTGGTTTTGATGTCATCTCGTCATGAGTGAATGCAAATACAAGCACACTAACAAACATGGCGTGATGATGAATGGGATGAACGAAGGGAGCACATGCAGAAGGATAGGTTCACCAACGGATGAAATAATGATGCATGCGAAGAGATGTGCTTGTGAACGGATCATCATGCAAAGGTGTGTTCACGAACAGACGAACGAGAAAACATGCAAGATGTTCTCACGAATGAACAAATGGACGAACAAGCACCTTTCGTGAATAGATGATCCTGTCAAGCCTTACAACATACAAGAAAGGAGCAACATGCCAAAGCAACATCAAGAAAACCAACGACCATAAAAGCCTCCATGTTGTGACACACCATGAACACATTCATCACCCAACAACAGTGCAACTTGACATGCACTCCAACAGCAGCACGAATGTACCAGCATTGTCATGTCGAGTCATGTCATGAGTCACGTCGTCCACATCTCTACTGTGGTCCATGTTATTAATCAATGGAATGTAACGTGGAAGTCCAAGAGACCCACTTGTTGTACAAAGAGTCATGTAAAGTCAAAAAGTGATGGAAGTCAAACAATCATGAGGGTAGTCGAACAACCACAAGGGTCAGTTTCACCCTTGACTATAAATACCCCCTCATTTGTACATGAAAAGGACTTTTCACCTCAGCTCCTCCCACATAGCCAAGAGAGTCTGTAATCTTTCCTTTGAGGAGTAAGTAGTGGCTCCAATGCCCCTCACACGGGGTTAGTGATGTATGGTGTAACGATGTGTCTTGGAACTTTCACTTAATTTAGAATCCTGCTAACAGGCCAGCATGTTTTAACACATGTATTGTAACTGTTGTAAGACTAATCTTTAACACTTATGATGCATGTTGCTTTAACCTATGTTCTACATTTGAACTATTTCACTTGTTGTAATACATAATCTATTAATGGAAATGTGTTGTATATGTTGTTAATGTTGTCTCGCTCGTGTAGACTACTCTCCTGGACATCAGAGAAACCTTTCACATAGAAATTTCTATAACAACCGTTGTGCTCTTGTGGACTGATCCACTGAGTGTTATACGTGTTACCTTCCCTTGTGTGTTGTGACTGCCACATCCGTGTGGATTGTATGCCAGAAGCTACGCATGTCCTGTTGTGTTGTGTGTTCCTAGTAGAGTTGAGACTTCTCCCAACCGACTTGGGACTCACTCCCACCCTCTCCCTCTACGGTGAAATAACTATTGACACAAGTGAGACTTGCACTCACCATGCACGCGAACCTCACTTCTCGAAGGCAAAGCAGATCACTCTCCTATGCTGACAAGCAAGAGCTGAGGCAAATCCTTAAGATAATGGAAACTGGGCCATCGTACCGGATGGGACTCCCACACCAAATGATGTGAGGTCTAGTTGGGACTTCATATCGGGGTGATCCCCTGAATGTTGGCAGATCCAACATCGTCAATGGAGTGGTTCAATCCTATCATGTTCAACGAGTCCATAATTGTTTGATGATTTTACAAGTCCAGCAAAGGTGTAACTCATATCCCTTTTCATGCTTAGATAGTTTAAAAAAGAGGCAAAAAAGAAAAATCCAAAGGTTTATTTTCGTTAATTGTCTCTCGAGTCGGAAAAGGCAAAAAATGATACTCAAGAGAACCTCCTAGCCATATTTGACTAAGGTATTCCTTTTTCGTAAATAGTCTATCCAAGTCTGGAAAAAGGTTAAACTTATACTAGGAATACATATTTTCATTTACTATAATTAGTTCGAAAAGACAAGTGATTGACAATCATTCCATGTTTAGGGAGTTTGAAAAGAGCTGAAAGAGGACTCCAAGGGTTTCCTTTTTCATGAGTTTACAGAGCCCGAAAAAGTGATAAAAGTATGCTCCACTATAGAAATGACATGCTTCAACTAAAAAATGTCATTAAATCCTTTAAAAAATTGTTAACCTGCTCAAAACAACACCAAAAGATTAAAAATATATGATACATGGTAAAATTAGGTCAAAATTAGGTTAAAATAATAAAATATAATAAAATAATGATAAAAATGACCATAAATAAGTGAATAGTAATTTCATTTTTACGTCTTGGTGATAGAACTCTGAGTGCTTCCCCTCCCCGAACTTCAGCAGCTAATTGCAGCCAAGCCGATGGACTATTTCGAGTATCATTAGGTCGAGGTAGGAGATCTTACCTTTCTCTTTCTTTTCATGGTTTCCATTTTTTATTTCACACATAATTTTATGAGTTTTGAGTGCTTTGGGGATTTAGAATTGCGCCCTAGCTCCAGTACACCCTTTCAATGTCGAAAGGTGCACTGGGCCAGGAAGATTATAATTGGGAAGAGTGCTTTAGCGCACCTCCTAGAGGATGGGGGGTGTGCTACAATGCTCTTTCCTCCTTTAGCAAGGTGCACTGGGCACAATTGAAAAAAGGGTTTAATGATTTTCACTCAAATTTTTTCATGGGATTTGTTCTAAAGATTCTTCTTGCTATATTGTTGTTGGAAATAATACTAGGGGGGGGGGGGAGGGTGAATTAGTATTATCAGATCAATAATTTTATTTCTCAATCATATTTATATACACTACTTCAATGAAGTGAACTAGATTGTACACACAATTGTGATTAGAGAAACCAGTGTATATCTAGAGAAATTGTGATTTAGACAACTTATTATGTGTTGATCTTAAACCAGTACATCAGTAACTTATTAGATAGAGCAGTAAAATCAGAATAAAGCATCACACATAAGCAACACACATGAACACCAAGATTTAAGGTGGAAACATATGTGGGTGAAAACCAGCTACTGCTATCATCTCTGCCTTCTTTTATTAATAAGAAAATCTATTTACAATCTTGTATTGGTGCAGAATCATACTAGTACGTAGGCTTCTACCTGCAAAAGGTTACAACCTTCTCTCTTTCTCCAGCTTCTACTGGAAGGGAGCTACAACCCCTTAGATCTTGTACTAGCCAATATTTTTATTAGTACGTAGGTGCCAGCCTACAGAAAACTCCACTCTTCCACTAGGGACCACATTTCATGAATTTTCAGACTGGATGCTCCTGGCACATATCAAGACATATGAAGACCTTGACTCATCAATAACCCATCAAAAATTTAGAAACTCAAACTTCATCAATCAACATGCAGTTAATCTGAAACAATCAAATCACTGTCACCAGAACAATGTGCTGAACCTAGAAACCTGCATCATCATTCATAACTAGCTATAACCTCAGAAACCATGCATCAAATTGTATACGCTACTTGGCTGTACCTAATCTGCATGTATATGCTACTTCCATTAATCAAACCTGTGTATACCTCCAAAGCTACTCCAAACATAAATTTTTGAATTAAGTCTGTACCAACCAGCAATATACTGAACATCTACTGTCAACTTACATAGCTTTACATAGGCAAAAACAAAGATCACTTCTTCTCACTTATACAATCAATATATCAAATATAAAACTCCTTATTCATTCAATTTTAGATTCATATCTAAGAAGACTTCATCGATACACATCAGTAAAAACAACAGCACTGATTTGATAGATCAGTCATCCTTGACCATCATGCTTTTCTTTTGCATACGCTACTTGGAAGAGCCGAACCAGCGTGTATACACACCTTCACCAAAGCGAACCAGCGTACAGATCTGTAAATACTTACTTCATAACTTCGCTGCACCTCCGGACTTCAGACATACCCAGATCAGAACATTTACAGTGTAAATCATGCATTAGCATTCAAATCTAGACTATCCATGATCAAACCATATAATAATAATTCATTTTAGGTCTCATGATCCTGATCCATCATTAGATCTCATCCCCATCAACTGCTAAGGTTCATCCTTAGTTTAGATCAAGCAAAGCACCATAAACCCATAACATGCATATTTGCTTTTGATCTCACTCTTCATACGATATTCATTACTTGTGTATGTTGGCCTAATGATCTTCTCCTCCTTATATAGTTTTAGGCCTTTCTCAATACCTTGGACTAAAACTAGTTAGGACCAATACCTTGGATCAAATACCTAGGGTCAATACCTCGAACCAAATACCTTGGACCAAAATACTTTGGTTTTCCAACATGTATGCGCTTTTACTCCTGCGAAAGTGCGTGTATATGTATACGCTCCTTTGTTCTGTTAACCCACGTGTATACGCTACTTGGAAAAGGTGAACCAATGTATACTTCTTAAACTACTCTCTTTCTTCAATCTCTGGAGTCCGATCTGTGATCCTTTGCTATTAACTTGCTGCACTATGAACTGTCATCTAAGTGAGTTACCATATTCCTTCTGAATGTTTCCTTTGAACTGCCCTGCATTTTGTCACATCTATAAACACAACTTCCATGCATTCTGTCACTTCTGATATCTCTCCTCTAGATTCATTTAGTTACGTAGATTCATCTAGTTACCATATACAAGTGAGTTGTTCTACTACAAGTGGGTTGCCATCAAGTACAACACATACATCATAATGCCAACAATCTCCCCCTTTGTACTTGATGGCAACCATGTTGGTGTTGATTAATGCAAGTTGTAGAAATTGTTAAAAATAACAACCAACACCAAAAATATTCTCCCCCTTTGACATCAAGGGCAAAGGGTAGACCAAGATATTCTCCCCCTTTGATATCAAGGGAAAAGGGGTGACCAAAGTGAAGGATTTCATATCTAAACAGTTGAATATAAACATTGATCATGCTCCCCCTGGGCACATGCTGAATTTGCTGATGCTATGATGCACTAAACTGTCCATGCTCCCCCTGAGCACATGCAGAGTCTACAAACATATTTTCCAAAAGAATAACATGACTCTATAACTCACTTATTTGAGTTTGACCAACCTATTACCAATGACTCATACATACATAAATCTCCCAACCAAGTAGGGATATACCAAATTTGACTCATCCACCCAACCAAGTGGGGATATACCAATTGTTTATACATGACAGAAATACAATAAATATTACATCATCCATCCCATGCAAAGTGGGGATACAAATTACATCATTTTTCAAATAGGACTCATTCAAATGTATGAGAAGTCATATCACACCCTAGACTTTTACATGAATTAAGTAACAAATGGTATCAATATCTGAAGCCATAGTTGGACTCAGCAACCATAATGCCAACAATGCAAAATGCATGTGAAGGCTAATGCTCCCCCTGAACCTGTGTTACCTGTGCATTGTTAACAAGTCATTAATCAAGGCATCTTTGTCAGTCTGATAAAAATTAATGAACAAAATATATCATTATACTGTAGTCGTCAAAATCAAATAGAGCACCCATATCAGAGTCTAACCCACCATTTTTCCTGTTAGAAAAACATATATGCTTCTTCAGCCACATAAAACTCCATGTATACATGACTATACTTCATGAAACCCGCGTATAATAACCTTCCTCTAAAAACCTGGATTTAACAGCAGGATGATGCAACAACTACTCCCAGATTTTGTTGAGATATTCAAATGTTTCTCTGGGCAGTGGTATAGTGAATATATCAACAACATGTTCTTTGGAGGGGACATACTCCAATTTGACCTTTTGTTCAAGCACTTGTTCTCGTAAAAAATGGTACTTGACAGGTATGTGCTTGGTCTTGGAGTGCATGAATGGATTCTTTGAAATATTGATGGCACTTATATTATCACATAGAATGGAGATGGGTGGAGTACATGTGATTTGAATGTCTTGCAAAGTTTGCATCATCCAAAGTAGTTGTGTGTAGCAAGCTGCAACAACCACATATTCTGCTTCAATTGTAGATAAAGAAATTGAACTTTGTTTCTTGCTGAACCAAGACACCAACCTGGAACCCATATAGAATGCACCACCACTAGTTCTTTTTCTATCATCAACACTTCCTGCCCAATATGCATATGTATATGCATGGAGAGTAAGATCTGCATCTCTAGGATACCATAGTCCAAAGTCTTGAGTTCCTTGAATATATTTGAAAATTCTTTTGGCTGCCTGAAGGTGTGATTCCTTTGGATTTCCATGGAATCTTCCAACTATTCCTATTGCATGCATGATATCAGGTCGGGTACCTTTCAGATAAAGCAGACTGCCAATCATGGATCTGTAAGTTGGTTGATGTACTACTGCTGATTCATCATTTGAGCTGAGATTGCATCTTGTTACCATTGCATTACATACCGGTTTAGAATCTTCCATTCCATACTTTTTCAAGATCTGCTTGAGATATTTGGTTTGTGAAAGAAAAATACCATCTTTAGTTTTCTGACTTGTAGACCAAGAAAATAGGTAAGTTCACCAAGCAAGGACATTTCAAATTCTTGCTGCATTATTGAAGAAAAATTCTGACTCATGCATTCTTCATTGCTACCAAAAATGATATCATCAACATAAACAATAATAATTAGCAATTTATTATTTTCAATATTTGTATATAAATTTCTATCTGCAGAACCTTTTGTAAAACCTTTTTGGTGTATATATTTGTCAAGGTGGTAATACCAAGCCCTTAAAGCCTGTTTCAAACCATAGATAGACTTTTTGAGTTTGCATACAAGTTTTGCATCATTTCCAAGAATGAATCGTTCTGGTTGTTCAATATAAACTTCTTCTTCTAAATATCCATTAAGGAAGGCTGATTTTACATCCATTTGGTATACTTTGAATTTCTAAAAACTGGAAAGAGCAAGAAACATTCTTATGGCTTCAAGTCTGGCTACAGGTGCAAAAGTTTCTTCAAAATCTATACCTTCTTGTTGAGCATACCCTTTATAAACAAGTCTGCCCTTGTTTCTAATGACTTCTCCATTTTCATTCAGCTTGTTCTTGAATATCCATTTAGTTCTTATAATATTTTTATTATGAGGTCTAGGAACTATTTCCTAAGTGTCATTTTTTTCAATTTTCTCAAGTTCTTCATCCATGGCCTTGACCCAACATTCATATTTGCATGCTTCATTTACATTTTGAGGTTCGGTGGAGGATAGTAATGCTAGATAGCTTGAGGTCCCTGAAATAGTTCTTCTTGTCTATACACCAGTCTCCTTTTCTCCTAAAATTTGAGTTTCTGGATGATTTTTCTGAACATACTTGGATGGAGACTTTTCTTCTACCGTTATATCTTCTTCTGATGCTTCATTGGTTTCTTCTTCAATGTAATTTTTATTTGATGTGGGAAAGTAATCCCCATCTTCCTCATTGTCATAATATTCTGTTGATTTTATCTATTTTGGATTTCTGCATGCTTCATCAACTACAACATCAGTGTTTTCAATAATTTTCCCAAGTCTTTTATTACAACATTTATATCCTTTACTTCTGGAAGAATAACCAAGAAGAATCCCTTCATCTGCTCTGGGTTCAAACTTACCAAGTTTTTCATCAGTGCTTTTGATAAAACATTTGCTTCCAAAAACTTTAAAATATTTTACAGTAGGAGTCTTACCATACCAAAGTTCATGTGGAGTTTGAGTGCTATTTACCCGAACATTTGCTTTGTTGAGAATAGATACAGCAACAAATGCAACTTTACCCCAGAAGGTTGCAGGAGTTCCAGATTCATCTAGCATAGCTTAAGCCATTTGTTGAATTGTTTTTTTCATCCTTTCTAGCACACCATTTTGCTGAGGAGTTCTTGCAGTGGAGAATTGCCTTTTTATTCCATGTTGCTCACAAAAGTCAAAGAATTCATCCGATATAAATTCCCCTCCTCAATCAGATCTGAGGAATCTAATTTTTCGATCTGATTCATTTTCAACCAAAGCTTTGAAGGCTTGGAACTTTTCAAATGCTTCATCTTTATGCTTTAGAAGTGTTGGAAATAATACTGAGAGGGGGGGGGGGGGGGGGTGAATCAGTATTATCAAGTTCTTTTAATAAATCTTCCTTATTTATACTTTGAATTATTTTTGCATGTCAGTACCATAAAATAATGAGCATGAACAAGAAAAACAAATAGTCACACCAAAGAACACCAGATATAAGGTGGAAACCCAATGTGAGTGAAAACCACCTGCTGCAATATGTCTCTATCTTCTTTCAAATTAGAAACTCCTTTTACAATGGATTTGTACTAGTGAAGTCCTTTACCAGTATGCAGGCTGCAACCTGCAGAGAGCTACAACTCTCTCTCGTTTTCCAGTCTCTCCTGGAAGGGAGCTACAACCCCCTACTTCTTTTCTTTCAAGGACCACTTTTCATAAATTTTCAAACTGGATCCATGAACATCAAATGATCATCAAGTACATGTAAATCACACAGTCAACTGCAGTAACCAGATCAACAATAACAGTAAACTAAACCCAGAACACCTTATCAACAGAAAAATTCAGCCAACAAAAGTCTTAAGACAGATCCGCAGTTTTTCTTTATCTGGCCTGCGTGGCTCCGCACTTCACCTTCTGCTCCCCTGCGTATACCCGCAGAGAGCCTTCTGCTGCACTGCGTATCTACGCACCTGCACCTTCTGTCGCGCCGCGTACATATACTGTAGCTCCGCACCTGCGGCTTCTATCGCGCCGCGTACCTCTACTGTAGCTCCGCACCTGCGGCTTCTGTCGCACCGCGTATCTACGCACCTGCGGCTTCTGTAGCGTCGCGTACTTTCACTATGCCTCCGCACCTGAACCTCTATCGCGCTGCGTACCCACGCACTGCGCCTTCTTCTGCTATGCGTACCCACGCACTGTGCCTTCTTCTGCTCTGCGTACCCCCGCACTTGCACAGTTAATTACCTGCGTACCTCTGATTAGGGCCAAATTGGCAGTCCACCAGTGTGCCACAGATAGTCAGATGCCCAGATCTGATCATGCGCCTGAGAGATCACACTTCATAGATTCACTTTCAACTTCACTTTTATATAGATCAAGCTTTTAAACCGATAACCAAATATTTCAGATCTTAAGATATTCAATTTTCAAAAGATGCCTTAGCCAAGTGATCTCCTTCCCTATTTATAGTCAAGCCCTTATTCACACCATGGGACAAAACCATCAATAACCAATACAAGGGATCCAAACCGGGGCTAAAATAGATCCTATACCACAGGCCAAAACCATAGAATCAAGAACGGCGGGCTAAATACCACGGGCCAAACATAAGAAACCCCACGTGAGCGCGCTTCTCTGCCTTGAAGTGAGTGAACTGGGGTCCGCACCTCTTGAATGGGTAACCTGCAGGTTTGTACGCACTTTATCTATGATATTCCTGCGGGTCCGCATCTTTTGTACGGTGTACCTGCGTACCTCTTATTTTCCAACATATTTTGAGAGCCTGAACAGAGCATTGCCACTTAAGAGAGTTGCCATCAAGTACAACACCTGTAACATAGAGCCATACCAGAATCATAATGCCAACAATCTCCCCCTTTGGACTTGATGGCAACTTCAAGGTCTTCAACATCATTCTCCCCCTTTGACATCAAGGGCAAAGGGTTATGCTCCCCCTAAGAACATGCTCCCCCTGACTATAAACCAGATCTGCAAAGAAGAACCATAATCCACCAAACACCATAAATGACCATGAAAGAGATAGAGACATATTGCAGCAATATTCAGACCAGCATCCATGATCTCCTTCTGTACTTCCTCCATAATGCCAACAATGCATTATATGCTCCCCCTGAACCTATGCCATTCGATCTTCAACCAATCCGCAACCCAGCACATGTACGCATATACCCCAGATGAACCTTGCGTGCAACCATCAAGCAGAAGAGATTCAACAACATGATGATGCATCAACAACCCCCAGCTTTTGCCTGAGGTATTCAAAGGTCTCCCTGGGCAGTGGTTTGGTGAGTATATCAGCAACTTGTTCCTTAGAAGGAACATACTCCAACTTGACCTTTTGTTCAAGTACTTGTTCCTGAAGAAAATGATACTTGATCGGTATGTGCTTGGTCTTTGAATGCATGACTGGGTTCTTTGAAATGCTGATTGCACTTGTGTTATCACATAAGATGGAGATAGGTGGTGTACAAGTGATTTGAAAATCCTGCAAGGTCTGCATCATCCAAAGGAGTTGAGTGCAGCAAGATGCAGCAGCAACATATTCCGCTTCAGCTGTAGACAAGGAAATCGAACTCTGTTTCTTGCTGAACCAAGATACTAATCTGGAACCCATAAAGAATGCACCACCACTTGTGCTCTTCCTGTCATCCACGCTTCCGGCCCAATCTGCATCTGTATAAGCATGAAGTGTGAGATCTGTATCTCTAGGATACCATAAGCCATAGTTTTGAGTTCCTTGAAGATATTTGAAGATTCTCTTTACTGCCTGAAGATGAGTTTCCTTTGGATTTGCCTGAAATCTTCCAACTATTCCTACTGCATGCATTATGTCTGGTCGAGTACCTGTCAAATAAAGCAGACTTCCAATCATAGATCTGTAGGTTGGTTGATGCACTGCTACTGATTCATCACTTGCACTGAGGCTACATCCTGTGACCATGGGTGTACATACTGGTTTTGCATCTTCCATGCCATATTTCTTCAAAATCTGCTTGAGATACTTGGTTTGAGACAAAAAGATCCCTCCTTCTTTTTGTTGGATTTGCAAACCAAGAAAATATGTCAGTTCTCCCAGCAAGGACATTTCGAATTCTTTCTGCATTACCAAGGCAAAGCTTTGACTCATAGCTTCTTCATTGCTGCCAAAAATAATGTCATCTACATACACAACAAGTATTAGCAATTTGTCGTTTTCATCTTTTATATAAAGATTGCTATCTGCTGATCCTTTTGAAAAACCTTGTTGATGAAGATATTTGTCCAAACGATAGTACCAAGCCCTTGGAGCTTGTTTGAGACCATAGAGAGCCTTTTTCAATTTGCATACAAGATTTGGATCATTTCCAAGAATGAAACCATCTGGCTGCTCAATGTATACTTCTTCTTCCAAGTCTCCATTCAGAAAGGCTGATTTCACGTCCATTTGAAATATTTTGAAGTTTTGAAAGCTTGAGAGAGCAAGGAACATTCGGATGGCCTCAAGTCTTGCAACAGGAGCAAAAGTTTCTTCAAAATCTATTCCTTCTTGCTGCGCATACCCTTTACAAACAAGTCTGGCCTTGTTTCTAATTACTTCTCCATTTTCATTCAATTTATTTTTGAAGACCCATTTTGTCCCTATAACATTATTATCCTTTGGTCTAGGAACTAACTCCCAAGTGTTGTTCTTTTCGATCTGCTCAAGTTCTTCATCCATTGCTTTGACCCAACATTCATCTTTGCATGCCTCTTTCACATTTTGTGGTTCAGTGGAAGAGAGTAATGCCAAATAGCTTGAAGCTTCTGCAATTGTTCTTCTTGTTTGTACACCTGCTTCTTTCTGCCCCAAAATCTGAGATTCTGGATGATTCTTCTGAACATATCTGGATGGAGTCTTCTCTTCTATCCTTATCTGCTCCTCTGGTTCTTCTTGAGGTTCTTCTTCTTCATCATTCTGTCTTTGAGGGTAGTCTTCATCTTCTTCGATATCTTCATGATTTACTTGCCTAGGAATGTATCCCTTATCATCAACCACTACATCAATGCTGTCAACAATTCTTCCAAGTCTTTTATTGTAGCACTTGTATGCTTTGCTGTGTGGAGAATAACCAAGAAGAATGCCTTCATCTGCTCTAGGTTCAAGTTTGCCAAGTTGCTCATCAGTATTCTTAATATAGCATTTGCTCCCAAAGATTTTGAAGTGCTTTACCGAAGGAGTCTCACCATACCAGAGCTCATGAGGGGTTTGAGTGTTGTTCACCTCGACATTTGTTTTGTTGAGAATAACAACCGCAGCATATGCTGCTTCACCCCAGAAAGTTGCGGGAGTTCCAGACTCATCAAGCATAGCACGAGCCATTTGTTGGACTGTTCTGTTCATTCTTTCCACCACTCCATTTTGCTGAGGAGTTCTAGCTGTAGAGAATTCTCTTCTTATCCCATGTTCTTCACAGAAATCGAAAAATTCATTTGAGGTAAACTCCCCACCTCTGTCGGATCTGAGGCACTTAATTTTGTATCCTGACTCATTTTCAACCAAGGCTTTAAAGGATTTGAATTTTTCGAATGCTTCATCTTTGTGCTTCATAAGTCCTAACCAGACAAACCTGGAGAAATCGTTAATTAATAATATCAAGTATTCTTCTCCTCGAGGTGTCCTTTTCCTGAATGGACCACATACATCTGTATGTACTAGCTCAAGAGGCATGCTAGCTGATCCTTCCTTCTCCGGAAAGTTAGTTCTAGTTTGCTTTCCAAACTGACATGATTTGCATATGGTGTTGTCTGGAATTTTGATATCTGGAAGACCGCGAACTGCCTGATATTTGCATGCTTTCCTTATTTGTGAAAAGCTTAGATGCCCCAACCTTCGGTGCCATAACCAGTGTTCATCATCCTTGCTTAGATAGCATTGTTGTTGTCCTTCTTCAAATATGTATAGATTATTTGGAGTTCTTTCACCTTTGATCACTGTTTTACCTGTATCAAGATCACGAACAAGACATCCATTTGATCTAAATATCACCTCGGTTCCTTGATCACACATCTGGCTGACACTCAGAAGATTATGCTTCAATCCATCAACATACAAAACATTCCAGCTTTGACTTTTTCTTTTAACTGAGCAGTGCCTTTTCCTTTTATAGCTGCAGGAGTATCATTTCCAAAAGAAACTTTCTTTCCCTTTTCTAAAGCAGAATATGATTCAAGTTTTTCTTTATCACCTGTCATATGCTTCGAACATCCACTGTCAATGTACCATAGATTTTCCTGTCCCTCAACATAAAATGCTATCCCACATCTTTTTGTTTGTGGTTCCTTTATTCTCCATGTTTTGGTGCTTGAGGCTTGTTCCTTTGTCTGCTGAAACCTGCTCCTGCATTCAGAATCTTCATGACCAAAGTTATTGCAAATAGAACATTCAACTTCATTTTCAAGAGCCGAAAAGTTGTTATAGGTCCTTTTTGTAATCTCGGTCATACTTCTTTGTTTTTGAGCTTCTCTAGTCATGATTGTTTTAAATGCAACACATTGAGCTGCTTTGTGACCAAAGTTATGGCAAGAGAAACATTGTCCATTGAAGAAACTTCTGCGGTTATCAAATCTACCAGCCAAATGATTGTAATTTCTATTGTCATCCATTCTTGAACCAAATTGAGAAGATTTTACCTGTGGCTGGTTGTAGCTTTTGTTCACCCTTAAGACGGATTGCCCCTAATAGTATTTGTTTGCAATCCGTCCCTACTTTACCTGGTGATCTCCATTGTGCTTTTGCTCATTCCTTCTTGCTGCATCAAGATAACTTCTTGAGGTGGATGCTTGAGAAGTTTCTCCATTATAGCCCAGACCTGTCTTGTTTAGAGGAGAACGCTGTACATTGATGATCTCATCCAGAGTTTCAGATCCTTTGACAAACTTAAGATTAATAGCCTTTGTTTTCTCAATCTCTTTTCTAAGACCAACAATTTCACCTTCTAACTTTTCAAGATATTTTTCTTTTTCATCAATTTGAAGTTGTAGTGTATCAATGATCCTATTCTTTTCTTCTATGCATGTCTTGAGTCTAGAAATTTCTTCACAAAAGCTATCCACATCTATAGCATCCATGTAATCATCATCTTCAAATGCCATTAAAATTTTATAGTCATTACCTCGTTCATCTTCATCACTATTTGATAGACCATCACTATCTTCATGAGTGTAGTAGCTTTTCTTATTTGCATTCTGTTTCTTGTTCCATCTAGCAGGTTCCTTTCCTTTGTCAATCTTATCCTTATGAGGACATTTCGCAGCATAATGACCTACTCTTCCATAAGCAAAACATTTAAAAGTTAACTTACCTCTGAACCTTCCAGTACCCCGTTGAAGATTTCTGACAAAATTTGATTCTTCTTCTTCTTCTGGCACGTGACTTGCTTCATAGTAGTCTCCTTTGCCTGAAGCCTTGAAGGCAGCTTCTCTCCTGTCTGATGGACCTCCCTTTCTCATTTCATAAGCAGTTAGAATTCCCTGTCGCTGAGACATAGTAAGAGTTCGTAGATTTTCCTTTTCTTCTATTGCAGACACTTTAGATTCAAACTTGGGGGACAATGATCTTAGAACTTTTTCAACCACAATAGCCTCTTTTATTTCTTCACCTAAGTTTTTCATGCAATTAACAATCTCGTCTACCCGAAGGAAATAGTTAGCCACACTTTCATCATTATACATTCTGAGATTCTCATACTGAATCCTGAGGGTTTGAATTTTAGCACGCTTTACCTGTTCATCTCCTTCGTAGCTCAAGACAATCTTGTCCGATATTTCTTTTGCGGATTTATATTGCATAACCTTCACAAATTCTGTTTGAGATAAGCATCCTAGCAGAGTATTGACTGCTTTAGCATTTGTTTCATATTTCTTCTTTTTGGCCCAATCTGTAGGAGTAGCTGAAGGAAAAGTGTAGCCTGTATCTATGATATCCCAAACTTCTGTACCAAGAGATTGAAGATAGGCAGTAACTCTTACCTTCCAATAATTGAAGTTTGTCCCATCAAAAATTGGTGGCCTGATTGATGCTTCCCTCTCGTAGTTGCTCATGATGAGTGATCTTCCTTCAGGCGATCAAGCTTCTCTGAAGGACCTGCTCTGATACCAATTGTTGGAAATAATACTGAGAGGGGGGTGGGGGTGAATCAGTATTATCAAGTTCTTTTAATAAATCTTCCTTATTTATACTTTGAATTATTTTTGCATGTCAGTACCATAAAATAATGAGCATGAACAAGAAGAACAGATAGTCACACCAAAGAACACCAGATATAAGGTGGAAACCCAATGTGGGTGAAAACCACCTGCTGCAATATGTCTCTATCTTCTTTCAAATTAGAAACTCCTTTTACAATGGATTTGTACTGGTGCAGTCCTTTACCAGTACGCAGGATGCAACCTACAGAGAGCTACAACTCTCTCTCGTTTTCCAGTCTCTCCTGGAAGGGAGCTACAACCCCCTACTTCTTTTCTTTCAAGGACCACTTTTCATAAATTTTCAAACTGGATCCATGAACATCAAATGATCATCAAGTACATGTAAATCACATAGTCAACTGTAGTAACCAGATCAACAATAACAGTAAACTAAACCCAGAACACCTTATCAACAGAAAAATTCAACCAACAAAAGTCTTAAGACAGATCCGCAGTTTTTCTTTATCTGGCCTGCGTGGCTCCGCACTTCACCTTCTGCTCCCCTGCGTATACCCGCAGAGAGCCTTCTGCTGCACTGCGTATCTACGCACCTGCACCTTCTGTCGCGCCGCGTACATATATTGTAGCTCCGCACCTGCGGCTTCTATCGTGCCACGTACCTCTACTGTAGCTCCGCACCTGCGGCTTCTGTTGCGCCGCGTATCTACGCACCTGCGGCTTCTGTAGCACCGCGTACTTTCACTGTGCCTCCGCACCTGAACCTCTATCGCTCTGCGTACCCACGCACTGCGCCTTCTTCTGCTGTGTGTACCCACGCACTGCGCCTTCTTCTGCTCTACGTACCCCCGCACTTGCACAGTTAATTACCTGCGTACCTCTGATTAGGGCCAAATTGGCAGTCCACCAGTGTGCCACAGATAGTCAGATGCCCAGATCTGATCATGCGCCCGAGAGATCACACTTCATAGATTCACTTTCAACTTCACTTTTATATAGATCAAGCTTTTAAACTGATAACCAAATATTTCAGATCTTAAGATATTCAATTTTCAAAAGATGCCTTAGCCAAGTGATCTCCTTCCCTATTTATAGTCAAGCCCTTATTCACACCATGGGACAAAACCATCAATAACCAATACAAGGGATCCAAACCGGGGCTAAAATAGATCCTATACCACGGGCCAAAACCATAGAATCAAGAACGGCGGGCTAAATACCACGGGCCAAACATAAGAAACCCCACGTGAGCGCGCTTCTCTGCCTTGAAGTGAGTGAACTGGGGTCCGCACCTCATGAACGGGTAACCTGCGGGTTTGTACGCACTTTATCTATGATATTCCTGCGGGTCTGCATCTTTTGTACGGTGTACCTACGTACCTCTTATTTTCCAACATATTTTGAGAGCCTGAACAGAGCATTGCCACTTAAGAGAGTTGCCATCAAGTACAACACCTGTAACATAGAGCCATACCAGAATCATAATGACAACAAGAAGACCTATCCAAAACATTCTGGAAAAATCATCAATGAACAAAATAAAGTATTCTTCTCCACAAGGTGACTTTTTCCTTGTTGGTCCACATAAATCAGTATGGATAAATTCAAGAGGCTTACTAGCTGACCCTTATTTTCCCATGAAGTGAACTTTGGTTTGCTTACCGATTTGACATGGTTTTCATATTGTATTTCTAGGATGTTGATATATGGAAGATCACGAAAAACCTTGGGTCTGCATGATTTTCTTATTTGAGAAAAGCTTAGATGTCCCAATCTTCTATGCCATAACCAATTTTCATCATTTTTTCTTAGATAACACTGTTCTTGTCCTCCTTTGAGTATGTATAAGTTGTTTGGAGTTCTTGTACCTTTGATCACGGTCTCTCCTGTATCAAGCTCATGAAAAAAACATTTGTTTGATCGAAACACCAATTCATTTCCTTGATCATAGATTTGACTGACACTCAATAGGTTATGCTTTAAACCATCTACATACATAACATTTCCAGCTTTAACCTTTTCTTTCAATAAAACAGAACCTTTACCTTTTATGATAGCTGGAGTTTCATTTCCAAGTAAGACGTTCTTTTCTTTTTCTAAGGCATTATAAGAGTGAAGTTTCTCTTTGTCACCTGTCATATGTTTGGAGCATCCACTGTCGATGTAGCATTGATTTTCTTGTCCTTCTGCATACAAGGCTATACCACATCTTTCTGTTTGAGATTCTTTCCTTCTCCATATCTTGGGATTTAATGGCGTTTGCTCCTTTTTAGGTGTTTGCCAAAATTTGCTCTTTCATTCAGATTATTCATGACCAAAGTTGTTACAAATTGAGCATTCTATTTCATTTTCAAGAGGAGAAAAGTTATTATAGGAACTTCTCTTGATCCCTATTACATTCCTTTGATTTCGTGCTTTTCTAGTCATGATGGTTTTGTAAGCAACGCATTTAGCATCTTTGTGCCCAAAATTATGACATGAAAAACATTGCCCATTAAAGAAGTTTCTGCGACTATCGAATCTATTTACCTGTTATTTGTAGTTTTTATTGATATTCATATTTGGAGAAAATTGAGTAAGATTTGCCTGAGGTTGGTTGTGGCTTATATTGAAATTAATCCTTGGAGAAAATTGAGTATGATTTACCTGGTGATCAGCTTTATGCCTTTGCTAATGATTGTCATACTGTTTACTGGTCTTTGCTGCATCAAGATAGCTTTTGGTGGAGGTTGATAGCTTCTGTGATTGAGATGCTTCTTCAGTATATCCAAGACCTGTCTTTATCAGAGGAGATTGACGAACTTTGATAGTTTCATTTAAAGTTTCTAATCCTTTAGCAAATCTAAGATTGAGAGATTTTGTTTTCTCAAGATCTTTTCTTAGACCCACAATTTCACATTCTAGTTTTTCATTGTGTTTTTCTTTTTTAGGAAGTTGGTATGTCAAGGTATCTATGATCATATTCTTTTCTTCTAAACATATTTTGAGTTTAGAGATTTCTTCATGAAAGTTTTCCTCTTCTAAAGCATCCCAAAAATCATCATTGTCATAAGCCATGAGAAGTCTATAATCTTGACTAGTTTCATCTTCATCACTATTAGATAAACCATCGCTATCTTCATGAGTATAGTAACTCCTATTCACAACTTGTTTCCTATTCCCTTTTGCATATTCCTTTTCTTTTTCATATTTATCTTTATGAGGACATCTGGCAGCATAATGACCGACTCTACCATAAGCAAAGCATTTGAAAGGTAGCTTACCTCTGAACCTTCCAGAACCTCGTTGAAGCTTCTTGACAAAATTTACCTCATCTTCTTCATCTAAAATGTGTCCTGATTCATTGTGTTCTTCCTTTTCTTTTCCTTTTGTTGAAGCTTTAAATGCAGCTTCTCTCATATCTGATGGACCTCCTTTTCTCATCTCAAAAGCAATTAAGATTCCGTGAAGCTGTGTCATAGTGATATTCTACAAATCTTGTTTTTCTTCTATGGCAGACACTTTTGATTCAAATTTAGCACACAAGGATCTCAAAATTTTCTCAACTAAGGTAACTTCCTTTATTTCTTCACCCAGATTCTTCATACAAATAACAACCTCATCTATACGTAAGAAGTAACTAGCTATACTCTCATCACTATGCATCTTAAGAGTTTCATACTGAATTCTGAGAGTTTGAAGCTTAGCACATTTTACCTGAGAGTCTCCTTCATAGCTTTGAACGATTTTGTCCCATATCTCTTTGGCTGATTTGAGCTGCACGACTTTGACAAACTCTGATTGTGACAAAATTCCCAATAAAGTATTGACAACTTTGGCATTGGTTTCATATTGCTTTTTATCTGTCGTGTCTGTAGGAATTCCTGTTGGAAATTTATATCCTCCTTCCACAATTTCCCAGACATCTGTTCCAAGAGATTGTATATAGGTTGTGGTTATTATTTTCCAATAAACAAAGTTGCTCCCATCAAAGATTAGCAGTCTGATGGATCCCATGCTTTCGTGATTATTCGTCTTGATGGATCTTCCTTCAAGCAATCAAGCTTCTTTTGAAGGACCTGCTCTGATACCAATTGTTGGAAATAATACTGAGAGGGGGGGGTGAATCAATATTATCAGATCAATAATTTTATTTCTCAAACAGATTTATACACGCTACTTCAGTTAAGTGAACTAGGGTGTACACACAACTGTGATTAGAGAAACCAGCATATATCCAGAGAACTTGTGATTTAGACAACTTATCATGTGTTGATCTTAAACCAGTACATCAGTAACTTATTAGACAATGCAGTAAAAGAAGAATAAAGCATCACATATAAGCAACACACATGAACACCAAGATTTAAGGTGGAAACCCAATGTGGGTGAAAACCAGCTGCTGTTGTCGTCTCTGTCTTCTTTTAACAATAAGAAAATTTGTTTACAATCTTGTACTGGTGTAGACTCATAATAGTATGCAGGATTCTACCTGCAAAAGGTTACAACCTTCTCTCTTTCTCCAGCTTCTACTGGAAGTGAGCTACAACCCCCTAGCTCTTGTACTAGCCAATATGTTTACTAGTACGTAGGTGCCAACCTACAGAAAACTCCACTCTTCCACCAGGGACCACGTTTCATGAATTTTCAGACTAGATGCTCCTGGCACATATCAAGACATATGAAGACCTTGACTCATCAATAACCCATTAGAAATTTAGAAACTCAAACTTCATCAACCAACATGCAGTTAATCTGAAACAATCAGATCACTGTCACGAGAACACTGTGCTAAACCTAGAAACCTACATCATCATTCAGAACTAGTTGTAACCTCAGAAACCATGCATCAGACTGTATACGCTATTTGGTTGAACCCAAATTGCGTGTATACGCTACTTCCGTTAATCAAACCTGCGTATACCTCCAAAGCTACTCCAAATATACATTTTTGAATTAAGTCTGTACCAACCAGCAATATACTGAACATCTACTATCAACTTATAGAGCTTTACATAGGAAACAACGGAGATCACTTCTTCTCACTTATACAATAAATCTATCAAATATCAAACTCCTTATTCATTCAGTTTTACATTCAGATCTAAGAAGACTTCAATGATAGACAACAGTAAAAACAACAACACTGATCTGATAGATTAGTCATCCTTGACCATCAAGCTTTTCTTTTGCATACGCTACTTGGAAGAGCTGAACCACCGTGTATACGCACCTTCACCAAAGTGAACTAGTGTACAAATTTGCAAATACTTACTTCATAACTTCGCTGCACCTTCAGACCTCAGACATACCCAGATTAGAAAATTGACAGTGTAAATCATGCGTTAGCATTCAGATCTAGAATATCCATGATCAAACCATATAATAATGATTCATTTTAGGTCTCATGATCCTGATCCATCATTGTATCTCATCCCCATCAACCACTAAGGTTCATCCTTAGTTCAGATCAAGCAAAGCACCATAAACCCATAACATGCATATTTTCTTTTGATCCCACTCTTCATAAGATATTCATTACTTGTGTACATTGGCATAATGATCTTCTCATCCTTATATAGTTTTAGGTCTTTTTCAATACCTTGGACCAAAACCACTTAGGACCAATACCTTGGATCAAATACCTAGGGTCAATACCTCGGACCAAATACCTTGGACCAAAATACCTTGGTTTTCCAACATGTACGCGCTTTTCCTCTTGTGAAAGTGTATGTATACATATACTCTCCTTTTGTTTTGTTAACTTGCGTGTGTACGCTACTTGGACAAGGTGAACCAACATATACTTCTTCAACTACTCTCATTCTTCAATCTCTGGAGTCCGATCTGTGATCCTTTGTTGTTGACCTCCTGCACTGTGAATTGTCATTTCAGTGAGTTGCCATATTCCTTTTGAAATGATTCCTTTGAAATTCCCTGCATTTTGTCACATCTGTAAACACAACTGTCATGCATTCTGTCACTTCTGATATCTCTCCTCTAGATTCATTTAGTTACGTAGATTCATCTAGTTACCATATACAAGTGAGTTGTTCTACTACAAGTGGGTTGCCATCAAGTACAACACATACATCATAATGCCAACAATCTCCCCCTTTTGACTTGATGGCAACCATGTTGGTGTTGATTACTGTAAGGTGTAGAAACTATTAGAGATAACAACCAACACCAAAAATATTCTCCCCCTTTGACATCAAGGGAAAAGGGCAGACCAAGATATTCTCCCCCTTTGATATCAAGGGAAAAGGGGTGACCAAAGTGAAGGATTTCATATCTGAACAACTGAATATAAACATTGATCATGCTTCCCCTAGGCACATGTTGAATTCGTTGATGTTGTGATGCACTAAACCGTCCATGCTCCCCTTGAGGACCTGCAAAGTCTGCAAAAATATTTTCCAAAAGAATAACATGACTCTATAACTCACCTATGTGAGTTTGACCTTCCTATCACCAATGACTCATACATACATCAATCTCCCAACCAAGTGGGGATATACCAAAATTGACTCATCCACCCAACCAAGTGGGGATATACAAAATTTGACTCATCCACCCAACCAAGTGGGGATATACCAATTGTTTATACATGACATAAATACAATAAGTATTACATCATCCATCCCATGCAAAGTGGGGATACAAATTACATCATTTGTCCAATAGGACTCATTCAAATGTATGATAAGTCATATCACACCCTAGAATTTTACATGACTTAAGCAACAAATGGTATCAATATCTAATGCCATAGCTAGACTCAACAACTATAATGCCAACAATGTAGAATGCGTGTGAAGGCTAATGCTCCCCCTGAATCTGTGCTACCTGTGCATTGTTAACAACTAATTAATCAAGGCATCTCTATTAGTCTAATAAAAATTAATGAACAAAACATATCATTAGACTGTAATCATCAACATTAGACAGAGCACCCATATCAGAATCCGACCCACTATTTTTCCTATCAGAAAAACATATACGCTTCTTCAGCCATAGAAACCCATATGTATACGTGACTATACTTCATGAAACCCGCGTATGATAACCTTCCTCTGAAAAACTGGATTTAATAGCAGGATGATGCAGCAACTACTCCTAGCTTTTGTCTGAGATATTCAAATGTTTCTCTGGGCATTGGTTTAGTGAATATCAACAACCTATTCTTTGGAGGGGACATACTCCAATTTGACCTTTTGTTCAAGCACTTGCTCTCGTAAAAAATGGTACTTGATAGGTATGTGCTTGGTCTTGGAGTGCATGACTGGATTCTTTGAAATACTAATGGCACTTGTATTATCACATAGAATGGAGATGGGTGGAGTACATGTGATCTGAATGTCTTGTAAAGTTTACATCATCCAAAGTAATTGTGTCCAGTAAGATGCAACAACCACATATTCTGCGTCAGCTGTAGATAAAGAAATTGAACTTTGTTTCTTGCTGAACCAAGACACTGACCTGGAACCCGTATAGAATGCACCACCACTAGTGCGTTTTCTATCATCAACACTTCCTGCCCAATCTGCATCTGTATATGCATGAAGAGTAAGATCTACATCTCTAGGATACAATAGTCCAAAGTCCTGAGTTCCTTGAAGATATCTGAAAATTATTTTGGCTGCCTGAAGGTGTGGTTCCTTTGGATTGCTTGGAATCTTCCAACTATTCCTACTGCATGCATGATGTCAGGTCAGGTACCTTTTTGATAAAGCAGACTGCCAATCATGGATCTGTAAGTTGGTTGATGTACTGTTGTTGATTCATCATTTGAGTTGAGATTGCATCCTGTTACCATTGGAGTACATACCAGTTTAAAATCTTCCATTCCGTAATTTTTCAAGATCTGCTTGAGATATTTGGTTTGTGAAAGAAAAATACCATCTTTAGTTTGCTGAACTTGTAGACCAAGAAAATAGGTAAGTTCACCAAGCAAGGACATTTCAAATTATTTCTATATTACTGAAGCAAAATTCTGACTCATGGATTCTTCATTGCTACCAAAAATGATATCATCAACATAAATAATAATAATTAGCAATTTATCATTTTCAATCTTTATATATAAATTTCTATCTACAGAACCTTTTGTGAAACCTTGTTGGTGTAGATATTTGTCAAGGAGGTAATACCAAACCCTTGGAACCTGTTTGAAACCATAGAGAGCCTTTTTGAGTATGCATACAAGTTTTGCATAATTTCCAAGAATGAATCCTTCTGGCTGTTCAATATAAACTTCTTCTTCTAAATCTCCATTAAGGAAGGCTAATTTTACATCCATTTGGTATACTTTGAATTTTTGAAAACTGGAAAGAGCAAGAAACATTCTTATGGCTTCAAGTTTGGCAACAGGTGCAAAAGTTTCTTCAAAATCTATACCTTCTTGTTGAGCATACCCTTTACAAATAATTCTAGCCTTGTTTCTAATGACTTCTCCATTTTCATTCAGCCTTTTCTTGAATATTCGTTTAGTTCCTATAATATTTTTATCATGAGGTCTAGGAACTAATTCCCAAGTGCTATTTTTTTTCAGTTTGCTCAAGTTCTTCATCCATGGCCTTGAACCAACATTCATCTTTGCATGCTTCATTTACATTTTGAGGTTTGGTGGAGGATAGTAATGCTAGATAGCTTGAGGTCCCTGTAATAGTTCTTCTTGTCCGTACACCAACCTTTTCTCTGAAAATTTGAGTTTCTAGATGATTTTTCTGAACAAACCTGGACAGAGTCTTTTCTTCTACCATTATATCTTCTTCTGTTGCTTCATTGGTTTCTTCTTCAATATAATTTTGATTTGATGTGGGAAAGTAATCCCCATCTTCCTCATTGTCATAATCTTCTATTGATTTTATCTGTTTTCGATTTTTGCATGCTTCATCAACTACAACATCAATGCTTTCAACAAATTTCCCATCTTCCTCATTGTCATAATCTTCTGTTGATTTTATATGTTTTGGATTTATGCATGCTACATGAACACCAAGATTTAAGGTGGAAACCCAATGCGAGAAAAACCACCTGTTGATGTTGTCTCTGTCTTCTTTTAATAATAAGAAAATTTGTTTACAATCTTGTACTGATGCAGACTCATACCAGTATGTAGGCACCAACCTAGAGAAGGCTACAACCTTCTCCCATTTTCTAGCTTCTACTGGAAGGGAGTTGCAACCCCCTAGCTCTTGTACTAGCCAATGTGTTTACTAGTACGTAGGTGCTAGCCTACAGAAGTCTACAACCTTCTCTCTTCTTCCAGGGACCACGTTTCATAAATTTTCAGACTGAATGCTCATGGCACACAACAATACACATGAAGGCGTCGTTTCATCAAATTTTGATACTGGACCCATCGGAACTTTCAAATTGCATCAACCAAATAATCAATTAATCTGAACAGTCAGATCACTGTCACTAGAACACCGCGCTGAACCCAGAAACCTACATCATCATTTAGAATCAGCTGCAACCTCAAAAATCATACATCAAAATGTATATGCTACTTTAATGAACCCAACCTTTGTGTAGACGCTACTTCCTTTAATCAAATCTACGTATACCTTCAAAACTACTGAAACATAAAACTTATGAATCAAGTCTGTACCAACTAGCAATATAATGAACATCTACTATCAATTTACAGAGGTTTACATAGGTAGTAGCAGAGATCACCCTTCTATACAATCAATCAATCAGATATCAAACTCCTTATGCATTCAGGTTTACATTCAAATCTAAGAAGACTTCATTGATAGACAATAGTAAAACAACAGAACTAATCAAATAAATAAGTCATATATTAAAGAATAGGCTTTTCCTTTGTATACACTACTTGGAAGAGTAGAACCTACATGTACACGCGCTTTTACTGAGATGAACCAGCGTATAGATACGCAAATAGTAACTCATAACTTCGTTGCTATTTTGGACTTCAGACAAATCTAGATCATGACATTTAAAGAATAAAATAGGTGTACACAATCAGATCTGGCCCAACCAATATCAGATCATTCAATGATAAGTCATTTCAGGTCTCATGATCCTGATCCAACATTGAATTCAAGGTGCACAAAATATTTCAGATCAAATCACAAACATAGCCCTTGCAACATAAAATATACTTCAGATAGAAGTATTCCTTAGGAACCCTTTTCACTTGTACACCCTAGCGTTAGGATCTTCTCCTCCTTATATAGTTTTAGGCCTTTCTCAATACCTCGGAGAAAAACCACTTAGGACCTGTGGTATTCTTGGATATGATCAAATAGTCATTACTACGCTCAATATTGTGGGCTAATACCATGGTATTGACCCCTGGTATTGTCTCCTCTTGAATTTCCTTGACTTTCCAACATATATGCACTTTTCTTCTTGTGAAAGTGCATGTATACGTATAAGCTCTTTTTTTTCTATGAACTAGCATGTATATGTTGTTTTGACTAAGTGGATCTACGTATACATCTTAAACTGCTTTTCACCATCCTTTACTTTCCACTTGTTCATTCTAATTAGTAGACTTTAGTTCCATCTTCCTGTTCTTCTGTACCAATGCCCTATTACATCTGAATGGATTTGTTACAATGTGGGTTGCCTTTCATCAAATTGAATTGACCTATGAGTGAGTTTCCGTCAAGGACAACACTTGTATCATAATTCCAACAATCTCCCCCTTTGGAATTGATGGCAACCATGTTGGTGTTGATTACTGCAAGCTATAGAAACTGTTAGAGATAACAAGAAACACCAAAATAATCTCCCCCTTTGACATCAAGGGCAAAGGGCGAACCAAGCTATTCTCCCCCTTTGATATACATTATGTTGTCCATGCTCCCCCTAAGTACATGCCGAGTCTGTGGAGATATGTTTCAAAAGAATAACATGACTCTATAACTCGACTAAGTGAGTATGACTTCCCTATGACCAATGACTCATACATACATCAATCACCCAACCAAGTGGGGATACACCATATTTGACCCATCCACCCAACCAAGTGGGGATATACCAATTGTTTATACATGAAAAAAATACAACAATTATTACATCATCCATCCCATGCAAAGTGGGGATACAAATTACATCATATGTCCAATAGGACTCCTTCAAATATACACCATGACAGAAGGAGTCATATCACACCCTAGATCTTTACATGACTTATGAACCAAATGATATAAATATTTGAAGCCATAGCTGAACTCAACAACCATGATGCCAACAATGCAAAATGTGTGTATGGGATATTGCTCCCCTTGAACCTGTGCTACCTATGCATTTTCAACAAGACATTCATCAAGGCATCTTTGTCAGTCAGATAAAAATCAATGAACAAAGCATATCGTCAGACTGTAATCATCAATATCAGATAGAGCACCCATATCAGAGTCTGAACCACTATTTTTCTGTTAGAAAAACATATACGCTCCTTCAACTACAGAAATCTGTGTGTATACGTGACTATACTTCATGAAACCCACATATAATAATATTCCTCTGAAAACTGGATTTAACAGCAGGATGATGCAACAACTACTCCCAGCTTTTGTCTGAGATATTCAAAAGTTTCTCTGGGAAGTGGTTTGGTGAATATATCAGCAACTAGTTCTTTGGAGGGAACATGCTCCAACTTAACCTTTTCTTCAAGCACTTGTTCTCATAGAAAATGGTACTTAATGGGTATGTGCTTGGTCTTGGAGTGCATGACAGGATTTTTCGAAATATTGATGGCACTTGTATTATCACATAGAATGGAAATGGGTGGAGTACATGTGATTCGAATGTCTTGCAATGTTTGCATCATCTAAATTATTTGTGTGTAGAAAGATGTAACAGCCACATATTTTGCTTTAGCGGTAGATAAGGCAATCGAACTTTGTTTCTTGCTAAACCAAGACACTAGCCATGAACCCATATAGAATGCACCTCCACTAGTGCTCTTTCGATCATCGACATTTCCTACCCAATCTGCATCTGTATATGCATGAAGAGTCAGATCTGTATCTTTAGGATACCATAGTCCAAAGTCCTAAGTTCCTTGAAGATATTTTAAAATTCTTTTAACTGCCTGAAGATGTGATTCCTTTGGATTTGGTTGGAACCTTCCAAAAATTCCTACTGCATTCATGATATAAATTCTGGTACCTGTTAGATATAGCAGACTTCCAATCATAGATCTGTATGTCAGTTGGTTTACTGTTGTTGATTCATCGTTAGAATTGAGACTGCATCCTGTTACCATTGGAGTACATACTGGTTTAGAATCTTCCATTCCATACTTCTTCAAGATATGCTTGAGATATTTTGTTTGTGAAAGGAAAACACCATCTTTTGTTTGCTGTACTTGTTGACCAAGAAAATAAGTAAGTTCACCAAGTAAGGACATTTCAAATTATTATTGCATTACTGAAGAAAAATTTAGACTCATGGATTCTTCATTGCTACCAAAGATGATATCATCAACATAAACAAAAATAATTAGCAGTTTATCATTTTCAATATTTGTGTATAAATTACTATCTGCAGAACATTTTTGTGAAACCTTGTTGTTGTAGATATTTGTCAAGGCGATAATACCAAGCCCTTGGAGCCTGTTTCAGACCGTAGAGAGCCTTTTTGAGCTTGCATACGATTTTTGTATCATTTCCAAGAATGAATCCTTTTGGATGTTCAATATAAACTTCTTCTTCTAGATTTCCATTAAGAAAAGCTGAGTTTACATCCATTTGATATACTTTGAATTTTCGAAAACTAGAAAGAGCAAGAAACATCCTTATGGCTTGGGGCCTGGAAATAGGTGCAAAAGTTTCATCAAAATATATACCTTCTTGTTGAGCATACCCTTTACAAACAAGTCTTGCCTTATTTCTAATAACTTCTCCATTTTCATTCAGATCGTTCTTAAATATCCATTTTGTTCCTATAACTTTTTTATCACGAGGTCTAGGAAGTAATTCCCAAGTATCATTTTTTTCAATTTGGTCAATTTTTTCATCCATGGCCTTGACCCAACATTCATCTTTGTAGAATTCATTTACATTCTGAGGTTCTGTGGAGGATAGTAACACTAGATAACTTGAGGTCCCTGTAAGAGTTCTTCTTGTCTGTACTCCAAACCATTTTTCTCCTAGAATTTGAGATTCTTGATGATTCTTCTTAACATACCTAGGTGGGGTCTTTTCCCTGTCTGTTGTATCTTCTTCTGTTGCTTCACTGGTTTCTTCTTCTATATCATTTTGATTTGATGCGGCAAAGCATTCCCCATCTTCCTCATTGCCATATTCCTCTGTTGATTTCATTTGTTCCATATTTCTGCATGCTTCATCAATTACAACATCAATGCTTTCAACAATTTTCTGAAGTCTTTTGTTATAACTTTTGTATCCTTTACTTTTGGATGAATAACCAAGAAGAATTCCTTCATCTGCTTTGGGTTCAAAAGTACCAAGTTTTTCATCAGTCCTTTTGATGAAACATTTTCTTCCAAAAACTCTAAAGTGTTTTACAGTAGGAGGCTTACCATACCAAAGTTCATATGGAGTTTCATTGCTATTTACCCGAACATTCTCTTTATTGAGAATAGTCATGGCAGAAAATGTAGCTTCACCCCAAAAGGTTGCAGGAGTTCCAGATTCATCAAGCATCACTCGAGCCATTTGCTGAACTGTTCTGTTCATTCTTTCCACCATGCCATTTCGCTGAGGAGTTCTTATGATGGAGAGTTGCCTTTTTATTCCATGTTGTTCACTAAAGTCAAAGAATTCATCTGATATGAATTCTCCCCCTCGATCAGATTTGAGACATTTGATTTTTCGATCTGATTCATTTTCTACTAAAGCTTTGAAGGCTTAAATTTTTCATATGCTTCATATTTATGCTTTAGTAGTCCTATCCAACACATCCTGGAAAAATCATCAATAAATAAAATAAAATATTCTTCTCCACGAGGTGACTTTTTCCTTGTTGGTCCACATAAATCAGTATGGATGAGTTCAAGAGGCTTACTTGCTGATCCTTCTTTTTCATTGAAGTGAAATATGGTTTGCTTACCGAATTGACATGGTTTGCATATGGTATTTTCTGGGATGCTGATATCTAGAAGATCACAAACTACCTTGAGCTTGCATGCGTTTCTTATTTTAGATGTCCTAATATTCTATTCCATAGCCAGTTTTCATCTGTTTTTCTTAGATATCATTGTTGTTGTCCTCCTTTGAGTATGTATAAGTTGTTTGGAGTTCTTGTTCCTTTGATCACAGTCTTTCCTGTATCAAGCTCACGAACCACACATATGTTTGATTGAAACACAACTTCATTTCCTTGATTAAACATTTGAATGACACTCAACAGGTTATGTTTTAAACCATCTACATACATGACATTTCTAGCTTTAACCTTTTCTTTCAAGAAGAAAAAAACTTTACCTTTAATGACAGCTGGAGTGTCTTTTCCAAATGAGACATTCTTTTCCTTTTCTAAAGCATTATATGAACAAATTTTCTCTTTATCACCTGTCATGTGTTTGGAGCATCCACTGTCGATGTACCACTGATTTTCTTGTCCTTCTGCATATAGAGCTATGCCACATATTTCTGATTGAGATTCCTTCTTTCTCCATATCTTTGGATTTAATGGTGTTTGCTCCTTTTGAAGTGATGGATGAAATTTTCTCTTGCATTTAGATTCTTCATGACAAAAGTTGTTACAAATCGAACATTCTACTTCATTTTCAAGAGGAAAAAATTTATTATAGGAAATTTTCTTGATTCCTGTTACAATCCTTTGATTTCGTGCTTCTATAGTCATGATGGTTTTGTAAGAAACACATTGAGCAGCCTTATGCCCAAAGTTATGACATGAAAAACATTGGCCATTAAATAATTTTCTGCGATCGTAGAATATTTTGGAATTGTTTACCTATTGGTTGAAGATTCTACTGATATTCATCCTTGGAGTAAATTGAGTATGATTTACCTAATGAGTAATTTTAGGCTTTTGCTGACGATTGACATATTTTTCACTCATCTTTGTTAAATCAAGATAACTGCTGGTGGAGGCTGACGATTTCTGTGATTGAGATGATTCTTCAGTATATCCAAGACCTGTCTTTATCATAGGAGAATGATGAACTTTGATGATTTCATTTAAAGTTTCAGATCCTTTAGAAAATCTAATATTAAGAGATTTTGTCTTCTCAAGTTCTTTTCTTAGACCCACAATTTCACAGTCTAGATTTTCATTATGTTTTTTTTCTTTCAGTGAGTTGGCGTGTCAACGTATCTATGATCATATTATTTTCTTCTAAACAGATTTTGAGTTTAGTGATTTCTTCAAGAAAGTCTTCCTCTTCTAAGGCATCCAAAAAATCATCATTGTCATAAGACATCAGTAGTCTATAATCTTGTTCAGTTTCATCTTCATCACTATTGGATAAACCATCACTATCTTCATGCGTATAGTAACTCCTTCTATCCACAACCTATTTTATATTTTCTTTTGCATATTCCTTTCCTTTTTCATATTTATTTTTATGAGGAAATTTGGCAATATAATGGTCGACTCTACCACAAGAAAAAATTTGAAAGGTAGCTTACCTATGAATCTTCTGGAACCCCGTTGAAGCTTCTTAACAAAATTTACCTCATTTTCTTCTTCTGAAATGTGTCCTAATTCATTGTGCTCTTCCTTTTATTTTCCCTTTACTGATGCTTTAAAAGCGGCTTCTCTCATATCTGATGGACCTCATTTTCTCATTTCAAAGGCAAATATGATTCCATGGAGTTGAGTCACAGTGATAGTTTGAAGATCTTGTTTTTCCTCTATGGCGGACACTTTTGACTCAAATTTAGAAGACAAAGATCTCAAGATTTTCTCAACTAAAGTAGCTCCCTTTATCTCTTCACCCAAATTCTTCATACAATTAACAATCTCATCTATACGTAAAAAGTAACTAGCAACACTCTCATCACTATGCATGTTAAGGGTTTCATACTGAATTCTGAGAGTTTTAAGCTTAGCACATATTACTTGAGAGTCTCCTTCATAGCTCTGAATGATTTTGTCCATATCTCTTTGGTTGTGTTGGTCTGCATGACTTTGACAAATTGTGATTCTGTCAGACTTCCCAATAAAGTATTGACAACTTTGGCATTGGTTTCGTATAACTCCTTACTTGTAGAGTCTATAGGAATTGCTGCTGGAAATTGATATCCTCCTTCCTCAATTTCCCAAACATCGGCTCCAAGAGATTGTAGATAGGCTCTGGTTCTTATTTTCCAATATACCAAGTTGCTCCCATTGAAGATTGGCGGTCTGATAGATCCCATGCAGCCTTCATGATTATTCATCGTGAAATATCTTCCCTCAAGCAATCAAGATTTTTCTGAAGGACTTGCTCTGATAGCAATTGATGGAAATAATACTGAGAGAGGGGGTGAATCAGTATTATCAGTTCAATTAATTTTTCATTTCCCAAACATATTTATATACGTTACTTTTGTAAAGTGAACTAACGTGTACATGCCATTGTGATTAGAGAAACCAACGTATAACCAGAGAACTTATGATTTAGTCAATTTATCATGTGTTGATCTTTAATCAGTGCATCAGTAACTTATTAAACAGTGCAGTAAAAACAGAATAAACCATCACACATAAGCAACACACATGAACACCAAGATTTAAGGTGGAAACCCAATGCGGGGAAAAACCACCTGTTGTTGTCATCTCTATCTTCTTTTAATAATAAGAAAATCTATTTACAATCTTGTACTGGTGCAGACTCATACCAGTACGTAGGCACCCACCTGCAGAAGGCTACAACCTTCTCTCGTTTTCCAACTTCTACTGGAAGGGAGCTGCAACCCCCTAGCTCTTGTACTAGCCAATGTGTTTACTAGTATGTAGGTGCCAACCTACAGAAGGCTACGACCTTATCTCTTCTTCCAGGGACCACGTTTCATAAATTTTCAAGTTGGATTCTCCTAGCACACAACAATACACATGAAGGCCTCGTTTCATTAAATTTTCATACTAGGACCATTAGAAATTTCAAACTGCATCAACCAAATAATCAGTTAATCTGAATAGTCAGATCACTGTCACAAGAACACTATGCTAAACCCAGAAACTTGCATCATCATTCAGAATCAGTTGCAACCTCAAAAATCATACATCAGAATGTATATGCTACTTTATTGAACCCAACTTGCGTGTATACGCTACTTTCTTTAACCAAACCTGCGTATACCTTCAAAACTACTGAAACATAAAACTTCTGAATCAAGTCTGTACCAACCATCAATATATTAAACATCTACTGTCAATTTATAGAGCTTTACACAGGCAGTAGCAGAGATCACCCTTCTCACTTATACAATCAATCAATCAGATATCAAACTCCTTATGCATTCAGTTTTACATTCAGATCTAAGAAGACTTCATTGACAGACAGTAATAAAACAACAGAACTGATCAGATAGATCAATCAGATCTTGAAGAATAGGGTTTTCCTTTGTATACTCTACTTGGAAGAGTAGAATCTGCATGTACACATGCTTTTACCAAGATGAACTAGCATATAGATTTGCAAAAAGTAACTCATAACTTTTCTGCTATTCCGGACTTCAGGCAAACCCAGATCATGACATTTAAAGAATAAAACAGGTGTACACAATCATATCTGGCCAACCAATATTAGATCATTCAATGATAAGTCATTTCAGGTCTCATGATCTTGATCCAACATTGAATTCAAGGTGCACAAAATATTCAGATCAAATCACAAACATAGCCCCTGCAACATAAAATATACTTCAGATAGAAGTATTCCTTAGAAACCCTTTTCACTTGCACACCTTGGCCTTATGATCTTCTCCTCCTTATATAGTTTTAGGCCTTTCTCAATATCTCGGACCAAAACCACTTAGGAACAGTGGTATTCTTGGATGGGATCAAATAGTCATTACTTCGCTCAATATTGTGGGCTAATGCCATGGTATTGGCCCCTGGTATTGTCTCCTCTTGAATTTCCTTGATTTTCCAACATATACGTGATTTTCTTCTTGTGAAAGTGTGTGTATATGTATACACTCTTTTTGTTCTGTGAACCAACGTGTATACGCTATTTTGACTAAGTGGACCTGCGTATACATCTTAAACTGCTTTTCACCATCCTTTACCTTCAACTTCTTCATTCTGATTAGTAGGCTTTAGTTCCATCTTCCTGTTCTTCTGTACCAATGCCTTGTTACATCTGAATGAACCTGTTACATTGTGGGTTGCCTTTCATCAAAACTAAATTGACCTACGAGTGAGTTTCCATCAAGGACAACACTTGTATCATAATGCCAACAAAATCGTCATAAATTTCTCTGTGAGCATCGGATTCAAATTTTGTAAAAATTGAAATAAAGAAAACAAACTCTAGTTTGTTGGGTATCATTTTCAGGTCCGAAGGTTGAAACAGTTACACATGGAACTTCGTACAAATTTTCTCTACTAAACGAGTCTATAATCAGGTCATCGTGAGAGATTCGGCATAACTCTTTCTTGGAGAATCCAATATTGATAAAACTTGTGTGGTTGGAAAGAGGACTCAGAGGGCTACCAGAGAACGAAATTTCAGACCTTGAAGATTCGAAATTACAGAGATACAACATATTCAATATCGAGCTCCTATAAAGCGAAAACGAAGGTGTGTATTTTTTTAAAATTTGCATAAGTTTTGTTTAAAAAAATAATTTGAAGTGATTCAAAGGGCATAGTGAAGCATAATAATCAATAATTGATGCCCCGAAGAAAGAAAATAGAAACACCTAGTAAGCAACTCAAAAGTTTTACTATGATGCATGAGGAAGAAGAATAAATGCAACACGGTATATCAAAATTACAAGACCAAGTACAACAAATTTCGCTCTCACAAAGAGTAAGCAAAAATGAAATGGAAGTTAAGATGGATGATTTGAAGAATAGCTTAAAATTAGACATGGAAGGATTGAAGAATGGCATGAAATCTAATATGGATGACATGAAATCCAATATGGAATATTTTAAGAATGGTTTAAAAGCATACATGGAAGGTTTCAAGGAAGGTTTGACAAGGTTGCTACAAGAAATGCATCCTAATGGCGAAAAGGTTTTAGATGAAACTCATGATGAGAACAAAAGCGATGTTAATCATGATTTCATAGAATCTAAGATTGTATCGAAGACCCACCATGTTCCAAAGATTGATATGAGGAAGTTTGATGGCAAGGATCCCGTAGCATGGATACTACAGATGAAGCAATATTTTGATCTCCATAATGTGAAAAACACAGAAAAGGTAAGCATTGCAACTTTATATTTGGAACCCAATCAGTTTGTATGGTATCGATGGATTTGCTCTCGTAAAAATATTTTCACTTGGTCAATTTTTACGGAGGAAATGATAGCACATTATGAGGATACAAATAGAAAAACCTTCTTGAGTCAATTGATAAGTCTCAAACAAAAGGGTTCAATTGTGGAGCACATTGAGGACTTCCAAAAATTGAATATAAGGGTAAATGATATTCCAGAGGAGCATATGATTGATGTGTTCATAGGGACTTTAAAGGATAACATCGAACATGAGGATCGCCTTTGGGAACCTCATTCATTAGAAAATTCATTCAGGTTGGCATGAAAAATTGGAAGCAAAATTATGGCAACAAGGAAGCCTACCACTCACAACTATAAAGATGGAAGCGTACCTTCCCCTATCCTTCCACAACCTACAAGGTTGACACCACAACAATTGGAAGAAAAAATAGCAAAAGGGTTGTGTTATAGTTGTGAGAAAAAACCATTAAAGGTCATAAGTGTGCTGAGAAGATATTATTTTACATAGATTGTGAACAGCAGGAAGAAAAGGAACAAGAAACATCAAAAGAAGAGGATATAAACCAGGAACCAACCCTAGAGAAAGGAGAAATTAATCTCACCATATCTTGTAATGCATTGGTAGGAATTAACACTCCTCAAACTCTCAAGATAGAAGGACATATCAAGAGGAAAAAAGATAATAGTGTTGATTGATTCGGGTAGTACCCATAATTTTATTCAGTGTAAGATAGCCAAGGAATTGAATTGATTCCTATATCCAACACCAGAGTGTCAAGTGATGGCTGCAAATGGAGGAACCATAAATTGCTCTAGAAAGTGCTATAATATCAAGCTATCCATGAGAGAATATGTATTGAATAGTCCAATTATTTCCATTCCAATGGGTGGTGCTGATGTTGTACTAGGAGTCTAATGGCTCCAATATTTGGGTACAATAACTTCTAATTTTCAAGAACGTTTCTTGAAATTTTTTTGGGAAGGAAAGGAAGTTTAATTAAGGGGTATCGCAGGGAAACCAAGAAATATCATCTACTCTAACGGAATTAAAAAGCTTCTAAAGAAAGAACAATGGGGCGTGATTGCACAATTATGTTCATTGGAGGTTCCCACATCGAAATCATCTATTTCTATAGATCTCAAAAAATTATTGGATGATCATTCCAAGGTATTTGAGACTCCCAAAGGTCTCCCACCTATTCATGATCATGACCATGCTATTTATTTGATTCTAGGAAGTGTTCCTCCAAACATCAGGCCTTACAAATACCCCTATGCCCAAAAAGAGTGAAATTGAACGTATGGTTGCGAAAATGCTAGAGGTTGGTATAGTTCAACCTAGTCAAAGTTCTTTCTCTACTCCAGTAGGATTGGTGCACAAGAAGGATGGATCACGACACATGTGTTCGGATTATAGGGAGCTCAACAAGCTCACTATTTAAGATAAATTTCCTATTTCAGTCATTGATGAATTATTGGATGCATTACATGGAGCAATTTGCTTCACCAAGTTGGATCTTCATTCATGATATCATCAAATCAAAATGAAGACTGAAGACATTCCCAAAACAACATTTAGAACTCATGAGGGTCATTATGAATTTTTTATCAAACCAGCTCACAAAGATATAGACAAGATAGATCAACGACTTAGAAACCAGCCTCTTCGAGGGGGAAACCTCCTTTACATTACACAAATGAACAATTCTTGGATGATTCAAATAAAAAAACCTCCTTTCTATATATATGAGTCTAAGGGGTCACAATATAACCAAAGCCGACCTAACAATCATAATATAAGGGCACAAAAATAGCAATAGTGGGCTTCTATGGGGCACAATAATAATAATATGGGGACAATAGGGGCACAACAATAACAATAAGGGATACAATGACAATAGTAATGGGGTAATCACTAGTATTATAGGGACCTAACATTCTCCTCTCCTTCAAAAAAGTGTTGTCCTCAACGCTTGAGTAGTTCTGGATGCTTCTGTATAAAATTCTCACCCTCCCATGTGGAATCTTCAATAGGTAAGTTCTTCCACTTGATGAGATACTCTGAAATTGATCGATTTCATAGCTGTCAAGTTCTTATTTCTTTGACTACTTTAGGTTCCAATATGATTTCTCCTTCCTCATCAAGTTCTGGAAATATTTTTTGAACTGGGAGCTTGTAACCTATAACCTTCTTTAAGCATGACACGTGGAAAACTAGGTGCACTTGGGAAGCTGCAAGAAGCTCCAATTTGTATGCCATAGTACTTATATTTTGCAACACCTTGTATGAACCATAATAATTTGGTGATAATTTTTATTATCCTTCTTAGATTTCTTGAGGGACATTTGTTTATATGGTTTTAGCCATAGGAATACCCAATCACCTACATCAAAACTTCTTTCACTGCGATGTTGATATGCCTGCTGTTTCATTCTATGATGCTCGATGTGATCTTCCACTGCTTGAACCTTAGAATTTTCTCTTAAATATAATGTGATGGATGGTGGATGATATCCATAAAGTGCCATAAATGGGGTCATTTTTGTTGCAGTATGGAAGGAAGTGTTATACCACCATTCAGCCAAAGGCAACCATTTGACCCATTATGTCTGTTTATCAGATACAAAGAAATGAAGATATCCTTCCAAACATTTGTTTACTATCTCTGTTTTCCCATCAGATTGAGGATGATAATATGATCTATGAGCTAACTAAGTACCAAGACAAGAAAATAATTATGTCCAAAAATTTCCAGTGAAAATGGGATCTTTGTCACTTATAATAATATTTGGGTTTCCATGTAGCTTTTGAATTGTTTCCATAAATGCAGTAGAAAATGTACTTGCTTTAAATGGATGAGATAATTCACAAAAGTGTGCATACTTGGTAAGTCTGTCAAATACCACCATGATAACACTCTTTCCTTTGGACTTGGGTAAACCTATGATAAAATCCATTGAAACCTCCTCCAAATGTTGGCTTGGAATGGATAAAGGTTGTAATAGACCTGGGGTCTTAATTGTTTCAACTTTATTTTGTTGGCAAACCAAACATTCTACCACAAACTTTTGAATATCCGATTTAAGTCCATCCCAAAAAAATTCCTTCTTAACCCTATGGTAAGTTTTTAGAAATCTAGAATGTCGTCCTAAGGGAGAGTTGTGCAATTCCCTAATAATATTTTGTTTGAGTTGAGAATTCTTACATAGGTATAACTGATCTTTGTACCATAACGAATCATTTTTCCAGCTAAATGCATCAGATGTACTGGGATCTTGTTGTAACTTTTGAATGAGTGCCCACACTTCTTCGTCATTCTTCCATTCATCCCTTGCTTCGTTTATCCAATCTGGTTGAATAATATAAATGGTGTAAATAAATTCTTCCACATCCTCATCCTTTCTTGAGAGTGCATCTGCCACAACATTTTGCTTCCCTTTTTTTAGATGATTTCAAATTCATAACCCAACATCTTTGTGACCCATTTTTGCTTCTCTTCTGAAGATAATCTTTGTTTTAAAAAGTATTTAAGACTATTATGATATGTTTCTACCTTGAATTGTCTTCCCATTAGGTAGGGTCGCCATTTCTTAAGTGCATGTAGTATTGCGAATATTTCCTTCTCATAAATAGCTTTGTGTAAATACTTTCCTTTGATTAGACAACTTTCGAAAGCAATGGGTCTTTCTTCTTGCATTAAAATAACACCAATTCCATTTCTTGAGGCATCACATTCCACAATAAAGGTTTTCGTGAAGTCCGGTGTAGCTAAGACCAGTGCTTGGCACATTGCCTCTTTAAGATGTTCAAAGGCCTTCGTTGCTTCTGGAGTCCATGAAAATGCATCTTTCTTCAATAATGTTGTTAGAGGTGCTGTTATTCTCCCATAATTCTTAGCAAACTTGAAATTATACCCTGTCAACCTGAGAAATCCTCGTAGATTCTTTATGGATGTGGGGCTTTTCCATTCCTTAATGGTTTTAATTTTGCTAGGGTCTACCTTAACACCTTCATGAGATACAATATGACCCGAATATTCCACCTCTTGTACTCCAAAGAAACATTTGGAGCTTTTTTCATATAATTGTTTCTCCCCTAACAGGTTGAGCACCCTGTCAACATGTTGAACATGATCCTTCCAAGACCTGCTGTAGATTAGTATATCAAAAAATACTAATACAAATTTTCTAAGGAAGGGTTTGAAAATGGAATTGACCAAACCTTGAAATGTAGAAGGTGCATTAGTAAGGCCAAAAGGCATGACCAAAAATTCATAATGACCCTCATGAGTTCTAAATGTTGTTTTTGGAATGTCTTCAGTCTTCATTATGATTTGATGATATCTTGAACGAAGATCCAACTTGGTGAAGTAAATTGATCCATAAAATTCATCCAATAATTCATCAATGATAGGAATGGGAAATTTATCTTTAATAGTGAGTTTGTTGAGCTCCCTATAATATGGACACATGCGCCATGATCCATCCTTATTGTAAGCCAATACTACTGGGGTACAAAAAGAACTTTGACAAGGTTGAATTATACCAACCTCTAGCATTTTTGCAACCATACGTTCAATTTCACTCTTTTGGGCATAGGGATATCTGTAAGGCCTGATGTTTGGAGGAACACTTCCTGGAATCAAATGAATAGCATGATCATGATCACGAATAGGTGGGAGGCCTTTGGGAGTCTCAAATATCTTGGAATGATTGTCTAAGACTTTTTGGAGATATGGATAAATAGATGATTTCAATGTGGGAACCTCTAGTGAACATAATTGTGCAATTATGCCTCATTGTTCTTTCTTTAGAAGCTTTGTCATTCCGTTAGAGCTGATTATCCTTTTTGATTTCCCTGCGATACCCCTTAATTCAAATTCCTTTCCTTCTGAAGAAAATTTCATGAAAAGTTCTTGAAAATTAAAAGCTATTGTACCCAAGGATTGTAGCCATTGGACTCCTAGTACAACATCAACACCACCCATTGGAATGGAAAGCATTGGGCTATTCAATACATATTCTCCCATGGATAGCTTTATATTGTGGCACTTTCCTGATAAAGTTATGGCTCCTCCACTTGCAACCATCACTTGACACTTTGGTGCTGGATATAGGAAGAAATTCAATTCCTTGGCTATTTCACAATGAATAAAATTATGGGTATTTCCCGAATCAATCAACACTATTACCTTTTTCTTCTTGATATGACCTTCTATCTTGATATTTTGAGGAGTGGTAATTCTAGCCAATGCATTACAAGATATGGTCAGATTCATTTCTTCTTCATCTGGGGTTTGTTCCTGGTGTATATCCTCTTATTTTGACGTTTCTTGTTCCTTTTCTTTCTCTTCACAATCTATGTAAAATAATTTCTTCTCAGCACACTTATGACCTTTAGTGTATTTGCTATCACAACTGTAACAAAGCCCTTTTGTTATTTTTTCTTCCAATTGTTGTGGTGTCAACCTTGTAGGTTGTGGATGGCTAGGGGCAACAACACTTCCATATTTGTGATTGTGAGTGATAGGCTTCCTTGTTGCCATAATTTTGCTTTCCATTTTTCTTGCCAACCTGAATGCCTTCTCCAATGAATCAGGTTCCCAAAGGCGAAGCTCATGTTGGATGTTATCCTTTAAAGTCCCGATGAACACATCAATCCTATGGTCCTCTGGAATACTTTTGTTTGAGATTTATCAATTGGCTAAAAAAAGTGTTGCTTTTTGTATTCTTATAATGTGCTATCATTTCATCCATAAAAATAGCCCAAGTGACAATTTGTTTACAAGAGCAAAGCCATCGATACCATACAAACTGATTTGGTTCCAAATATAAAGTTGCAATGCGTACCTTTTGTGTGTTTTAGACATTATGGAGATCGAAAAATTGCTCCATCTGTAGTATCCATGTTGCAGGATCCTTTCCATAAAACTTCCTCATATCAATCTTTGGAACATGGTGGTTATTCAATCCAACATTAGATTCTATGAAATCATGATTAACATTTATTTTTTTCTCATAATATGTTTCCTTTACTACTCTTTCACCATTAGTAAGCATTTCTTGTAGAATTTTTGTCAAATCTTCCATCTTAGCTTCCACGCCATCCATCTTAGCTTCCATGTCATTCATCTTAGTTTCTACGCCTTTCTTTAAACCATCCATCTTAGCTTCTACGTCTTTCTTTAAACCATCCATCTTATCTTCCACACCATACATCTTAGCTTTTATGTCTTTCTTTAAACCATCCATCTTAGCTTCTGTCACTTTTTGTGCGAGTGAAATTTGTTGCACTTGTTCTCATAATTTTGATATATCATGTTGCATTTCTTCCTCTTCTTCATGAGTTATGCTAGAGCTTTCAAGTTGCTTACTAGGTGTTTCCATTTTATTTCTTCGGGGCATCAATTATTGATAATAATGCTTCACTATGCCCTTTGAATTCCTTCAAAATAATTTTTCAAACCAAACTTATGCAAAAATTTAAAAAAAACTACACACCTTTTTTCACTTTGTAGGAGCTCGATATTGAATGATTGTAACTCTGTAATTGCGGATCTCCAAGGTATGAAATTGTGACCTACAATATCCCTCTGTGCCCTATTTCTAATGCCACCAGTCTGATCGAAATTGGATTCTCAAGAAAGAGTTATGCCCCACCTCCCAAGATGACCTGCTTATATACTTGTTCAGTAGAGCGAACTTCTACGAAGTGCCACATGTTACTTTTTCAACCTTTGGACCTAAAAACAATACATAGAAAAGTGCAGTCTGTCTACTTTCTGTTGCTTCTTACGAAATTTCAATATGATGCTTAGAGCGAAAGTTATGTTGATTTTCCCAAGGTCACCTGTTTAGAATCTAATTCAGGAGTCTTAAAAAACCATAACTTCCTCAGAATATATCTCTGAAAATATAGCGAGATAAGATTTGAAATTCAGACTCAAGCTTCACCAATATTTTAGCTCAAATGGGTTTTAATTTCAGAGTCTGAACCTTCATAGAAACAAAATTATAGTGAAACTTCCATGATGACCTGTTTGAGATGAAATTCGGGAGCTTGGAAAAACCCTAACTTCCTCAGATCATAGCTCCGAAAATATAGCGAGAAAATATCTGAAATTCGGATTCGAGGTTTAGACCGATCTCTTCTCAAATGATTTTTTTTAGCTTCTGAAACTTCGTAGCGAAAAAGTTATAGTGAAAATGCCATGATGACCTGTTTGGAGTAGTGAAACCCTAGAATCCAAAGCTCTGATACCAAATGTTATGAAACCAGCTCACAAAAAGATAGAAAATATAGATCAACGACTTAGGAACTAGCCTCTTCGAGGGGGAAACCTCATTTACATTACACAAATGAACAATTCTTGGATGATTCAAATGACAAAACCTTCTTTCTATATATAGGAGTGTAAGGGGTCACAATATAGCCAAAGCCGACCTAACAATAATAATATAAGGGCACAATAATAACAATATGGGGACAATAGGGGCACAAAAATAAAAATAATGGATACAATGATAATAGTAATGGGGGAATCACTAGTATTATAGCGACCTAACAGAATTCTTGGTCATGCCTTTTTGCCTTACCAATGCACCTTCTACATTTCAAGGTTTGATGAATTCCATTTTCAAACCTTTCCTTAGAAAATTTGTGTTAGTATTTTTTGATGATATACTAATCTACAACAAGTCTTGGAGGGATCATGTTCAACATGTTGACAGGGTGCTAAAACTATTAGAGGAGAAAAAATTATATGCAAAAACCTTCAAATGTTTCTTTGGAGTACAAGAGGTGGAATATTTGGGTCATATTGTATCTCATGGAGGTGTTAAGCTAGACCCTAGCAAAATTAAAGCCATTAAGGAATGGAAAATTCCAACATCCATAAATCATCTGCGAGGATTTCTCAGGTTGATAGGGTATTATCGCAAGTTTGTTTAGAATTATGGGAGAATATCATCACCTCTAACAACATTACTGAAGAAAAATGCATTTTCTTGGACTCCTGAAGCAACGATGGTATTTGAACATCTTAAAGAGGAAATGTGTCAAGCACCAGTATTAGCTACGCCAGACTTCACAAAAATATTTATTGTGGAATGTGATGCCTCAGGAAATGGAATTGGTATTGTTTTAATGCAAGAAGGAAGACCCATTGTTTTTGAAAGTCGTCCAATCAAAGGAAAGTATTTTCACAAAGCTATTTATGAGAAGGAAATGTCGGAAATACTACATGCACTTAAGAAATGGCAACCTTACCTAATGGGAAGACACTTCAAGGTAAAAACGGATCATGATAGTTTTAAATAATTTTTAGAACAAATATAATCTTCAGAAGATTAGTGAAAATGGGTCACAAAGATGTTGGTTTATGACTTTGAAATAATCTACAAAAAAGGGAAGAAAAATGTTGTTGCAGATGAACTCTCAAGAAAGGATGAGGATGTGGAATATTTACTTTGTGTCATTTATATTATCCAACTGGATTGGATAAACGAAGCAAGGGATGAATGGAAGAATGACAAAGAACTGTGGCACTCATTCAAATGTTGTAGCAAGATTCTAGTACATCTGACACATTTAGCTGGAAAAATGATTGGTTATGGTACAAAGATCATTTATACTTCTGTAATAATTCTCAACTCAAACAAAATATTCTTCTAGAATTGCACACCTCTCCGTTAAGAGGGAACTCAAGATTTTTAAAAACTTACCACGGGGTTAAGAAGGAACCTTTTTGGGATGGACTTAAATCTAATATTCAAAAGTTGGTGGTAGAATGTTTGGTTTTCCAAAAAAATAAAGCTGAAACAATTAAGACCCCAGGTCTGTTACAACATTTATCCAATCTAAGTCAATGGTGGGAGGAGGTTTCAATGGATTTTATCACGGGTTTACCCAAGTCCGAGGGAAAGAGTGTCATCATGGTGATAGTTGTTAAGCAATAAAAGGTGTCCTTTTAACTCTTAAGTATCTTCACATTAATTATCAATCCAGGTATGATTTTTTGTTTCAAGAGTGTACTCAGTCTAAGGCGGTCACTTACTCAAGAGTAATGTTTTGCAGTATAGTGCTTAAAATGCAAAAGTAAATGAATGCTGGAAACAAAATCTAATCATAACAGCAAGAAACTGAAATGTTCTGTAACTAAATCATTTACTCAAACAATCATCAGTCGAGGACTCAGTAATGATAGATCTCTCCCCTGTAAACTGATGCAAATGAAAATCAATCATAGGCAAGATGTCCAATCTGAGAACTTAGACAACAGTAGTCAGTGTCCTTTACAGTTGTTGGTCTTTCAATCCACACTAAAGCAAATAATTGGAAATGGCAATTCAATTGGAAATTCTCACTAAAACACACTTGCTGCAATATTAATTAAAAGATGAAATCAAATCCTTGCAGAAAAGAACAATGACTAAGTCTATTGAAAAACTAAATAGCAAAGCTTAACTTTGGCAAAAATGAATTGAACAACAAAGCTCATCTTACAGAAATAAAATATTAATGGAAGGGAATAGTAATACTAAATTATTGAAGATGAACAACAACGCTAAATGGAAATGAACCGCAAAGCTAAATGAACAACAATACTAAATGGAAATGAACATCACTACAAAATTAATAGAAATGAGAAGCAATACTAAATAAGTAGTAACGTGTAATACACGGCAGAATCTGAAGTGAACAGTGAAGCTTTATAACCAAAATGAACAACATAACAATTTAAGTTGTAATGAATAATAATCTTGTTATGATGGAAGAAAATGGCAATGCGATTCAATTGTAGAAGGTAATCATTAAACAAACCACACTTGTAGAAATCAGAAAGATATAATACAAAGCAGCAGCTTAATCCACCAGAGGCTGGGCCCTTAGCCACCAACGAATGCTGTTGGGTTACTTCAGATAAGGCAAATGAACAACAACCTCCAAATTATATATTAATCATTGAACTTGAGTGACATTACAATATGATCGCGTTCTCTTGGCACCACAAGTCTATAAATCAGAATTACAATTTTAAATAATAGAGATCCATCACCTTTCTTCCTATCCTATCCTATCCTATCTCTAATCTACTAACCCATTTAATTCTCTCTTTAATCACCCATCATGAATCATCTTCCTCTTCTCTGATCTCTGCTTTCATTTAAATACAGAGAGAGAAGAGAGTAGTTACAACAGATATAATTACAATATGATTCTCATTACAAAATTGGATTGTTTACAACAAATTGATCAAAAATATCATATATGAAATATCTTTCCATCAACATTCAACAGAAATAGGTCGAATTTGGTGTTGTAGCTGAGATAATTTGGAAAATGGCCACAATAGCGAATTTAAGAAAAACATCTTTAGAGAACCTTCCATTTCTCTTAGTACGGATCGAATTTGGGAAAATTGCTCATTACAAAACTAATTTGGTCTGTTTTGGACAAAACCCATGTCTCAAATTTTCTAGATTCTTCCCCATTTGCCCAAAACATCCAATGCAAAACTGTCACTTCTTATTCCTACGAATTTATGAGTTGGCACATTTAATGATGAGCTGGAGATCAAATCTTCCATCTGGAAAATATCTTGGAGGCTAAAATGGTGAGTGATGTTACAACCAATTTATTAATAAACCATCATTGGTAAAATCATGCATAATCATCAATTTATTAAAAATAAAGGAGAAGAAATAATGTTTATCCATGAGAGCATAAATCATTATAAGATGGAATTATATGATAAACCATGATAAATGACATGATAAAGAAGAGTAGATATGGATGAAATAGGTGTTAAAAAGTAATAATAATAATGACATATTAGCGGCCCAACATATCCCCAAACTGAATATATTGCATGTCCTCATGCAACCCAAAGATTCTGTGTTAACCAAGCAATAAAAAATTGTCAATCCCATCTCATGAAATGGATGGAACAAATGAATTCTTCCTCAAATAATGAATAATTCAATTTTAGCAATGAAGGCATAACAATCTTTTCATTGACATTCATCTCTATGTATATGAAGTTGCAGCAAAATATGATATAAGTAACAACAAACTTCATTAACCATTTTCTAAAAAAAAACTAGATTTTGCAAGTAGATTTATAATATATTAATGCTTCTATGATCCAAAAATCAGATCATTTTGATGCACGGATCATGAGATATAAACAAAATGGCTGTAGGTGATAGTGCATGATTTCCGAAATTTTATGAACTAATTTAACTTGAAATTATCCGGGTTTGTGTATTTTAATGATATGTCCGTGTTTATAAGAATTGAGTTCATAGTTTTTAAAAATATATGGAAATCAATTTTTGCACTGTATAAAAATGAAATTGTATTCCTTAAATGAGAAAGAAAGTATAAAAGATCCATCATGCGTAGCAATTCCTACCCCAAACTGAAGAATTAGCATGCCCTCATGCAATGCTAGAAAACAAATCGAGGTGGTCGCTACCATCTATTGAATTCTATGCTTGGTGTAAAACAGCATGGAATAAGGGAGGTGTTGAGAATGAATAAGAATAGCAATGGATGTTAAAGAATATTAATGACATGGTCATAAGAAAGAAATGAATGAAAGCAACACTCCCCCAAACTGAAAGATGATATGCCGTTGAAAAATGGTAAAGATGTGGAATGAATGATGATAAATAATGCTCAATGGATTTTCATGAAATTCTCCTAAATTCGTAATAAATCAGAAAATTATGTTATTTTACTTTAAGTTTTACCTCCAAAAAATAAAAATGTGGAATGACATATATGGATTGGCATTTGTTGAAGCTGATGTAGGTAGAGTTGATGCTGAAAGTGATGCAAAAGGTGGAATATAGGCAAGGACATCATGTTTGAACAACTGTTCGCATTCGCAAGTTGTTCGAGCTTCTTCTGTTAGTTGCAATAGTGTGGTCATGCTGTGAATAGAGTGTCTCCCCATGCTTGTTGTTCTCCTGTCAACAAATCACTATTTTGCATACAATGTTCTTGAATCCACAGTGTTAGTTTTGAATAGCAACAGATAAGATGCATGCAAAAATTTCAATCAAAAAAACTTTTGTATACATGCAATACTAATATTTTGTCAAATCAACAAATTATGGCAGAATGCAGTAATCCAAAATGTTGAGTGCTAAAAGGTGTATTTTTAACTCCTAATTATCTTCACATTAATTATCAATCCAGGTACGATTTTTTATTTCAAGAGTGTACTCAGTCTGAGGTGGTCACTTACTCAAGAGTAATGTTTTGCAGAATAGTGCTTAAAATGCAAAAGTAAATGAATGTTGGAAACAAAATCTAATTGGAACAACAAGAAACTGAAATGTTCTGTAGCTAAATCATTTACTCAAACAATCATAAGTCGAGGACTCAGTAATGATAACTCTCTCCTCTGTAAACTGATGCAAATGAAAATCAATCATAGGCAAGATTTCCAATCTAAGAACTTAGACAGCGGTAGTCAGTGTCCTTTACAGTTGTTGATCTTTCAATCCACACTAAAGAAAATAACTGAAAATGGCAATTCGATTGGAAATGCTCACTAAAACACACTTGCTGCAATATTAATTAAAAGATGAAACCAAATCCTTGCAGAAAAGAACAGTGACTAAGTCTATTGAAAAACTGAACATAAAAGATTAACTTTAGTGGAAATGAATTGAACAACAAAGCTCATCTTACAGAAATCAAATATTAATGGAAAGGAACAGTAATACTAAATTATTGAAGATGAACAACAACGCTAAATGGAAATGAACTGCAAAGCTAAATGAACAACAATACTAAATGGAAATGAACAACACTACGAAATTAATAGAAATGAGCAGCAATACTAAATAAGCAGCAACCTGTAATGCACGGCAGAATCTGAAGTGAACAACGAAGATTTATAACCAAAATGAACAACATAACAATTTAAGTTGTAATGAATAATAATCTTGTTATGATGGAAGAAAATGGCAACGCGATTCAATTGCAGAAGGTAATCATTAAACAAATCACAAGTGCAGAAATTAGAAAGATATAGTACAGAGCATCAGCTTAATCCACCAGAGGCTGGGCCCTTAACTGCCAGGGAATGCTGCTGGGCTACTTCAGATAAGGCGAATGAACAACAACCTCCAAATTATATATTAATCATTGAACTTTAGTGACATTACAATATGATCACGTTCTCTTAGCACCACAAGTCTATAAATCAGAATTACAATTTGAAATAATAGAGATCCATCCCCTTTCCTCCTATCCTATCCTATCCTATCCTATCTCTAATCTACTGACCCATTTAATTCTCTCTCTAATCATCCATCATGAATTATCTTCCTCTTCTCTAATCTTTGTTTTCATTTAAATATAGAGAGAGTAGAGAATAATTACAATAGAGATGATTACAATATGATTCTCAACACAAAATTGGATTGTTTACAACAAATTGATCAACAAGATCATATATGAAATATATTTCCATCAACATTCAACAGGAATAGGTCGAATTTGGTGTTGCAGCTGAGATAATTTAGAAAATGGCCACAATAGCGAATCTGATAAAAATGTCTTTAGAGAACCTTCCATTTCTCTTAGTACGGATCGAATTTGGGAAAAATCCTTGTTATAAAACTAATTTGGTCCATTTTGGACAAAACCCATGTCTCGAATTTTCCAGATTCTTCCCCATTTGCCCAAAACATCCAATGCAAAACTGTCACTTCTTATTCTAGCGAATTTCTGAGTTGGCACATTTAATGATGAGCTGGCGATCAAATCTTCCATCTGGAAAATATCTTGGAGGCTAAAATGGTGAGCGATGTTACAACCAATTTATTAATATACCATCATTGGTAAAATCATGCATAATCATCAATTTATTAAAAATAAAGGAGAAGAAATAATATTTATCCATAAGAGCATAAATCATTATAAGATGGAATTATATGATAAACCATGATAAATGATATGATAAAGAAGAGTAGAAATGGATGAAATAGGTGTTAAAAAGTAATAATAATAATGACATATTAGCGGCCCAACATACCCCCAAACTGAATATATTTAATGTACTCATGCAACCCAAAGACTCTGTGTTAACCAAGCAATAAAAAATTGTCCATCCCATCTCATGAAATAAATGGAATAAATGAATTCTTCGTCAAATAATGAATATTCAATTTTATCAATGAAGGCGTAACAATATTTTCATTGACGTTCCACTATATGTATATGAAGTTGCAGCAAAATATGATATAAGTAACAACAAACTTCATTAACCATTTTCTAAAAAAAAAAATAGATTTTGCAAATAGATTTATAATATATTAATGCTTCTATGATCCAAAAATCAGATCTTTTTGATGCACGGATCATGAGATATAAACAAAATGGCTGTAGGTGATAGTGCATGATTTCTGAAATTTTATGAACTAATTTAACTTGAAATTATCCGAGTTTGTGTATTTTAATGATACGTCTGTGTTTACAAGAATTGAGTTCATAGTTTTTAAAAATACATGGAAATCAATTTTTGCACTGTATAAAAATGAAATTGTATTCCTTAAATGAGAAAGAAAGTAGAAAACATCAATCATGTATAGCAAATCCTACCCCAAAATGAAGAATTAGCATGCCCTCATGCAATGCTAGAAAACAAATCGAGGTGGTCACTACCATTTGTTGAATTCTATGCCTGGTGTAAAACAACATGGAATAAGGGAGGTGTTGAGAATGAATAAGAATAGCAATGGATGTTAAAGAATATTAATGACATGGTCATAAGAAAGAAATGAATGAAAGCAACACTCCCCCAAACTGAAAGGTGATATGCCGGTGAAAAATGGTAAAGATGTGGAATGAATGATGATAAATAATGCTCAATGTATTTTCATGAAATTCTCCTAAATTCGTAATAAATCAGGAAATTATGTTATTTTACCTCAAGTTTTACCTCCAAAAAATAAAAATGTGGAATGACATATATGGATTGGCATTTGTTGAAGCTGATGCAGACAGAGTTGATGCTGAAATTGGTGCAAAAGGTGGAATCTAGGCAAGCACATCATGTATGAACAATTGTTCACGTTCGCAAGTTGTTCGAGCTTCTTCTGTCAGTTGCAATAGTGTGGTCATGCTGCGAATAGAGTGTCTCCCCATACTTGTTGTTCTCCTGTCAACAAATCACTATTTTGCGTACAATGTTCTTGAATCCACAGTGTTATTTTTGAATAGCAACAAATAAGATGCATGCAAAAATTTCAATCAGAAAAACTTTTGTATACATGCAATACTAATATTTTGTCAAATCAACAAGTTATGGCAGAATTCAATAATCCAAAATGTTGAGCGATAAAAGGTGTCTTTTTAACTCCTAATTATCTTCACATTAGTTATCAATCCAGGTACGATTTTTTATTTCAAGAGTGTACTCAGTCTGAGGTGGTCACTTACTCAAGAGTAATGTTTTGCAGTATAGTGCCTAAAATGCAAAAGTAAATGAATGTTGGAAACAAAATCTAATCGGAACAAAAAGAAACTGAAATATTCTGTAACTAAATCATTTACTCAAACAATCATCAGTCGAGGACTCAGTAGTGATAACTCTCTCCCCTGTAAACTGATGCAAATGAAAATCAATCATAGGCAAGATGTCCAATCTGAGAACTTAGACAATGATAGTCAATGTCCTTTACAGTTGTTGATCTTTCAATCCACACTAAAGCAAATAACTAGAAATGGCAATTCAATTGGAAATTCTCACTAAAACACACTTGCTGCAATATCAATTAAAAGATGAAATCAAATCCTTGCAGAAAAGAACAGTGACTAAGTCTATTGAAAAACTGAACAAAAAAGCTTAACTTTAGCGGAAATGAATTGAACAACAAAGCTCATCCTACAGAAATGAAATATCAATGGAAAGGAACAATAATACTAAATTATTGAAGATGAACAACAACGCTAAATGGAAATGAACCACAAAGCTAAATGAATAGCAATACTAAATGGAAATGAATGGCACTACAAAATTAATAGAAATGAGCAATGATACTAAATAAGCAACAACCTGTAATGCACGGCAGAATCTGAAGTGAACAGTGAAGCTTTATAACCAAAATGAACAACATAACAATTTAAGTTGTAATGAATAATAATCTTGTTATGATGGAAGAAAATGGCAACGCGATTCAATTGCAGAAGGTAATCATTAAACAAACCACACTTGCAGAAATCAGAAAGATATAATACAGAGCAGTAGCTTAATCCACCAGAGGCTGGGCCCTTAGCCGCCAGCGAATGCTACTGGGCTACTTCAGATAAGGCGAATGAACAACAACCTCCAAATTATATATTAATCATTGAACTTGAGTGACATTACAATATGATCGCGTTCTCTTGGCACCACAAGTCTGTAAATCAGAATTACAATTTGAAATAATAGAGATCCATCCCCTTTCCTCCTATCCTATCATATACTATCTCTAATCTACTTACCCATTTAATTCTCTCTCTAATCATCCATCATGAATCATCTTCCTCTTCTCTGATCTCTGTTCTCATTTAAATACAGAGAGAGCAGAGAGCAGTTACAACAGAGATGATTACAATATGATTCTCATTACAAAATTGGATTGTTTACAACAAATTGATCAACAAGATCATATATGAAATATCTTTCCATCAGCATTCAATAGGAATAGGTCGAATTTGTAGTTGCAGCTGAGATAATTTGGAAAACGGCCACAATAGCGAATTTGAGAAAAACGTCTTCAAAGAACCTTCCGTTTCTCTTAGTATGGACTGAACTTGGGAAAATTGCTCATTACAAAACTAATTTGGTCCATTTTGGACAAAACCCATGTGGATTTTTAAGATTCTTCCCCATTTGCCCAAAACGTCCAATGCAAAACTGTCATTTCTTATTCCAGTGAATTTCTGAGTTGGCACATTTAATGATGAGTTGGAGATCAAATCTTCCATCTGGAAAATATCTTAGAGGCTAAAATGGTGAGTGATGTTACAACCAATTTATTAATAAACTATTATTGGTAAAATCATGCATAATCATCAATTTATTAAAAATAAAGGAGAAGAAATAATATTTATCTATAAGAGCATAAATCATTATAAGATGGAATTATATGATAAACCATGATAAATGACATGATAAAGAAGAGTAGAAATGAATGAAACAGGTGTTAAAAATTAATAATAATTATGACATATTAGCGGCCCAACATACCCCCAAATTGAATATATTGCATGTCCTCATGCAACCCAAAACTGAATATATTACATGTCCTCATGCAACCCAAAGACTCTATGTTAACCAAGTAATAAAAAATTGTCCATCCCATCTCATGAAATGGATGGAACAAATGAATTCTTCCTCAAACAATGAATATTCAATTTTAGCAATGAAGGCGTAACAATCTTTTCATTGACGTTCAACTATATGTATATGAAGTTGCAGCAAAATATGATATAAGTAACAACAAACTTCATTAACCATTTTCTAAAAAACAAACTAGATTTTGCAAGTAGATTTATAATATATTAATGCTTCTATGATCCAAAAATTAGATCATTTTGATGCACGGATCATGAGATATAAACAAAATGGCTGTAGGTGATAGTGCATGATTTCTGAAATTTTATGAACTAATTTAACTTAAATTATCTGGGTTTGTGTATTTTAATGATACGTCTGTGTTTACAAGAATTGAGTTCATAGTTTTTAAAAATATATGCAAATCAATTTCTGCACTGTATAAAAATGAAATTTTATTCCTTAAATGAGAAGGAAAGTAGAAAACATCCATCATGCATAGAAATTCCTACCCCAAACTAAAGAATTAGTATGCCCCCATGCAATGCTAGAAAACAAATCGAGGTGGTCACTACCATCTATTGAATTCTATGCTTGGTGTAAAACAATATGGAATAAGGGAGGTGTTGAGAATGAATAAGAACAGAAATTGATGTTAAAGAATATTAATGACATGGTCATAAGAAAGAAATGAATGAAAGCAACACTCCCCCAAACTAAAAGATGATATGCCGCTGAAAAATGGTAAATATGTGGAATGAATGATGATAAATAATGCTCAATGGATTTTCATGAAATTCTCCTAAATTCGTAATAAATCAAAAAATTATGTTATTTTACCTCAAGTTTTACCTCCAAAAAATAAAAATGTGGAATGACATATATGGATTGGTATTTGTTGAAGCTTATGTAGGCAGAGTTGATGCTGAAAGTGATGCAAAAGGTGGAATCTAGGCAAGCACATCATGTCTGAACAATTGTTCGCGTTCGTAAGTTGCTCAAGCTTCTTTTGTTAGTTGCAATAGTGTGGTCATGCTGCGAATAGAGTGTCTCCCCATACTTGTTGTTCTCCTGTCAACAAATCATTATTTTGCATACAATGTTCTTGAATCCACGGTGTTAGTTTTGAATAGCAACAGATAATATGCATGCAAAAATTTCAATCAAAAAAACTTTTGTATACATGCAATACTAATATTTTGTCAAATCAACAAGTTATGGTAGAATGCAGTAATCCAAAATGTTGAATGATAAAACGTTTATTTTTAACTCCTAATTATCTTTACATTAATTATCAATACAGGTACGATTTTTTATTTCAAGAGTGTACTTAGTCTGAGGCGGTCACTTACTCAAGAGTAATTTTTTGTAGCATAGTGCTTAAAATGCAAAAGTAAATGAATGTTGGAAACAAAATATAATCGGAACAACAAGAAACTGAAATGTTATGTAACTAAATCATTTACTCAAACAATCATCAGTCGAGGACTCAGTAATGATAACTCTCTCCCCTGTAAACTGATGCAAATGAAAATCAATCATAGGCAAGATCTCCAATCTGAGAATTTAGAGAGCGGTAGTCAGTGTCCTTTACATTTGTTGATCTTTCAATCCACACTAAAGCAAATAACTGGAAATGGAAATTCAATTGGAAATGCTCACTAAAACACACTTGCTACAATATCAATTAAAAGATAAAATCAAATCCTTGTAGAAAAGAACAACGACTAAATCTATTGAAAAACTGAACAGAAAAGATTAACTTTAGCGGAAATGAATTGAACAGCAAAGCTCATCTTATAGAAATGAAATATTAATGGAAAGGAACAACAATACTAAATTATTGAAGATGAACAGCAACACTAAATGGAAATGAACCGCAAAGCTAGATGAATAGCAATACTAAATGGAAATGAACAGCACTACGAAATTAATAGAAATGAGCAGCAATACTAAATAAGCAGCAACCTGTAATGCACGGTAGAATATGAAGTGAACATTGAAGCTTTATAACCAAAATGAAAAACATAACACTTTAAGTTGTAATGAATAATAATCTTGCTATGATGGAAGAAAATGGCAATGCGATTCAATTGCAGAAGGTAATCATTAAATAAACCACATTTGCAGAAATCAGAAAGATATAATACAGAGCAACAACTTAATCCACCAGAGGCTAGGCCCTTAGCAGCCAATGAACACTGCTGGGCTACTTTAGATAAGGCAAATGAACAACAACCTCCAAATTATATATTAATCATTGAACTTGAGTGACATTACAATATGATCGCGTTCTCTTGGCACCACAAGTCTGTAAATCAGAATTACAATTTGAAATAATAAAGATCCATCCCCTCTCCTCATATCATATCCTATCCTATCTCTAATCTACTGACCCATTTAATTCTCTCTCTAATCATCCATCATGAATCATTTTCCTCTTCTCTGATCTCTGTTTTCATTTAAATACAAAGAAAGCAGAGAGCAGTTACAATAGAGATGATTACAATATGATTATCATTACAAAATTGGATTGTTTACAACAAATTGATCAACAAGATCATATATGAAATATTTTTTTATCAACATTAAATAAGAATAGGTCAAAATTGGTGTTTTAGCTGAGATAATTTGGAAAATGGCCACAATAGCAAATTTGAGAAAAACGTCTTTAGAGAACCTTCCATTTCTCTTAATACAGACCGAATTTGGGAAAAATCTTGATTACAAAACTAATTTGGTCCATTCTGGACAAAACCTATGTCTCGGATTTTCCAAATTCTTCCCCATTTGCCTAAAACATCTAATGCAATACTGTCACTTCTTATTCTAACGAATTTCTGAGTTGACACATTTAATGATGAGTTGAATATCAAATCTTCTATCTGGAAAATATCTTGGAGGCTAAAATGGTGAGTGATGTTACAACCAATTTATTAATAAACCATTATTGGTAAAATCATGCATAATCATCAATTTATTAAAAATAAAGGAGAAGAAATAATATTTATACATAAGAGCATAAATCATTATAAGATGGAATTATATGATAAACCATGATAAATGACATGATAAAGAAGAGTAGAAATGGATGAAATAGGTGTTAAAAAGTAATAATAATAATGACATATTAGCGACCCAACATACCCCCAAACTGAATATATTGCATGTCCTCATGCAACCCCAAACTGAATATATTGCATGTCCTCATGCAACCCAAAACTAAATATATTGCATGTCCTCATGCAACCCAAAGACTTTGTGTTAACCAAGCAATAAAAAATTGTCGATCCCATCTCATGAAATGGATGGAACAAATGAATTCTTCCTCAAATAATGAATATTCAATTTTAGAAATGAAGGCATAACAATATTTTCATTGACGTTCAACTGTATGTATATGAAGTTGCAGCAAAATATGATATAAGTAACAACAAACTTCATTAACCATTTTCTCAAAAACAAACTAGAATTTGCAAGTAGATTTATAATATATTAATGCTTCTATGATCCAAAAATCATATTGCTTTGATGCACGGATCATGAGATATAAACAAAATGGCTGTAGGTGATAGTGCATGATTTCCAAAATTTTATGAACTAATTTAACTTGAAATTATCCGGGTTTGTGTATTTTAATGATATGTCTGTGTTTATAAGAATTGAGTTCATAGTTTTTAAAAATATATGGAAATCAATTTTTGCACTGTATAAAAATGAAATTGTATTCCTTAAATGAGAAAGAAAGTAGAAAACATCCATCATGCGTAGCAATTCCTACCCCAAACTGAAGAATTAACATTCCCTCATGCAATGCTAGAAAACAAATCGAGGTGGTCGCTACCATCTGTTGAATTCTATGCTTGGTGTAAAACAACATGGAATAAGGGAGGTGTTGAGAATGAATAAGAATAGCAATGGATGTTAAAGAATATTAATGACATGGTCATAAGAAAAAAATGAATGAAAGCAACACTCCCCCAAAACTGAAAGATGATATGCCACTGAAAAATGGTAAAGATGTGGAATGAATGATGGTAAATAATGCTCAATGGATTTTCATGAAATTCTCCTAAATTCATAATAAATCAGAAAATTATGTTATTTTACCTCAAGTTTTACCTCCAAAAAAGAAAAATGTGGAATGACATATATGGATTGGTATTTGTTGAAGCTGATGTAGGCAGAGTTGATGTTGAAAGTGATGCAAAAGGTGGAATCTAGGCAAGCACATCATGTCTGAACAATTGTTCGCGTTCGCAAGTTGCTCGAGCTTCTTCAGTTAGTTGCAATAGTGTGGTCTTGCTGCGAATAGAGTGTCTCCCCATACTTGTTGTTCTCCTGTCAACAAATCACTATTTTGCATACAATGTTCTTGAATCCACAGTGTTAGTTTTGAATAGCAACAGATAAGATGCATGCAAAAATTTCAATCAGAAAAACTTTTGTATACATGCAATACTAATATTTTGTCAAATCAAAAAGTTATGGTAGAATGCAGTAATCCAAAATGTTGAGCGATAAAAGGTGTCTTTTTAACTCCTAATTATCTTCACATTAATTATCAATCCAGGTACAATTTTTTATTTAAAGAGTGTACTCAGTCTGAGGCGGTCACTTATTCAAGAGTAATGTTTTGCAGTATAGTGCTTAAAGTGCAAAAGTAAATGAATGTTGGAAACAAAATCTAATTAGAACAACAAGAAACTGAAATGCTTAATAACTAAATCATTTACTCAAACAATCATCAGTCAAGGACTCAGTAATGATAACTCTCTCCCCTTGTAAGCTGATGCAAATGAAAATAAATCATAGGCAAGATCTCCAATCTGAGAACTTAGACAATGGTAGTCAATGTCATTTAGAGTTGTTGATCTTTTAATCCACACTAAAGAAAATAACTGGAAATGGCAATTCAATTGGAAATGCTCAAACACACTTGTTGCAATATCAATTAAAAGATGAAATCAAATCCTTGCAGAAAAGAACAGCGACTAAGTCTATTGAAAAACTGAACAAAAAAGCTTAACTTTAGCGGAAATGAATTGAACAGAAAAGCTCATCTTACAGAAATGAAATATTAATGGAAAGGAACAACAATACTAAATTATTGAAGATGAACAACAACACTAAATGGAAATGAACCGCAAAGCTAAATGAACAACAATACTAAATGGAAATGAACAACACTATGAAATTAATAGAAATGAGCAGCAATACTAAATAAGCAGCAACTTGTAATGCACGACAGAATCTGAAGTGAACAGCGAAGCTTTATAACCAAAATGAACAACATAACAATTTAAGTTGTAATGAATAATAATATTGTTATGATGGAAGAAAACGGCAACGTGATTCAATTGCAGAAGGTAATCATTAAACAAACCACACTTGTAGAAATCAGAAAGATACAATACAGAGCAGCAGCTTAATCCACTAGAGGCTGGGCTCTTAGCCGCCAGCAAATGCTGCTGGGCTACTTCAGATAAGGCAATTGAACAACAACCTCCAAATTATATATTAATCATTGAACTTGAGTGACATTACAATATGATCGCATTCTATTGGAACCACAAGTTTGTAAATTAGAATTACAATTTGAAATAATAGAGATCCATCCCCTTTCCTCCTATCCTATCCTATCCTATCTCTAATCTACTGACCCATTTAATTCTCTCTCTAATCATCCATCATGAATCATCTTCCTCTTCTCTGATCTCTGTTTTCATTTAAATACAGAGAGAGCAGAAAGCAGTTACAACAGAGATGATTACAATATGATTCTCATTACAAAATTGGATTGTTTACAACAAATTGATCAACAAGATCATATATGAAATATCTTTCCATCAGCATTCAACAGGAATAGGTCGAATTTGGTGTTGCAGCTGAGATAATTTGGAAAACGGCCACAATAGCAAATCTGAGAAAAATGTCTTCAGAGAACCTTCCATTTCTCTTAGTACGAACTGAATTTGGGAAAACTGTTTAACACAAAACTAATTTGGTCCGTTCTAGACAAAACCCATGTCTTTGATTTTCCAGATTCTTCCCCATTTGCCCAAAACATCCAATGCAATACTATCACTTCTTATTCCAGAGAATTTATGAGTTGGCACATTTAATGATGAGCTGGAGATCAAATCTTCCATTTGGAAAATATCTTGGAGGCTAAAATGGTGAGTGATGTTACAACCAATTTATTAATAAACCATCATTGGTAAAATCATGCATAATCATCAATTTATTGAAAATAAAGGAGAAGAAATAATATTTATCCATAAGAGCATAAATCATTATAAGATGGAATTATATGATAAACCATGATAAATGACATGATAAAGAAGAGTAGAGATGGATGAAATAGGTGTTAAAAAGTAATAATAATAATGACATATTAGCGGCCCAACAATAGTTGATAGACTTACCAAGTATGAACACTTTTGTGCATTATTTCATCCATTTAAAGCCAGTACAATTTCTACTGCATTTATGGAAACAATACAAAATCTACATGGAAACCCAAAGATTATTGTAAGCGACAGAAATCCCATTTTCACTGGAAATTTTTGAACGAAATTATTTTCTTGTCTGGGTACCCAATTAGCTCATAGATGATCTTATCATCCTCAATCTGATGGAAAAACTGAGATGTGAACAAAGTTTTGGAAGGATATCCTCATTTCTTTGTAACTGATAGAAAAAATGACCCCATTTATGGCACTTTACGGATATCATTCACCATCCATCACATTCCTTCCATATTGTAGCAAAAATGACCCCATTTATGGCACTTTACAAATATCATTCACCATCCATCACATCATCTTTAAAAAAAAATTCTAAGGTTCAAGCAGTGGAAGATCACATCGAACATCAACAACAAGTTCTTCAACTCTTAAAGGATAATCTCACTTTGGCGCAGAATAGAATGAAACAACAGGAAGATCCACATCACAATGAAATAAGTTTTGATGTAGGTGACTGGGTATTTCTATGACTACAACCATGCAAACAAATGTCCATCAAGCAAGCTAAGAAGGATAATAAATTATCACCAAATTATTATGGCCTGTACAAGGTGTTGCAAAATATTGGTACTATGGCATACAAATTGGAGCTTCTTGCATCTTCCTGAGTGCACCCGATTTTCCATGTTTCGTGCTTAAAGAAGGTTATAGGTGACAAGCTCCCAGTTCAAACAATATTTCCAGAACTTGACGAGGAAGGAAAAATCTTATTGGAACCTGAAGCAGTCATAGAAACAAGAACTCTATAGCTACGAAATCAATCAATTTCATAGTATCTCATCAAGTGGAAGAACTTACCCGCTGAATATTCCACATAGGAGGATGATAATTTTATATAGAAGCATCCAAAACTATTCAAGCATTGAGGACAACACTTTTTTGAAGGAGAGGTATGTTAGGTCCCTATAATACTAGTGTATTCCCCCATGATTATTGTCATTATAGCCCTTATTGTTATTGTTGTGCCCATATTGTCCCCATATTGTTATTATTGTGCCCCATAAAAGCCCACTATTGTTATTACATTATTATTATTATGTCAGCTCTAATTATATTGTGATCCCTTAGACTCTATATATAGAAAGGAGGTTTTGTCATTTCAATCATCTGACAATTGTTCATTTATGTAGTTTAAAGGAGGTTGCCCCATCGAAGAGGCTAATTTTGAAGTCATTGGTCTATCTCTTCTTCTATTTTGTGTATTAACAGAGAACATGAGACCCATAACATGGATGCTGCCAATGATCAAACAACTATTTAGACTTTGAGAAATTGTGGACTTCTCAAGTTATTTTGGCTTCTTGGCATGAGAGACTATCTGGAATTATTGGAGTATCTTGTTAGGGCATGGGATGTTTAGGCATAATGTTTAAATATTGAAGCACATAAGCTTAGTATATAGGTGGAAGATATTTATTCTTTTATAGGTTTATCAAGGAGGGGAGCTCCTATCTCGTTGTCTAGCTCGAGAAGTGGCAGCGAGACTATCAAGGACTATATTAACGCACAATGTAGACCTTGTTCCCATGCAAAAAAAGATGGGAAAATCGATATACGCTTACCTCTTAGGACAATCCTTTTTATCATGGCTAGATTGGCCAAAAGTGCTACTCTGCATTTGGCTAATAGGTCCCAAATGCAATACGCAGTAGAATTCATAGAACCAATTTTGTTCAAGTGGAGTGAGGAGGTGTTAGAAAATATGAAGGAACAACTCACTAAAGCAAAGGATGGGAGGCTAAAAAACTTTGGATATGGTTCCATATTGATATCATTTTCCTTAGAGAGGATTCCACTGCTTCATCCCCAACATATTTCTCTCAAGCTTCTAGATCCCAGGGCTTCATAGATGAGGTGATGGGTAGACCTCATGTCTCGACATGTGGGTCCTTCTTCCATGAGTTTCACTCATGTTTTCTTTCGATGGTTGTGTATGCAATTCATCATGGTTGATGATTACCCATATATCAGAGTATATTTTCGTGAATATCTAGAGCTCATGCTAACTAAAGACGGGTAGTGGGGTGACATAGGTAAAACAAAATCATTTGAATGATTTTTTATTTTTGGATTTTACAATTTTTTTGTTATTTTTCATGTATCCAAGACTATCGATTTTATATACAGATGTTGGACTTGTTCAACCAATGGATTCATTCTATCTTTAGCGTCAGGGAGAACTACTACATGCATAGATTGGAGCACATGTTGTTGCAGGGGCATGGGAGGAGATGCAGGATCTCAATGTAGTTGAGACTCTTGCAGAGTTTGAAAATCACATTCAGGGATTGACCCAAAGTATACAAAAGACCAAGGTCAATCAGATTCCTATGAGATTGTAGCGTTATACCATTGGAGTGCCTAAGCACATTAGTTAGTTGTTGTGAAAAGTAGCTTGCACAGTTGTTTTTTACCATGAACACCATTAGGACTAGTCTACTATGATTCCATAGAGCCATATTTTGACTACATGTATTTTTTATATGATAGGTCATGTGTCCATATGTGTCTCTGACACAAGTTTTTGTAAAATCAATCTTTATATACAATTATCTATTTATCAACATTTCTTATTTTCTCTATTATCTTGCTCAATCAATGTATGATGTGGATTGAATTTTTATTTCCATATATCACAAATGTATATCTAAAGCATGATTTACAAATGCATTAGTTAATGTGTTTAGACTTCTAGGAATGTGTTGATATTGGATATAATCAAAATGTCTTTCCAAAAGGTGAACCCTTAAAAATATGTGAAGCATAGTTGGACTTCTCACTAAATAGAAATTAGTTAAATGTAGTACTACAAGTTGTGGGTCAAGTTTGAATACTAAACAATGGGTGCATGATAAATAGCATCAGACAACAAATTGGTCATTATGCTATACTCAACGACATTATTGGTAGAGAGACCGATACAAATCCCTTGTAAACTCACTAACTCACCACTCATAGAATAGATAGCCCATGCTGCGGAGGAAATATTCCAAGTACTACAGCTAGCGCCATCAACGTAACTAACATATGGATGAAGGGACGTTGACATCTACAAACCAAATGTAAAACAATATTAACATAGATGGTAGGAAACTCCAAACATATTGCAAACACACTCAACACATCTATAGACAATATGTACACATTGACTACATAAAAATTATTTAAGCATAATATTTTTTGAGGTACAACCCATTTCTCGGTTGCACCAAGGGAATTCCATCAAAATCAATAATCTCGTAAGCCCCTTTCACGAGAACACGTTTAACTATGTATGAGCCTAGCCACATCGACTCGAACTTCCTAGATCCTAACTTATCGGCTTCCTAGTCATATAATAGTGCTATGTCACCTTCCGAGAAGGCGCGCGGTTTAACATTCTTTTCATATTGCACTTTAACAAATTTCTTATGGGCCTCATTGACCATCACAACATTGCGCCAGGTTTCATCTAAGTGTGTTAGATGCAAGAGACGCTCTTCTTTTGTGGAAGTGGCTTGGTGAAGATTGACAACAAGTTTTAATGATGAAATCTCGCATTCTATGGGAAGGATTTCCTCTAGACCATACACCAATTGAAAATGTATGAATCTAGTTATAGTCCAGATAGAGGTTCAATAAGCCCATAAAGCTACATATAGGATGAGATGCCAATTCATTTTTTGAATCCTTATCATGCGTTGTTGCATAGTTTTTAAAACTTTGTTAGTCGCTTCTACTTTCCCATTTTCCTGTTGAGTAATAGAGAGTTGAGTTGTCATGTTGAAGGTCCAACTTTGCAGTAAGCTTAGACATCATGTGATTTCAAAAATGCTTCCCATTGTCTGTAATGATATCTTGTGGTTCACCAAACCTCGCAATGACATGATTGAAGAGGAACAAAGTAGTTGTTTCGCTGATGTTATTATATGTAGGCATCACTTCGACCCACTTGGTAAAATAATATCCCAGCACAATGATGTAGCCATGCCCCCAGGACAAGTGAGGGTTACATGTCATAAAGTCAATTTCCCATTTTGCGAAGGGTCTAATGGTAATAACAAGTTGTAAAGGAGCAAGAGGAGCATTGGTTTTACAATCATAGATCTAGCATGTGTGACACTTTTGGACCACAAGGATGCAATCGCGAAACATAGTAGGCCAAAAGTAACTATAATGAAAAATCTTATATGCGATGGCATAGATGGACATATGTCCACCACATGCTCCAGCATGGCATTCGTTTAGAGCTTTCTCAACCTCCTCATGAGTGAGGCACTGTCTAAAAATGGTATCAATACCACTACGATAAAGGTGTTGCCAATTATAATATAATTTTTAGCCTAGTATCAAATACGTTTCTGGTCAGAGCGAGATGTATCAGGCCTGAAAGTTCGAGTTTGGATATAGATGATAATATCCCCATACCACTAATAATATGAATCGATCAGAAATAATGACTCGTTAGGAATGGAATCGTCGGATGTAGACTGAGTGTCAAAAGAGGGAAGGTCACATATTAGTTTAACAAAGACTAAGGATTTCTTAGATTTGGGCTTGATGAACTCTAAATCTAACTCCTGGAGAATAACAATCCATTTAGAGTACTTCCCCCCCATCAATTATCGTGACAATATGTATGTCATTGGGTTGCAATAAGAAACAACCATAGTCTTGCGAAGCAAAATGTAGTGGTGAAACCTTTGGACATCTTGGATAGATGCCAAAGATAAATTTTCAATGTGGTTATATTTGATTTCTGTGTCGTTTAAGTTCCAACTCAATAATTAAATGGTATGGGCATCCCCTACATCATCCTCTTCAACCAATATAATAGAAATGGTAATAACTGGATTAATAAGATACATGAAGTAATCACGTTGATAATCTAGGGGATACAACAATGATGCTCAAACTAGAACATATTTCAAAGCATCAAACACCTTTTGGGCAGTGTCATCCCAATGGAAGGGAACCCCTTTCTTCAACAATCAAGTAAATCCTTTGGTCAATTCAGCATAGTTGGGAATAAATCTTCGTAGAAAGTTAGCCTTCCCTTGAAGGCATTGTAACTGAACGAGAGAGGAGAGAGTAGGAAAATCAAGGATCGCCTGGACTTTAAGTGGATCAATACGAATTCCTTGCTTCGACACAACAAAGTTGACAAGTTGACTGGATTGAATGCAAAACACATATTTGTGCAAGTTGTTCACCATATTATAATGTCGATAATGTAAACATATTTCCATGAGATGCATCAAATGATCCGTATGATGTTTCGAGTGGGCAGGTAGGTCATCCAAATAGGGTTGTAAAATATTTTTAATATCATGGAAGGCATAATTCACAGCCCTCTGAAAATTTACCCCAACATTTTTCAAACCAAAAGGGAGCTTTCGATAGTAAAATTTTCCCCATGGACATATAAATGTGGTTTTATGTTGGAATGATGGGAGAATGTTGATTTAGTTGTAGCCAAAAAAACCATCCATAAACGAAAAAAATTTGCTCCAAGCTGCTATAGGATAATATGCACAGTGTATGGAGAATGGACATACCCTCAAGGGTCTTCCCGGGACCCTTGGCAGACTGTAAGATTATCTGCAGTTGTCACAAAGCTACATGCATGTCCATAAACAATAACTAACTATCAAAGCAAGACAGATTCATTACCTCAAGCCTCTGTGTAGATTTGCTGGAGAGCACAATGTAGCTAGGTGGAAGTCCCCTGAGCTGGCTCCAGATCAAGTCCTGCACATAGAAGAGACAAGCATAATCACAACATACAACCTTGATAACTAATACATGAATATATAAAAGACATCTAGTTACACATAACTAAGCTATTCATGCTAAAAGGTATTGGAAAAACAACTAAATGAATGATAGTACCAACACCATGGAGTAGATAGTACAACTGCAGTTCTATATTAATGTCATAAGAGTGATTACAACCATCTATTCCATCAGCCTTCCCTTACCCCTCCATCTCCTCTCTCTCTCTCCCTTCTTACCAACTTCTTATGCTTATATTTGAGACTATGCCCAACAATCAAGTAAGCTATCCTTTCAAATGATCTGACCTCCATCACCATAGCCCTAGCTTTTCTTATGTAGCAATTGAGTTAGGCTTGCCAAGTTCCTCCATGAGTCTTTTAAGGTAAAAGCAATGATGTTGCCATGCTTTTGAGCTCTTTCCCATTTTCCTCCTTCATTAGGATTAGAAATCCCACAAATAGGTCGAGCTTTAGATGTTTCCTTTCTTTTCTGAGTAGATTTAGGAGGGAATATAGATATATTTATGAGTCAATTCGCTCCTTTGACCTCTAGATTCTCATTAAGATCCACTAACTCTATCCCCAAACCAACAAGTAGAGTTAGTAGGGTCACTAACGCTCCCTTAGGCTTACAGAGAAGCTTTATAAAGCATGTTGTCAGTGTTTAGCCAGCGTTAGTGTGGAAACAAGGCTTGTGATCTTGGTCTTTTCTCTAGCTATCATGTCTTTCCCCTTTGAGCTGATGAGGGGGTCATTTTTCTATATAACAAATGCCCCCTAAAGTGTGAGATCAAAGGCTGTGATGATGGCTGAAATACTTTACTTAACTATAATTTGCTTTCTTTGACAAAAAGAGAGAGAGGATTGGAGCTTTGGGAACTACGGGAAACCTGATACAACACATATATATAAAACAACTAAAATCATGTCCTGAGTCGAGCATTCCCACGCTCAGAAGCTATGTCAAAGTGATTTTCTCATAAAAGAGATATGACGATGCTAGCCGCCGATAAGCACAATGTGGATCCAGTGTCATAATATGATCATTCTGATGAGCTATCTCCAAAAAACAATAAACACAACTTGGGAGAGGAAACAAGGCTAAGTGATGCAAGCCTCTACCCAAGGTCTTGATTTCTGCTTCACCAAACAACATAGATCGATACATGTGAATATATGTGTTGATGTCGAACATGCATGAAATCGTTTGATTACCCGTCAATAATGGAGACCATTAACAGACGCGAGGAAGGTCACCAATAATGGTGATGATCTCCAAGATGCATAGTACAATCAAGCGAGTGTGAAAGATGTTTTTTCATAGAACACCCGTAGAATCACTTAACCAGGGGCCAATAATGAGAACTCCTGATCAAACACAAGGTGAACCACCACTAATGTCTGCAAGTACCAAGGCACTGAATGTGTTTCTGGGTTGTCTTCCTAGATAGAGTGTTGAAGTTGATAGGAAGATAACTGTTGAAAGGTAGGCAATAATGTGTCCTACATCAATCGACATGAAACGGGACAAGAATGATTTTGTTTTGTGAGGAATCTTTGAGCATTGGGTCTAAACACCAGAGGGCATGATGAAAGGATATGCTTGATGGGTTGATGGAGGAAACAAAAGTTTAACCTTTGAACAATAGAAGGCACAACAATGGTTTTAACCATGAAACATGAGACTCATGAACACCAAAGAGTGTTAGGATACAGAGATGCAAGAACATCGGGGTATTGAGGCTAAACTCATAGGATGGTAGGATTCATATTGAGAGGTTGTCACAAGGAAGGTTTATCTAAGGGAGTGCCATGTTCAAGGGAACGACTGCTACCAAACCACGCTTTCTAACACTGAATGCAGTTGCATTGTCTACTTTCCCTGTCTGATTAGTTTAGTGAGTCTAGACGGGTAAACTCATTGATATTTTCATATTTTAAGAGTCTAAAAAGGACTGCGAAAAGAGTGAATCTATGCCCTATCTAATTAGTTTAATGAGTGCAAATAGGCAAACTCAACGATCTTTTCATGTTTTGAGAGTCTGAAAAGGATCGTAAAAAGAGCGACTCTATACCTTGTCTGTTTAATTTAATGAGTCTAGACGAGACAACTTAGTGATCTTTTCATATTTAGAGAGTCTGAAAAGATCGTAAAGAACAACTCCAGGGTGGTCCCTTTGTCATAGTTGTTAACCAGGTGCGACAAAAGGTTAATAGTATACCCGGATCAGTTACTTTTTCGTGAGTTAATCTATTGAGTCCGGATAAAGAGAAACCTATGCTCAATAGATGTTGACCTCATTTTGTTATGAGTATGAGGAGATGGACTAAACTCGTTTTTCGTCGTGAATTTTTAATGAGTCACGCGATGACAAACTCAATACCTTCATCAAATTTTAACGAGTCAAATGAAGAAAACTCAAGGTATCTTTTTCAGTTTAGTGAGCAAGGAAAAAGAGGTAAAAGAACTACTCATTCCTTCTTCATAGATTTAACGAGCCCGAAGAAGGGAAAAACTCGGGGATTTTTCGATTTAAAAGTGAGAAATGGTCCCAAAAAAGCAAGTGCTCTGGTTGCTGCCGTAGATTTTTAACGAGCCTGGTGAAAAAAAATCGGGATTTTTCAGTTTAACGAGCGAGAAAAGTACCTAAAAGAATGCTTGGGTCATCTTTATAAATTTTTAACGAGCCTAAAGAAAAAACTCGAGATTTTTTTAGTTTTATGAGCGAGAAAAAAGCACCTAAAAAGAATGCTCTAATGATCTTTTTCAGTTTAATGAGCTAGAAAAAGAGCAAAAAAGAGTTGCTCAGACCGTCGTCGTATGTGTTTAACGAGTCCAATGATGACAAACTCAGGGATTTTTCAGTTTTTGAGAGTGAGAAAATATCCCATAAAAGAAAGCACTCATTGAGAATTGCATGCAGTGCTTTACTACTTTTCATTCCTGAGGGTACTTTCATCAAAAGTGGAAAAAGTATAAAAAAGTAGCAATTCCTATCCATATGGGTTCATGCATGATAAAAAATCATGGGGAATGGACTACTTCCTCTTTAATGATTTCAAAAAATCATGTCTCCAAAAATAAATATAAGGAAGTTCTTTGAGCTTTCACATTCACCATTTTCACTATTTGAGAACTGTGAAAGCGTTTTGGAGCCAAAGAGGAGCAGATTTTCCGTGGACCATTGCAGGAGATCTGGGCAACCATTCAACGTTCCGTCAATCCCAGGTAGAGGCCAAAACCTTTCTCTATGCATTTCTTAACCTTTCTTATCAGTTTCTGGGGTGGATTCTTGCAGATCTGAGGAGCCCTAAAGCAGTGTTTACGCACTAACGCCCTCTAGCTGGCCTGTAGGGAGTGTTAAACACCCTATACGACCTGCTGGAGGGCATTAATCCTCCCTGTGTACCACTGGGGGGAGCATTAGATCTTGAGGGTGCAATTTAGAACCCTATGTAGTGATTCCTAAAGTTGTATTGCCCCATTTTGACTGATTTTTGGGTTATTTTGCACAGGTTTCAGGCCATAATGACTAGCCTATGGAGAGAACAGGCCCATGATAGCCAGGAATTGTTGATGTGAAATGATCCAGCATGCATACTTGCTTTGCGTCGCTATGGTTTATTGAAGTATGCAAAGTTGGAGCTGATGAAAGGGCAGGAGGATTTATTGAGATGGATTATCTAGCACTGGGATGAACACGAGCAAGTGTTCAAGATTGTAGATCATGAGTTGGCGACTGACTGTGATGCCATATACTTTTTAATTGGTCTGTCGTGCTGTGGGGCATAGGCAAACCTCACCGGGGGTAGGCCTGATCCATGATCTACCCTAGAGCTAGTGCAATCCTACTGCATCCTTAACAGTGGACTTGTCAGCAACAAAGTCCCCATAGAGAGGATTAGGTCAAGATCTATGAGGGCCATTTTATGGTTGATTGTGCGGTTGGCGGGGTCAAAGAGTCCCCACATTGCAACAAAGGCCCAACTGTTGCTTGCAGTTGACTGTGTCCAGCCATAGATGTTCAACTGGTGTGAAGCAGTGCTTCGCCAATTGAAGGCAAAGTTAACTGCATCCAAGACTCGAACCCAAAAAAGTTTTGGGTATGGTACTCTCATAGTCTCATTCATTCTTGAGAGGGTACCTATTATGTGAGCCAAGATAAGGGAAATGGTCATCACTCGATCCTCGCACAAGAGGAGGACTGATCTGACATTTCTTCGAGGAAGATTTCTTCTAGTGGCTTCATGGCCAGATCGTGATGATTGAAAACTATGCCTATGAGGGCATGGACTTCACCGGCGACCCTGACTTGATGCTGCCGCCCGGGACCAACTAGGGTCCTCAAGGTGAGAATGGTTTTTGAAAGTACTTCAAGTATTTTTTAGCTTTTGAATGTTTATGTGATGTTTTTATGGGTGAACAAGTACTGACATGAAGCTTTATGCTTAACACATATGTGGTGCCATTACGACTTGCAGGTGAACCCCGCCATATGAGACAAGGAGGTCAACTACCTACTGGGGAGGGTGATGTTGACAGTCTTCACGAGGTTTTGAGGAACCTCACGGGCTTGAGCATGGGTGTGCCCCCCCTTCCTATGAGGGAGATTCTCGTTCATATGCAACAGCACACAGTCGGTGTACCTGAGCGGTTTCTGGTTCCTCTTCGGAGGATAGCTAGAGCAGTTTTAGCATTTCAGGAGTAGTAGGCTCTTTTTAGCAAGTGTTTTGGCATAGCCAATGGGTGTTTGTGGCTAGGCTTAGTAGCCATTTTGTACTTAAAACATCCAAGTTTTGGAATATTTCGATGTAAGAGAATGGATTCTATATATATATACAGACATTTTGGTATTTTGATGGCATAAATGTTTTTTAATTTTTTTTGTAAAAAGATTTACTTTTCATGCATGCTTCTATAGTGAATGAGACAAATGCCAATCTAACACGTAGTTTGATAATGAATCGACAACTGTATTAAATTCTCTAGGAATGTGTTCATATGTGATAACTTCAAATTGACGTTCCAAGAGTCGTACCCTTAAATAATGACGTAACAAGGTTTGATTATGAATGTTATAATGGTTTGTCAATTGCATAACGACTAGCTGACAGTCTAACCTGACCACTAGATTAGAGATGTCACTTGATGACGCTTCAGTGAGAAGTGAAATTACGGATATGTACTCAGCAATATTGTTGGTGGCGGTACTAAGAAAGACTCCTCCAAAACAAAATAGTTCCAACTCAAGTGTGTAGATGACCCAAGCAGCTAATGCAATGTGCCGTGTGTGATGACTAGCACCATCCACGTATACATATGCTAAGGGTAACAAAGACATCTGCATTGCGAGAAGGATGTATGAGACAAATATTCCAATAAATACCAAAACAATCCAATCACACCAAAAAAGGAAGCAGAACTTATAAATACATAAAATTATAGAGCACATGCCTAAGAAGATACTATAATACTTTTTCAGATAGAGCCCATTTCTGGGCTCAACGAGCGGGACTCCTTCCCAGTCCTGAAGTTCATATGCCCCTTTTGAGAGGGATTTCTTGACAACATAGGGACCTAGCCATAAGGGTTGAAGCGTTCCTACCCCCAAGAGGTCAAGTTTTTTATCATAGAGAAAAACAAGATCTCCCTCTTGGTAAGTTGGAGGCTTGACCTTTTTGTCATACTGGGTTTCTACTTGGCGCTTGTGGGCCTCGAGTGCCAATTCAGCATCTTGATGAGTTTCGTCTAGTTGATCGAGGTCCACAGCTACAATGATATAGTTGTGTCCAACAGAGGAAACAGGATTGCAAGTTACGAAGTCTATCCCCCATTTGGAAAAGAGGCCAACAGAGATAATTGGGTGTAGTAGGGCTGGAGGAGTGCACATTTTCTTTGTGAACACTTGACAAGGATGGCATTGCCGGATGGCCTTGACATAATCTTTGAACAAGGTCAGCCAGTAATATCCTGTGCGCAAGACTTGTTGTGCAGTAGATATGCTAGAAATATGACTACCACATGCACCAAAATGGCAGTCATTTAAAACATGTTACGCCTCTTCATGAGTGAGGCAATGTTGAAGAATTGTATCTACACCACGATGGTATAACGTATCGTTAATCACTAGATAGTGTCGTGCTTGGTGGCGGATGCAACGACAGTCACTTGACAATAGTTCAGGGCGGAACTGTTGTGCTTGGAGGTAGACAAGAATTTCACCGTACCAAGGGTCAGTAGTGTCGATAATATAGACAGCTTCATCCAGAAGAAGATCGTGGGCTATCTCGTTAGGATCGATAATGGGAAGGTCCGAAAAAAGTTCGGTGAAGACTAAGGAGTTCTTTGCCTTGGCAGTGGTGAAAACCAAGTCAAATTGTTGGAGGATCATGATCCATTTTGAATATTTTCCTCCAATTACTTGAAAAGAAAAAATGTGTCTCATGGGATTCTCCAAGGCGATGACAATAGTCTGTCGCAGCAGTATGTAGTGTTGGAATCGGTTGACAGCAAAGACGACTGCCAATGACAACTTTTCCACATGTGAATATATGAGTTCGGGCCCAGCTAGGCCTTTTGACAGATAATATATCACATGTTCACTCCGGTCATCATGAGTTTGAACCAAGACCATTCCAAGAGAGGATGGCGAGCCTGTCAGGTATAGAAGAAATGCGTGGCCATAGTTGGGAGTGCTAAGGAGTGGGGCTGATATAAGCACCTTTTTCAAGGCATCAAATGATCGTTCAACTTGATCATCCCACATATACGACACTCCCTTCTTACGTAGGTGCATAAAGCCTTTCGTCAACTCAACACAGTTTACGATGAACCTTTGTCAAAAGTTTGCTTTCCCTTGCAAAAGTTGGAGCTATAGAACAGATTGTGGTTCGAGCAATTGAGTAATTGCCTTTACCTTATTAGGATCAACCCTAATCCCATACTTGGAGACAATGAATCCAGGTAAGCGTCCAGACTCGACAAAGAAAATGCATCTATGCGGATTAAAACGGATGTTGTAAAACCGACACCTAAGAAAGATGGCTCTTAAATGGTTTAGGTGTTGCGTTCGTTTCTTGGAATGGGCTGGAAGGTCATCCAAGTAAGCTTGAACGATATGCCTGGTATCATGAAATACGTAGTCCATGGCTCTTTAAAAAGCTGCTCCAGCATTCTTTAAAGCAAATGGGAGTTTTCGATAGGCAAAGATGCCCCTTGGGCAAACAAAGGCAGTTTTGTGTTGGTCTTTAGGTTTTATAGAAATCTGGTTGTAACCTGAGAATCCATCCATGAATGAAAATGATTCACAACCAGCACAGTTGTCACTGATATGATCGATGAACAGTGTCAGATAATTATCCTTAGGACACGCGGTGTTCAAGTCTCGATAGTTGACATGGTTCCTTGTTTCTTATCGACAAGAACTAGATTGGAAACCCATTTTGTTAAAGGAACATGATAGATGAAACTAACATGTAACAACTTTTCCACCTCATTTTTGATGGCTGCCATTTTGCGGGGATAGACCGATCGAAGCCTTTGACGGACAGGTTTAGCATTGTCGTAAAGGTTGATCTCATGCTCGACAATATATGGATCTATGCCAGGAATTTCCTCGTAAGACCAGGCGAATACATCGCAGAATTCCTTAAAAAGGCAGGTGAAGCTTGCAATTTCCTCAGGATTGCAATATGCTCCAATCTGGATGTTTTCTACGATTCCTGTCGTGACAGAAATATCGATGAGCAATGTCTCTGAAATATTGCCCATGTTTCCTTCCGCATCCAAAGTTTGGATAGTCGTATAGGGTGAGGAAACAATTTCTAGTATGTCAAGTGACAAGATTTGACGAGGCATCATGTTCGAATTAGATATCGAAACACGATGGTGTGAGTCCTCCCAAGGTCGCTCTTCTAAACTCATGATTTTTCTAATAGCTTCTTCCATAGGTAGGACTTGATTCAGTGGATCGAAAGAAGGAGAAGTTATGGGAGGGGCAGTGGTGCCAATGGCCGTAACCAAAGTGATCAGAGATTCAGATGCAGATTGAATAGCTTGGTAGGCCAATTCAGCTATTGGCAGTGGAATTTGTTCTCCGTAAGTGTCAATGTCTGGAGGAGCTGGTAGGATCCATGGATCAGTCTGTTCATGAGGAATGGATGAAAGAATATTGACCAGCTGTGAAACCTTGGGTGGCTGAAGAGGGAAACAACCCATCAAGGAAGAAGCCTTCATTATACCGGTACCAATACTGACGTAAGAGTCAGGTACACCACCTACTAGGGGTACAAAGCTGCTTGGTAATAGGGAATAATCAGGGGTGCAAAAGGACAGCTGGTCCACTGTGACTACCTTTCCATCCAATGGAAATAGGATGATGCAAAAGACAGTAGACACAATGGCCATCATGGCATACGTCCAACTGCAACCTAGCAAGAGATTATAGTCAAGTTTTTTATCTACGACTTCTATGTCCACCGTTACTGTTTTCCCATACAAGGTGATGGGGTAGCTAGCTAGGTAACCTTTTGGGATGAAAGTGTAGTCGTCGAAAGATTTAAGGGAATTTGATGGAAGGGATAGGGTTGGAGAACCCAAAGTGATCCAACATGAAGCCGACATGACGCAGGTAGAAGCACCTTCATCGATGACAGTTCTATGTATACCTTTACCTTTCGAAAAGATTTTCACCTGAAATGAAAGCTGGTGGGAAAGGGGAGGTTTACATTTTTCCATGTCAAAAATTGCAAGCATGGAATCCTGTGGGTTGATACCACCAATAGCTGAAATCAAAGCTTTCCTTTGTGCTGGACATGTTTGTAATACTTCGAGCGCCGACATAGCCGACGACACTTGTGCCAAGTCTTCTATAATGCTGTAGTTTTGGGTGACACGTGTAGATGTATTGTGCATTGTGCGTTGAAGTGCCCCTTTAGGGGGGCGAATCACAAGGTCAGCAACTGGCCTTTCGATATGCAAATCATTGGGCAGCAGTGGGTTTTGACTTGAGGAAGGTTCCTCTACATGAGCGATAGGAGCTCCATAGGATTTGGCTCTTGTTTGTAGATCTACCATTTCAAAGGTGTAAATGGTAGAGGGTCCTTCACCAGCTGAAGGATGTTGTGAACCACCATTGCCCCCTTGTGGGGGTTGGGGTTGGTTTGCAATGAGGTGTTGCTACTGTTGAGCGGGGAAAGGATTATTAAGGACAGCGGGGGTCCTACCAGTATCCTTTTTAGCAATGAAATATGTGCATTCCTGAAGACGCGGGCAACGATAGGTCATGTGGTCTTCAGCACAGATTTTGCAAGGGAATCTGGCAGGTTTATCCTTTCCATTATTAGGAGGCACAACAATCTTCTGCTTTGGGTTTTTCTCATTTGTTGACTGCTCATCAGAAAGAGTGGTCTTTTCCTTATTCTTCTTGTTCTTACCACTGGGTTTTTGCATAGACTACATAGAGTTTATTGTGGTGGTAGGAAGAGCAATCAATTTGGTAGAGGGGTCCACTGACTTCTGGGCAATGTGACCATAGAGTTGTTTTACAGCAGCCTCGGAGGTTGCGCCGATAATCCCATCGGCATGTGCTCCAGGGTGCTGAGTAGCGGAAGCATTGGAATTGCGAGGGGCATTGGGGATTACGTCGTAAAGAGTGCCAGACTATGAATATATCAGATCTAGGTGTTGGGCACGACATATGGATTGGTCTTCTGTAACCGCACCACCTAAGGTGACATCCTTAGTGATTTGGGGGAGTAGGGACTTGCAGAACCAGTTTGCTAAGAGATAGTCTAGGAGGGGAGATTTGACTAACCTCCACTTACGTCTCCATTCATCTATATGATCAGAGATGTGGGTGGCAGTATCTTGACATAATGAAGTGAGGATTTTCGTCCCAGTCTCATAGTAGATGGGTAGCTGGAAGTGCTTTAAGAATTGCATCGCTAGAGTGTCAAAGGTATTCACTGATGCATGTGGTATCTTGACGTACCACTTGGTTGCGTTGCCAGTAAGGGTGTAGGGAAAAAGATGTAACTAGATACTATCATCCACCATGGAGTTAGAAATGCACCAAATATGATAGGTGGTGATATGGGTACCCGGATCCTCCCCTTGTTTCCCTTCGAACTTGGGGATGTTTGTCGGTATTTTATGCAGGATTGGCGGCCAGAGTAAGTTATGATAGATGGGGTCATTTGTAAGTTTGTACAAGTCAGGGATATCCAACATTGCCAAGAAAGGTAGAGTGTGTGATGCCCCCGACTCGGACCAAGGTGATGACATATGACTTGAGGATCCTTGCAGTCCTCCCATCGTTTGAGTCCCAATATTATACATAGGTTGCGTGGTATAGTAGTTGCCTTGGGGTATGGCATTGTAATGTGGATTTCCATGGGGATTGTGATGCTGGGGTATAGCATTGCCCCCAGGATAAGTAGTGCCCCCTTGACTCATTTGAGGTTGTGAGTAGGGTGCCCCCATGGATTGGTTGGGACCTCCTTGAGGATTCCTGCCCACCACAGAACTAACCATATGTCCTTGACTGACATAAGGAGTGCTCATGTCAATCAGTGACTGACCATGCATGCCTAAAAACAGAGGGGGAACTATTACGTTCCTGACCGATATATGCATATTGGGAGTGCCCCAGATACTTGAATCTTGGGGTTATAACTATACAATGGATGCCAACCATATTGTTGGTTGAAAGGAACCATGCTAACTGTGCTATATTGAGCGTTATAAGGAGTACTGTATGTAGCACTTGTCGAAGGTATAGAGTTTGATACTAAAGGGGTGGAACTTGACATAGGCTGGGTTCCACTCGTGGAGGGTGTCATGTGAGGGTTTGTACTTGGGAAAAATGGGATAGCAGGGTTCACCATCAATGGTGTGGTAGTGACTGTCAACTAGGGAAGTGGTGGGGGACCAAAAGTGTCCAAAAATTTCCATGACCCATTAGTCATCGACGGGATGGATGGAAATGTTCCAACTGAAGACACATGTGTTATTGGGAAATCTAGTGTCTATGCAGAGCTGCTAGTCCCACTAAGGCTGGTAGCTACCTTAGAAACAAACAAACTAAAACCACTTTCGTTTTCCTTTATGAGAAATAGATAAGAGGGGAATAAAGGAGACCAACCTTTGTCTTGCGCTTGGTTCCTTGCTTGATTCCTCTCCCTTCTGATAGATCTTTACCACTGGCTTCCTCGTCTACCTAGCTTCAAAGGGCACCTGTAGAATCAAAGCAGCATAACACTATCCAAGAATATAGATCTACTATCATAAACAATATAGGACCAGATATATATTGACCACACAAATGCATATATCATCAATCATACAAGAATGTGGAGGAAAACTTGAATAGCTTTATTAATAATCAAGAATAACAAAGAGGATTACAACCAATTGTTCTGACCCAGCATCATCCTCTCAATAAGAAAGCCCTTCTTCACCTCATGAAAAGCTTAGATCACCCAACACTATGATGTTACACCAAGAAACCAGCAGCACTTCCTTACAAGATACAAAATTCCAGCCTCTGTATCTCTGGGATGAGGGATCCATATATAGATGTTTGCAAAGGGGGTGAGTCAGCTTTTGAGATTTGATTAGTGTCCTCTCTCTGATAGTTCTTGATTCCACTTGGAGATTGATGATCTCTTACTCATCCCTAGGCGAATGCAGAGAGGCAAGTGTCACAGGAGAAGTTTCTGGAAGATTCCATGATCCTCCACCTTGGAGATTGACCTTGCCACTTGTCCACTCTCGCCCATTGCACCCCATAGAAGGGCTTTTCAAGATGCATCGCACCTCCCGTGTGTATTTAGGTGGGATGCAGCGCACTTTGACCATGGAGCAGGTGAGATGGGGCAGGTTTTGACCAATTCTGAGTAGTTTTTCATGGAGAACTTCTGGGAGAATATGTAATCAGTTTACCTTGTTCTTTTAGAGGTTGGAACAACACTTTTAGGGACTTAAGAGCCCTTGGTTTATGGACATTTATGATTGGGGTTGCAGTGCCCAAAAATGTCTATAACAGTTGCCCCTAAAACATGAGGTCGTTAATCTTTTTTGATGTCGGGTGAAATGCTTTATCATGAGGATCTGAAGTTTTTCCAAGCTGGAAGGCGACCTGTAATAAGATACAATACAATACATTATCTTCATAATATTTTCATGATCTAGCTAAGGCGAGCATTCCCATGCTCAGCTTTATAAATTCATTTTCATGTACATAAGACAGACAATCGTCTGTGTGCAGACTGATGATTCTGGTAGAGCCATCATCCCTTGGATTGGATTATTATCTATGCAGCAATGATGTACATTTGATGTCTTTATTTTCCTGAATATATATCGCAGTCTGGATGGATGAAACTAGATCTGAGGTCTTCAATCTCATTCGATCTTCACTCAAAGTACAAGTCGATCCATGTGAGAGATGTTCTGGAGTTGAACATGGAAAGACATCGCTTGATTACCAGCCAATGATGTAAGCTGTTAACAGGCATGAGAGGAATCACCGATAATGATGATGACCCTCAAGGTACTACAGTACAATTCACGTGGTGTGAATAAGGGACTTGGTGTCGAACACCACGCAAAATCTTTCGGTCAAAGGCCATTGATATAAACCTGTCGCCGGAAGTGAGAAACTTGCCATTCAAGCATGCAAGCTTCAAAGTACTGAAAGGGTTGTTCCTAGATCAACTTCTTGGATAATGAGCTGATGTCGACAAGAAACGATCCGTCATAGGAGGGCCTTAGTCAATCCCACATCAATGACACGGAACGGAGCAAATGATTTTGATGGAGGTGAAAACGATCTGGTGATATAAGGTTCAGGGTGGCAGTCATGAAAGAATGGAGCGTAAATGTATTGCAGTGGGTGAGACACAGGTGAATTCTCTGAGCGACTTCTCTTGAACATATCGGTGACACTGACATGATGGATTGGTAGCATTAACCCCAAATATGGATGGTGAGATGGACCCATGGTGATATGACCAGTGAACGGAACAACCCAACCTGGCTCGGATGCGGAGTGAAAGTGTCATGTTCAAGAGCGACTTGCTACCAATAAAGTTTCTTCAAGTTTTCTTCCCAATTTTTCCCCAGTCATTGCTGACCAGTACCTCTTTATTTTTGTCAAGCTTGAGGAGGATAACATATGCTTGTTCTATAATTTTCCCTTCGGGCAAACCCATCGCTATTTTTTAACGAGCCTAGCGATAGTGAAACTGGTTCTTGTTTGTATGGACAAGTTTGTCGCTATTCGGTTTTAACGAGTTTAATGACAAGGATAACTTGGTCCTTTTCAATTTTAGAGAGTCTAAAAAGGGACGTAAAGAAAACTTCAACAATCCTTTTTCATCATATAATCCCTTGAGTCCGAAAAAGTATAAAACAATACAAAAGGGATGAATTTTCGGTACTTTTAATGAGCCGAACAAAAAAAGCACTTGATATTTTTGTGTAATAATCCCTCAAGTCCAAAAAGATTAAAATATAAAGGAGGGATAGCACTTCCAGTCCTTTAACGAGTTGGAGAGGCCAATCGCTTGGCAATCTTTTCATATTTTACGAGTCAGTTGAAAAGAGCTTAAAGGAGACTCATTTTTTGAGGAACGAGTGATAAATTTGGGTAGCAGCTAATTCCAGGTAAGGTTTGGAATTTTCCAATCATGGCAGTGTCACAAGGATGGCTAACAGGATCACTCTTCACAGCTGTTCCTCAAAAGGGTAAACAATCAAATGGAGGCGAATGATCGGCCAATATAGAGTGGAGGTGATGATGAGAACACGACCAAGGCTTCAAAGGCTGATGATAATACATTCACGATGGTTATTTAGCGAAAATTGGTTATTTTTTTAATGAGCTTAAACTTTGGGGGAACATTTGCTCATTGATTATGTTTATTTTTTAACGAGCTTGAATTCTACGTTAAAACTGCTCGATCCAGTCGTATAATAAGGATGTCTCATTTAAAAATGGCATTTTTTCAAATCTTTGCCCCGCATCCTTTCTTTATGCAAGTTAGGAAACGACCAATCCTACGAGTTTAAAGGGTTAGAGGACCTACAAATTTAAAAAAATAAATGGTCGCTCTTCGCTTGCATGCCAAAAGGTTTGCATGCCCCCAGGTATAGCGAAGTAGAGTTTCCAGGTTACCCCTCAATTTGCAGACAAAACATTTGTTTTATCGGGAAAGGCCTACCTTTTAACAAAGGTATCTTATTCCGGTTTAACCCCATTTTCCTAAACGGACAGGTGTGTCAACTAGTCATATATGCTTTGCAAAAACCTACCCTATACCCAAGGTTTTCCTGTCGAAACAGGCCAGGGTGCATGCCCCCTAGGTTTCAGTCATATCCTTCGAATCACTCGCGCTCATCAGGAGGACGAACTAGGGATTGATGAGACATTCCTTGCGTGAAAAGACCATTCAGGGATGGTATATGACTATTTGCTATGTGTGAACCGGGGAATGAAAGCTGGTCTATGAGCTTGACCACTCTTCCTTCATGCGGAAAACACATTACTCTAAAGAGTGAGGAGACAATGCCTCCCATACAATAAATATAGTCACGTCCAAGGAGTAGATTATAATACAGGGGTCCTTGGACTACCATTACGTTCATGTGAACGGTTTTCCTTCTCAATGTTATTGGCACATCGGGAAGGATCCCTAACAGTCGACTGGTTCCTTTGTCAAAGCCTGTTAGATTTCTCATTTCAGGCAAAAGCGGTGGTGAACCAAGCCCTTTCCAAGCAGTTGAGGAAAGGATACTCACAGAAGCCCCTTCATCTACGATGGTACCAGCCATGACCATTCTGTATATTTGAGCAATGATTCGAAATGGTACACTATCCGGTAAGCGGGGTCTGCCTTGTAGATTCCAATTGAAGGAAACAACTAGGTTGCTTGGAGGTGGGACCGAATAGACGGTCGGATATGACTCTGATGAACTTCCTTCCTGTGGTAAAGGAATGGGTAGACTACCCCCATGTTCTTCGGAGTCTGTGCTTACGAAGAGAATTTGGACGGTGTCGTTCTTGTTCTCCCCGGTGACTATATCATCTGAAGATGGATCCTCTGAAGGCAAGACCAGGTCAACTGCTGCCTCAACCTTTTGACTTTCGTCTGCTGTGGATTCAGATGGTTTATCTTCAACGATAGATGCTTCAGCCGACCATAATGGCGTGTCAACCAGATTTTCAACTAGTGACGGACTCGGCAAGAGTTTCTTATATCCATGAGGAAGTCGTAACGGTGAAACTGGACGGTCGTTCAAAACTCTTTTAGCCTCATCTAAGAAGGGACAACTATGGACGGCGTGATCGCCTTCACATAGTTTACAAGGAAATTTACATTTTCCTTTTTGTCCAGGAGCTTCACTTTCACTAGTCGACGGTGTATTCTCAACATGATCATCAGAGGTTGATGACACCGGATTGTGCAAACGAGGAGACCAGTCCCTTAACATCCGAGGGATGCAAGGACAATCTCGATGATAGTGGTCTCCTTTGCAAATGACACATGGCGATTTAGGCCTGGACGGTGCAGTGTGTGGATTTTCGCTAGATGATGCCTGGTTGCCCCTTTTCGCTTTTGGCTCCTTCTTCTTCTTCTCTTTCTTCTTCTTCTCCTTCTTCTTCTCGGTTACTTGATTTTTGGCTTTACTAGCTTCATCAAGCGAAGAGGAAGGAGGAGAGGAAGAATTGGACGAAGTAGAAGGTTGGGGGGTAACCCTGGTATCGTTTAGTTGTTGACTTGATTGTTCAGGAATCACGGTGTTCTGAACGACAGAGGTTAAGAAGAGCCATACGGGCAAGCCGATTGTCAATCCTGGAAGCGACAATGTGGCCATATGGGGTGCGCCAAAATCTCCCCAAGAGGAGAAAGGACTAGGATTTCCCCCAAGGGGAACTCCTTGGTTGGTGGACTCCATTTTTCTCAACCTAAGACCAACGTAGGAAAGGTAATATTTATTCCGATTAAAATAAATTTTAGACGCTCTGACACAACTTGCTTTTTCAATTTTTAAGAGTTGAGAAAAAACAAAAGATGACTCTAGTCGCCTTCGATTTTAATGAGCTTGAAGTGACAAGTGCTCAAATGGACCTTTTCCTTTAAGGAGTCTGAAAAGGAATGAAAGAGACTACTCTATAAATCTAGACAGAGGGATTACAAAACCAATCGCAAAACTGCAGAATACTTTTTACGGTACGGCAGTCAATCTTCCTGAATGTTGTGTTCAGTGCATTGCGATTGATAGGGTGGTAGACACAACTTCCTATGGATAAAGGATAAAGCCTATTGTGGTCTCCCAATATATACTCGACGATACATGGGAGCACAAGTCCATACTGGCACTTATCGTCTCAAAGTGGAGGAATCACCCAACCATGAATGAAAACAACAGTTACCAGGCTTTACGATGACGGAATACGTCTCTAGCCTAGACTTCTAAATGTTGTGCGTTAGGTTCCAAAGTGCTTTAGATTCATTAAATTTATTTTACAGTTGATATTGCTTAAGAAATTTGCCTTTCAGGTTCACCACGTGATGTAGATATACAATTTCCTAAAATGCAGTCTAAGATGATAAACAATCGTTTAATCTTCTTTTTGCAATGAAAATCCTAGCTACTAAGGAAAGAGAGATGATATTCTTTCAACATAGAGCAGAGAGCACACACTATATGCACTGCCCTAAATCAAACCAACAAACAGTCTAAATGCAAATGCACATGCATGTATTTGTTTTCAGCCTTCTTAATGTATGAATGATAAAAAGAAAGCTAAGCGCAAATCTGAATTATTTTTCAAAGCGACATTACTAACAAGTTTCTTTTCAAAAAAAAAATGAAGGCAATGACGACACTTTGCGATTTGGGATTGAAAACTTGCTTTCGACACTTGAAAAACTATTAACTCAAATCAAATACAAGAGTAACAGTGTAATCGACTATCAAGAACAATCAGATTCTCTTCTATGACTGAAAACGACACTTGCGACACTTTCAAATCAAGAAACGACGGTCCAATTATGCTACTTCTTTGTAAAAGAGAATTGAAAATGGATTACAATACATAAAAACATTTACAGTTCTTTGCACAATGGAGGCAGAATAATGGTAAGGAAGGGGGTTTCAATAGAGCTATACTGACTACAGATAGCAAAACTGCTTGATAGAGCTGAAAAGAGTGAACACAAAAACCAAAATCTAAGAGCAGAAGAGGCCTTATCTGATCAGAGTACCTGTAACACAGGGAAAATGAGATGCAGTGCACCTACTACACTCAGGAAGTGTGATGCATCCAGATTCCAGAGAAGAGACAGTGCGATGATCCAGGGACGAGACTTCAACTGGGTTCCGAGTCACAGTTTGCAGCTCAGTTCAGGGATTTAGGCTGAGCAAGTGGTAATCAGTAAATCAATCACAGGGGTAGATCTAAGGAGGTTACTAGAGCCACCACAAGGGCAATTAGAGAGCTTGTAAATCAATTGTTCAGTTCATAAACAAAACCCAGAGATAGACTGAAGCATCATTGATCTACTTTGCATTTGCATAGCAAATGTAGTTCGAAGGCTAGCTGGCTTGACTTCAGGGTCTGTCTGTAAGTTTATAAAGCAAACAAATATAGACAAACAAACAATCTATTTGATCCCCAGTGGAGTCACCATTTTGTTATCGGGAAATCTAGTGTCTATGCAGAGCTGCTAGTCCCACTAAGGCTGGTAGCTACCTTAGAAACAAACAAACTAAAACCACTTTCGTTTTCCTTTATGAGAAATAGATAAGAAGGGAATAAAGGAGACCAACCTCTGTCTTGCACTTGGTTCCTTGCTTGATTCCTCTCCCTTCTGATAGATATTTGCCACTTGCTTCCTCGTCTACCCAGCTTCAAAGGGCACCTGTAGAATCAAAGCAGCACAACACTATCCAAGAATATAGATCTACTATCATGAACAATATAGGACCAGATATATATTGACCACACAAATGCATATATCATCAATCATACAAGAATGTGGAGGAAAACTTGAATAGATTTATTAATAATCAAGAATAGCAAAGAGGATTACAACCAATTGTTCTGACCCAGCATCATCCTCTCAGCAAGAAATCCCTTCTTCACCTCATGAAAAGCTTAGATCACCCAACACTATGATGTTACACCAAGAAACCAGCAGCACTTCCTTACAAGATACAAAATTCCAACCTCTGGATATCTGGGATGAGGGATCCATATATAGATGTTTGCAAGGGGGTGAGTCAGCTTTTGAGATTTGATTAGTGTCCTCTCTCTGATATTTTTTTATTCAACTTGGAGATTGATGATCTCTTACTCATCCCTGGGCGAATGCAGAGAGGCAAGTGTCACAGGAGAAGTTTCTGGAAGATTCCATGATCCTCCACCTTGCAGATTGACCCTGCCATTTGTCCACTCTCGCCCATTGCACCACATAGAAGGGATTTTCAAGATGCATCGCACCTCCCGTGTGTATTTAGGTGGGATGCAGTGCACTTTGACCATGGAGCATGTGAGATGGTCCAGTTTTGACCAGTTCTGAGTAGTTTTTCATGGAGAACTTCTGGGAGAAGATGTAATCAGTTGACCTTGTTCTTTTAGAGGTTGGAACAACACTTTTAGGGACTTAAGAGCCCTTTGTTTATGGACATTTATGATTGGGGTTGCAGTGCCCAAAAATGTCTATAACAACAGGGGGTACAGGTGAAACGCGAACCAGAAGTGGGTCCAACGGATTCGTGATCAAAGGGTTATAGGGAGGAAGAAATCCTATAGTAAAGAAATCCCCGGTAAGCTTGAATCATTGGTTGTCCAAAGAGATTCTATGTGAGATCTTGGAGACTGATTTCCCGAAGATGGGGAATCTAGTTCATTGGAGCTCGGCGGACCTTCCACAATGAGTGAAGGAAGTCCTAACAATCGTCTAGATTGACGACGAGGGTCGGATGTATCCACGGTGACCGATAATTTTTATCAATAAATTTTATCATGATATTTATTTAAGTCTCAATGATAACACTCAGGTGCCTAAAGAAAATAAAAAATACACTAAGTGAATCAATCATCAAATAGAGGGAAATGACCATGTCTGATAAGCACCGATCACTAGAGATGAAACCTAGTATCACAATGAATAACAGAGAGGGTTGGCCAAATGTACAGTTACGGTGACTCTAGATCTTCACCCAAACCTCAAATTGAGGGACCAAGTACTCTTGTGAAGACGAGAACCCTCCCAAAAACTAAAGATAGAGTAGGCCTGTCTGTGTTAGGTACCAGGGCAGCCCGCTGCTATGGGGTAAAATGCACGGGATGAAAACTACCCTCAAAGGTCTTCCTGGGACCTTCGACAAACTGTAAGATTATCTGCAAAAGCTACCAGTTACACACATGTTCATCTATCAAACATAAATTGACAGGATATGGAAAGAGGATCACCTTCGGTTCCTTCTAGATTCGCTTGGGGATCTCTATGCGGCAAGAAGAACTCCTTCAAGGCCGGCTCCAAGACGATTCCTGCACAAAGGACAAAGCAAACCAATCACAGCATACGCTTCTAAAAATTAATGTAAGAATCCATAACAAAAATGTATTAATGTATAACTTAACTACTCAACTCGACAAGCATCAGAATGAACAAATAAATGAACAATATCATTGACACTTTGGAGTAGGGAACACAACTACATTTCTATATTCAGAATGGAAGAGTGATTACAACAATCCATTGTATCAGCCTTCCTTACCCCTTCTTCCTCTCTCTCTCTCTCCCTCTTTCAGCTAGCTTCTTCAAGAATATGACAGTTCACAACATCTCTATGGGCTATCCTTCCAAATGCTCTAATCCCTTTTGCAATGACCCTCTCGTTGCTTATGTAGCAATCGAATTAGGGCTGCCAAGCTCCATCTAGAGTTCATTAGGGTAAAAATAATGAACCTACCCTGTTTACAAGATTTTTCCCATTTGCCTTCATTCTCATAATAGAATTTCTACAAATATCTTGATTTTTGGAGTTTCCTTGCTTTTCTTACACAAATATAGGGATTTAATATCTAGATATTTATGAGTAGATTCATTGGCATGACCTTCTGAACATCACTTAAGTTCACTAACACTCTGCCTGGTCTAACAAAATGAGTTAGCAGGGTGAATAATGATCCTTTAAGCTTGGTAACAAGCTTTATAAAGCAGGTTGTTAGTGTATAGAGAGCGTTAGTGTGGATTCTGGGCCTGCAATTGTCGTCATTGCTTCAGTCACCTTGTCTTTCACCTTTGAGTTGATGAGGAGGTCAATTTGTCCTATAACAAATGCCCCTTAAGGTATGAGATTAGAGGTAGAGACGATGGTCATAATACTTTATGAAAAAACACTGTAATTTGCTGTCAAAATCTTTGTAGAGAGAGAGAGAAGTTTCGGGTGGCAAGGAAAACCTGATACAACATAGATACATATATATAAACTGCTAAAATCATGTCCTGAGTTAGGCATTCCCATGCTCAATAGCTATGTCAGAGTAATTTTCTCATCTGAGATATAACAATGCTGGCCACGAATATGGCACAGGGTGGATCTAGTGTCATAATAGATCATCCTGAAATAGCTGTCTCCAAAGAATAATATTTGTAGCTTGGGAGAGGAAACAAGGCTGAATGATGAAAGCCTCTACCCAAGGTCTTGATTCCCGCTTCACTGAACAACATAGATCGGTACATGTGATAAAATGTGTTGACGTCGAACATGCACAAAATCATCTGATTACCAACCAATAATGGAGACTGTTAACAAATGCGAGGAAGGCCACCGATAATGGTGATGGTCTCCAAGATGCACAGTGAAAACTAGCGAGTGTGAAAGATTTTTTGTCGTCGAACACTCATAGGATCGCTTAACGAGGAGCCAATAATGAAAACTCGTGATCAAACACAAGGTAACCTGCCACTAATGTCTGCAAGTACCAAGGCACTGAATGTGTTTCTGGGTTATCTTCCTAGATAGAGTGTTGAAGTTGATAGGAAGAAACCTATCGAAAGGTAGGCAATGACGTGTCCTACATCAGTCGACATGAAACCGAACAAGAATGATTTTGTTTTTTGAAGAATATTTTGAGCTTTTGGGTCTAAACAATGGAGGGCATGATGAAAGGATATGTAGGATCGGTTGATAGAGGAAACAAATGGGGACCCTTGAACAATATAAGGCATGATAATGGTTTTAACCAGACAACACTAGACTCATGAACACTACAAAGTGTTTAAGATATGGAGATGCAATTACATCAGGGTATATAGGCTAAAAAAATCATAGGTTGGTAGGGTTCATATTGAGGGGCTATCAAAATGAAGGTTTATCTGAGGGAGTGCCATGTTCAAGGGAACATTTGCTGCCAAACCACACTTTCAAATACAAGATACAGTTGTATTGTCCACTTTCCTCGTTTGATTTTTTAATGAGTCCAGACGGGTAAACTCAATGATTTTTATATATTTAAAGAGCCTGAAAATGATCGCAAAAATAATGACTCTTTGCCCTATCTAATTAGTTTAATCAGTCCAGACAGGCAAACTCGTCATTTTTTTCATCTTTTAAGAGTCTGAAAAGTATCGTAAAAAGAACAACTCTATATCTTGTCTGTGTATTTAAAGAGTCCAGACTAGACAACTAGGTGGTATTTTCTTCTTTAGAGAGTCTGAAAAGATCGTAAAGAGAGACTCCATGGTGGTCCCTTTGTCATAGTTGTTAACCGGGTGTGACAAAAGGTTAATAGTATACCCAGATCGGTTACTTTTACGTATTTTAATCTATTGAATCCAGATAAAGAGAAACCTTTTTCCAATAGATGTCGACCTCATTTTGTTACGAGTACGAGGCGATGAAATAAACTTGCATTTTTTCATGACACTTTAATGAGCTCAGTAAAAAAAACTTGGGATTTTTTCATTGTTGAACAAGCAAGAAAAAGTACCTGAAAGAATTCTCGAGTCATCTTTAGTATATTTAACGACCAGCAACACATAGCTCGGGATTTTTTCAGTTTAAAGAGCGAGAAAAAGGTGCCTAAAAAGGATGCTCCATTGGTCTTTTTCAGTTTATGAGCTAGAAAAAGATCGAAAAAGAGGTGCTCAGAGCATCGTTTGCATATATTTAACGAGTGCAAATGATGAAAAACTCGGATATGGTTATTATTTTTTAAGGAGTGATAAAATATCACAAAAAGTGCTCTGACCATCGTTGCATATATTTAATGAGTGAAAATGATGAAAACTCAGGGATGTTTATATTTTTTAAAGAGCGATAAAATATCCCTAATAATGCTCTATTGATTGTAGTATGTGTTTAACAAGCCCTACTACAAAAAACTCGGTGATGTTTATATTTTTTAAAGAGCAATAAAATGTCTCCAAAAGTGCTCTATTGATCACGGTATATATTTAACGAGCTCCACAATAAAAAACTCAGAGATGTTTATATTTTTTAAAGAGCAATAAAATATCTCTAAAATTGCTCTATCTATCATTGCATAGATTTAATGAACGCAACGACGAAAGCTCGGGGATGTTTATATTTTTTAGAGAGCAATAAAATATCCCTAAAAGTGCTCTATTATCTTCGTTGTAGTAGTTTAACGAGCCCAATGAATGAGACTCAAGGTTTTTTAGATTAACAAGCATGAAAAATACCATAAAAGAGTGCTCGATCTTCTTCATGGTAGTTTAACGAGCCTGAAGAAGGAGACTCACGGATTTTTTGGATTAACAAGCAAGAAAAATACCATAAAAAGAAAACTCGGTCTTTCTCAATCTCATGCTTGACATTAGAAGGGTCTATGCCATGCATTTCCTCATAAGACCAAGGAAAAACAGGAAATCCCTAAACGAGTAGGTGAAGCTCAAAATTTCCTCAGGATTGTGATTGGCTCCACTCTGTATGTTTTCCATGATGCCCGTCATGACAGAAATATCGGGGAGCAATTTTTGTGAAATATTTCCCATGTTTCCTTCCGAGTCCAAAAGTTGGATAATTGTATACGGTGAGGAAATGATTTCATGTGTGTCAGGTGACAGGATTTGAAGAGGCATCATGTCTGAATCAGATATCGAAACATGATGGTGCGAATCCTCCCAAGGTCGCTCTTCTAACTTCATGATCTCTCTAATAGCTTCGTCCTTAGGTAGGACTTGATTGAGTGGATCGAAAGAAAGAGCGATTATGGGAGGGCAGTGGTATTGTTGGCCAAAACCAAAGTTACCGCAGATTCGGATGCAAATTGAATGGCTTGGTAGGCTAATTCAGCTAGTGACAGTGGCATTTTCTCTCCGTATGTGTTAATGTCTGAAGGAGCCAGTAGGATTCATGGAATTGTCTTTTCATGAGGAATAGATGAAAGCATATTGACCATCTATGTAACCTACGGTGGCTGAAGAGGGAAACAACCCATGAGAGAAGAAGCCTTAAGTAGACCGGTACCTACACTGACGTAACTGTCAGTTCCACCTCTTACTAGGGGTATAGAGCCACTTGGTAATGGTGAATAATCAGGGGTGTAGAAAGACAACTGATCTACTGTAATAACCTTTCCATCCAATGGAAATTGGATGATGCGAAAGACAGTATATATGATGACCGTCATGGCATATGTCCAACTGTGACCCAGCAATAGATTATATTTGAGTTTCTTGTCCACGACTTCTATGTCCACCGTTACTGTTTTCCCAGCCAAAGTGATGGGAAAACTGGCTAGGTATCCTTTTGGGATAAAGGTGTGGCCGTCAAAAGATTTAAGGGAGTTCGATGGTGAGGATAGGGTTGGGGAACCCAGGGCGAGCCAACATGAAGCTGACATGACGTAGGTTGAAGCACCTTCGTCGATGACAGTTCTGTGTATACCTTTACCTTTCGAAGTGATATGCACCTGAAATGCAAGCTAATGGGAAAGGGGAGGTTTACACTAGTCAATGTCGAAAATAGCAAACATGGAATTTGTAGGGTCAACACCTTTGATAACCAAAAGCAAAGCTTTCCATTGGGTGGGGCATGTTTGTAATACTTCGAGTGCCGACATAGCCGACCACACTTGTGCCAAATCCTCTACGATGTTGTAGTGTTGGGTGGCATGTGCAGATGTATTGTGTGTTGTGCATCGAAGTGCCCCTTTTGGGGGTCGAATTACAAAGTCCTCAACCGGCCTTTCGATATGCAAATTGGTGGGCGGTGATGGGTTTTCACCTAAGGATGGTTCTACTGCAGGAGTGATAGGAGCTCCATAAGATTTGGCTCTTGTGGCGAGATCTACCGTTCCAAATGTGTAAACGGTAGAAGATCCTTCTCCAGCTGAAGGATGTTGCGAACCATCATTGCCCCCTGGCGTGGGTTGTTTTTGGTTTGCAATAAGATTTTGCTGCTACTGAGTAGGAAAAGGATTTCTAAGGATAGCAGGTGCCTTACCAAAATCTCTCTTGGCAAGGTACTCTGTGCATTCTTGAAGACGCGGACAATGCCAGGTTACGTGTTCTTTAAGACAGAGTTTGCACAAATAGTTGGTGCCTTTATCCTTTTCTGCATCAGTAGGTGCAACGGCCTTCTATTTCGGGTTGGGGTGCTTAGATGACTGCTACTCAGAAGGAGCATTCTTGTTCTTATTCTTCTTGTTCTTGCCACCAGATTTCTGTGTAGACTACATAGAGTTAACTGCAGTGGTAGGAAGAGCAGTCGCTTTGGTAGACAGGTCCACTGCCAGCTTGGTGATGGAACCACTGAGTTGTTTTACAGCGACCCCAGAGGTTGTGCCGACGATCCCATCGGCGTGTGCTCCAGGGTGCTGAGATTATCAAATCAAACAATTTTTCATTTCCATACTCAGATTCATATACACTACTTCAATTGAGGGAAACTGCGTATATACGCTACTGCGTCTAAGGAAACCAACGTATATCAGAAAACTTAAGATTCATTAATTGTTGATCTTTAATCAGTGCATAGGACTTCATTACTCATAAGAATAGTAAACAGGAGCAGTAAAACAGAACATATCATCACACACATGGACACAAAGATATAAGGTGGAAACCTGATGTGGGTGAAAACCACCTGCTGCAATTCGTCTCTATCTTCTTTTAATTAGAAACTTATTTTTACAATGATTTTGTACTAGTGCAGTCTTATACTAGTACGCAGGCTGCTACCTGTCAAAGGCTACAACCTTCTCTCGTTCTCCAACTTCTCCTGGAAGGGAGCTACAACCCCCTTAGCTCTTATACTAGTTGAGGTACTAGTACGTAGGTGCTAACCTACAGAGGGATACAACCTTCTCTTTTCTTCCAGGGACCACATTTCATAAATTTTAGACTAGATCCATCAATAACATCAATCAAACATCAAGTATATCTACATCAACCAATCTCCTTTGCACTAAACAAACTGAATCAAATAGTCACTTCTCTGAATGTTGTACCCAGAAAATAGTAACAGTAACCAGACACCAATTCTGAACCTAGAACACTGTAGCAATAAACAAAAGTAGCTAAAACATATTTCAAGAGACGTACGCTACTTCAATATGAAAAAAATTGCGTGTATACGCCTCTGTATTAAGGCCATACAACATATACGCTGTTTTGATTTACTGAACCAGCGTGTATACGTGCCTCTGATGTGTCGAACCTGCGTATAGATCTATAAAAGATAATTCACTCTTTCAAATATTTAGACATCAGTTATACCTATATTATCAGATCAACTCATGTGCCAAATATAAAAGATCAAAATCACACAAAGATACTACTATTCAAGACTTGAGTTTTGACCCATCAATAGAACTTATCCATCTTCTTGCGCTTAGGTTCCTCCTTGATTCAGATTTAGCTATGCACCATAAACCAATCACCAATATTCCAGATCTTGCTCTTCATAAGATATTCAATGCTTTTGTCAATACCTTTGCCAAATGATCTCCTCCTTTTTATAGTCTAAGGCCTTACTCAAACCAAGGTCCAAAACCATAGAGAACCAATACTAGGAACCCAATACCTGGGTTCAATACTTCAGGCGTAATACCAAGGTCAAAAACCATAGGTCCAAATGCCATGGACCCAAAAATAAGCTTTCCCACATGTACGCACTTTTCCATGCATGAAAGTGCGTGCATATGTATACACGACTTTTGATCATCAATCTCGTGGGTATATGCGCTTTGTTAAGAGGAACCTGCGTATATGTATTTTTCTTCCATTCTGAGAGCTTGAACTGAGATCTATCATCTGAGTGAGTTGCCATCAAGGAAAATATCTGTGCCATAGTGCCAAACCTGCGTCATAATGCCAACAATCTCCCCCTTTGGACTTGATGGCAACCCCAAATCATTCAAAGTCATTCTCCCCCTTTGACATCAAGGGCAAAGGGTTATGCTCCCCCTGAGTACATGCTGAAATCTCTGCTCTGCTATGCTATCCATGCTCCCCCTGACTGTAGGCAAGGTTTGTAGAAAAATTATCTATAAGAAAGACCATGACTCTATACATCATCACCAAAGACTCATACATACATACATCTCCCAACCAAGTGGGGATACACCAAAAATTTACACAAGATAAAACAAGAACATTACATCAACCATCCCAGGCATAGTGGGGATATCAAAGAAGGCTATTACATGACCTTGATAAGAAAAGAAATACATGACATAGAGACGAAATGTCTACAACCAGACTATGATAGTTATCAACAACTATCATCAACAGCATTTGTCAATCATCATTCAGACTAGCAACCATGTTCTCCTTCTGCACCTATTCCCCCTGAAACCACAACACTGTGATCTTGAACCAAGATCTTCTATGATAATGCCAACAATGCATTGTTAGAAGAATATATATGCTCCCCCTTAACCTGTGCCAGATAGTCTCTGTCAGACCCATATCAGACTCCTTTCATCCTGAGCCTAGCCCACTGTTTGTCTTCAAACCAACATATACGCGACTGTAACCACATAAACCGGCGTATGTACGCAGATTCTCCTTATTAAACTCACGTTAACCACTTTTCTCTAAAACAGACAAGTTTCAACAACAAGATGATGCATCAACTACTCCCAGCTTCTGTCTGAGGTATTCAAATGTCTCCCTGGGCAGTGGTTTGGTGAGTATATCAGCAACCTGTTCCTTGGAGGGAACATACTCCAATTTGACCTTTTGTTCAAGCACTTGTTCTCGGAGAAAATGATATTTGATAGGTATGTGCTTGGTCTTTGAATGCATGACTGGATTTTTTGAAATGTTGATTACACTTGTATTATCACATAAAATAGAGATAGGTGGAGTAAAAGTGATTTGAAAATCTTGCAAAATTTGCATCATCCAAAGGAGTTGTGTGTAGCAAGATGTAGCAGCCACATATTTCGCTTTAGCTGTAGATAAATCAATTTAACTTTGCTTCTTGCTTAACCAAGAAACTAATCTGGAACCCATAAAGAATGCACCACCACTAGTGCTTTTTCTGTCATCCACGCTTCCTGCCCAATCTGCATCTATATATGCATGAAGTGTGAGATCTGTATCTCTAGGATACCATAAGCCATAGTTTTGTGTCCCTTGAAGATATTTGAAGATTCTTTTAACTTCCTGAAGGTGTGCTTCTTTCGGATTTGCCTGGAATCTTCCAACTATTCCCACTGCATGCATGATGTCTGGTCGGGTACCTGTCAGATAGAGCAGACTACCAATCATGGATCTATAGGTTGGTTGATGTATTGCTGCTGAATCATCATTGGCGCTGAGGCTGCATCCTGTTACCATAGGGGTACATACTGGTTTTGAATCTTCCATGCCATATTTCTTCAAGATCTCCTTGAGGTACTTGGTTTGTGACAAAAAGATACCGTATTTATTTTGTTGGACTTATAAATCAAGAAAATATGTCATCTCACCAAGCACGGAAATTTCAAACTCTTTCTGCATTAGCAAAGAAAAATTTTGACTCATGGCTTCTTCATTACTACCAAAGATGATATCATCAACATACACAACAAGTATTAGCAATTTATCATTATCAATTTTTACATATAGATTGCTATCTGCTGATCCTTTTGAAAAACCTTGTTGATGGAGGTATTTGTCCAAATGATAATACCAAGCCCTTGGAGCCTATTTAAGACCATAGAGTGCCTTCTTAAGTCTGCATACAAGTTTTGGATCATTTCCAAGAATGAATCCATCTGGTTGCTCAATATACACTTCTTCTTCCAAGTCTCCATTTAAAAAGGCAGATTTCACATCCATTTGAAAAACTTTGAACTTCTGAAAGCTAGAAAGAGCAAGGAACATTCTTATGGCCTCAAGTCTAGCAACTGGTGCAAAATTTTCTTCAAAGTCTATGCCTTCTTGTTGAGCATACCCTTTACAAACAAGTTTGGCCTTGTTTCTAATAACTTCTCCATTTTCATTCAGCTTGTTTTTGAATATCCACTTTGTCCCTATGACATTCTTATCTTTTGGTCTAGGAACCAACTCCTAAGTGTTGTTCTTTTCAATCTGCTCAAGTTCTTCATCCATGGCCTTGACCCAGCATTCATCTTTGCATGATTCTCTTACATTTTGTGGTTCAGTGGAGGAGAGCAATGCTAGATAGCTTGAAGCTTCATAAATACTTCTTCTTGTTTGTACAACTACCTCTTTCTACCCCAAAATTTGAGTCTCTGGATGATTCTTCTGGACGTACCTGGATGGGGTCTTTTCTTCCACCCTTATCTGTTCTTCTAGTGCCTCATAGGTTTCTTCTTCTTCATCATAAGTCTGATTTGATGTTGAAGGATAGTCCTCATCATCTTTGAAATCTTCAGATTTTACCTGCCTTGGAATGTTTCCTTCTTCATCAATCACTACATCAATACTTTCAACAATTTTTCCAAGTCTTTTATTGTAGCACTTATATCCTTTGCTATGGGGAGAGTAACCAAGGAGAATGCCTTCATCTGCTCTTGGTTCAAACTTGCCAGGGTTTTCATCAGTCCTTTTGATGTAACATTTGCTTCCAAAAATTTTGAAGTATCTTACCGTAGGAGTCTTACCATACCAAAGTTCATGAGGAGTTTGAGTGTTGTTCACCCGGACGTTTGTCTTGTTGAGAATAGTGACGGCAGAAAATGCAGCTTCACCTCAGAAGGTTGCAGGAGTTCTAGAATAATCAAGCATAGCTCGGGCCATTTGTTGAACTATTCTTTTCATCCTTTCTACTACTCCATTCTGCTGAGGAGTCCTAGCAATAGAGAATTCCCTTCTTATTCCATGCTCTTCACAAAAATTGAAAAATTCATTCGAGGTAAATTCCCCACCTCTATCAGACCTGAGGCATTTGATTCTATGATTTGATTCGTTTTCAACCAAGGCTTTGAATTCTTTGAACTTTTTGAAAGCTTCATCCTTATGCTTCATAAGTCCTTCCAACACAACCTGGAAAAGTCATCAATGAACAATATAAAGTATTCTTCTCCTCGAGGTGACCTTTTCCTAGATGGACCACATACATCAGTATGGACAAGTTCAAGTGGCCTACTAGCTAATCCTTCTTTCTCAGGGAAATTAGTTCTGGTTTTCTTCCCAAACTGACATGATTTTCATATTGTGTTGTCTATAATTCTGATGTTAGGGAGATCATGAACCGCTTGATATTTGCATGCTTTCCTTATCTGGGAGAAGCTTATATGCCCCAATCTTCTATGCCATAGCCAGTGTTCATCATTCTTGCTTAGATAACATTGTTGTTGTCCTCTCTTGAGTATGTATAAATTATTTGGTGTTCTTATGCCTTTGATCACTGTTTCTCCTGTATCAAGCTCACGAACAATACATCCATTTGATCGAAATATTACCTCATTTCCTTGATCACACATTTGACTGACACTTAATAGATTATGCTTTAAACCATCAACATACATAACATTCCCAGCTTTGACCTTTTCTTTCAAAAGAACAGAACCTTTACCTTTTATGAATGCAGGGGTGTCATTTCCAAATGAGACCTTCTTTTCCTTTTCTAAGGCACTATATGATTGAAGTTTTTCTTTATCACCTGTCATATGTTTCGAGCATCCACTGTCAATGTACCACTGGTTTTCCTGCCCTTTTGCATATAAGGCTATACCACATCTTTCTGGTTGCGGTTCTTTCTTCCTCCATGTTTTGGGGCTCAATGAAGCTTGTTCCTTTTGAGTTGTTTGCCAAAACCTACTCCTTCATTCAGAATCTTTATGACCAAAGATGTTACAAATAGAACATTCTATTTCATTTTCAAGAGCAGAAAAGTTATTGTAGTTTCTTTTCATGATTCCAGTCACACTCCTTTGATTTCGTGCTTCTCTGGTCATGATGGTCTTGTAGGAAACACATTGAGCTGCTTTATGTCCAAAGTTATGACAAGAGAAACATTGGCCATTGAATAAATTCCTACGATCATCAAACCTTCCATTTAGGCGATTGCAATAGGCATTCGTTCTTGAGGCAAATTGAGAATGATTTACCTGCGGTTGGTAGTAGCTTTTGTTCATCCTTGAAGTAGATTGCCCTTGATTTACTTGGTGATCTTTGTTCATTCTTGAAGTAAATTGTCCTTGATTTACCTGATGATCTTCATTGTGCCTTTGTTGTCGATTGTTAACCTGTTCACTTCTCCTTGCTGCTTCAAGATAACTTTTGGAGGTAGATGGCTTATGTGATTGAGATGTTTCTTCAGTATACCCAAGCGTGGTCTTGATTAGAGGAGAACGCTGCACTTTGATAATCTCGTCTAAAGTTTCAGATCCTTTAGCAAATCTAAGATTAAGAGCTTTTGTTTTCTCAATGTCTTTTCTAAGTCCCACAATATCACATTCTAACTTTTCATTGTGTTTTTCCCTTTCAGCAAGTTGGGATGTCAGAGTATTTATAATCATATTCTTTTCTTCTAAACAAATTTTGAGTTTAGAAATTTCTTCATAAAGATCTTCTTCATCTATAGCATCCAAGAAATCATCATCTTCAAAATCCATCAAAAGTCTATAATCATTACCTTGTTCATCTTCATCACTATTTGAAAATCCATCACTGTCTTCATGTGTGTAATAGCTCCTCTTACTTACATTCTGTTTTTTGTTCCATCTAACTGGTTCCTTACCTTTTTCAAGGTTATCATTATGAGGACACTTGGCAGCATAGTGACCAACTCTTCCACAAGCAAAACATTTGAAAGGTAGCTTACCTCTAAATCTTCCAGAAACCCGTTGAAGGTTCTTGACAAAATTTTATTCTTCCTCTTCTTATGACATATGTCCTGAGTCATTGTAATCTCCTTTTCCTGAGGCTTTGAATGTGGCTTCTCTCTTGTCTGATGGTCCCCCTTTTCTCATTTCGTAAGCGGTTAGGATTCCATGTAGCTGTGACATGGTAATGCTCTGTAGATTCTGTTTTTCTTCTATGGCAGAAACTTTTGATTCAAACTTAGAAGACAAAGATCTTAGAACCTTTTCAACCAAAACAACTTCTTTTATTTCTTCACCCAAGTTTTTCATACAATTAACAATCTCATCTATACGTAGGAGATAGCCACACTTTCATCATTGTGCATTATGAGATTTTCATATTGAATTCTGAGAGTTTGTAGTTTTGCTCGTTTTACCTGATCATCTCCTTCATAGCTCAGAATGATCTTGTCCCATATTTCTTTTGCGGTTTTGAGCTGCATAACCTTGATGAATTTTGATTGAGATAGACTCCCTAATAGAGTATTGACAGCCTTTGCATTTGTTTCATACTGCTTCTTACCAGCCATATTTGTAGGAGTTGCTGATGGAAATGTGCATCCTGTTTCCATGATATCCCAGACTTCTGTACCAAGAGATTGAAGATAGGCTATGATTTTTACCTTCCAATAGACGAAGTTGCTCCCATCAAAAATTTGTGGCCTAATCAACGCTTCTTTCTCGTAGTTTCTCATGATGAAAGATCTTCCTTCAAGTGATCAAGCTTCTTTTGAAGGACTTGGCTCTGATACTAATTGTTGGAAATAATACTGAGAGTGGGGGGGCGGGGTGAATTAGTATTATCAAATCAAACACTTTTTCATTTCCATGCTCAGATTCATATATGCTACTTCAATTACGGGAAACTGCGTATATACACTACTGTGTCTAAGGAAACCAGCATATATCAGAAAACTTAAGATTCATTAATCGTTGATCTTTAATCAGTGCATCAAGACTTCATTACTCATAAGAACAGTAAACAAGAGTAGTAAAACAGAACATATCATCACACACATGGACACAAAGATACAAGGTGGAAACCCAATGTGGGTGAAAACCACCCGCTGCAATTCGTCTCTATCTTCTTTTAGTTAGAAACTTCTTTTTACAATGATTTTGTATTGGTGCAGTCTTATACCAGTACACAGGCTGCTACCTACCGAAGGCTACAACCTTCTCTTGTTCTCCATCTTCTCCTGGAAGGGAGCTACAACCCCCTTAGCTCTTGTACTAGCTGAGGTACTAGTACGTAGGTGCTAACCTACAGAAGGCTAAAACCTTCTCTTTTCTTCCAGGGACCACATTTCATAAATTTTCAAACTAGATCCATCAATAACATTAGTCAAACGTCAAGTATATCTGCATCAACCAATCTCCTTTGCACCAAACAAACTGAATCAAATAGTCACTTCTCTAAAAGCTGTACCCATAAAATAGTAACAGTAACCAGACACCAATTCTCAACCCGGAACACTGTAACAATAAACAAAAGTAGCTAAAAAATATTTCAAGAGATGTACGCTACTTCAATATCCAGAAACCTGCATGTATACGCCTCTGTATTAAGGCCAAACATCATATACGCTATTTTGATTTACTGAACCAGCGTGTATACGCGCCTCTGATGTGTCAAACCTGTGTACAGATCTATAAAAGATAATTCACTCTTTCAAATGTTTAGACATCAGTTATACCCAAATTATCAGATCAAGTCATACGCCAAATATAATAGATCAAAATCACACAAAGATACTACTATTCAAGACTTGAGTTTTGACCCATCAATAGAACTTATCCATCTTCTTGCGCTCAGGTTCCTCCTTGATTCAGATTCAGCTATGCACCATAAACCAATCACCAGTATTCCAGATCTTGCTCTTCATAAGATATTCAATGCTTTTGTCAATACCTTTGCCAAATGATCTCCTCCTTTTTATAGTCTAAGGCCTTACTCAAACCATGGTCCAAAACCATAAAGAACCAATACTAGGAACCCAATACCTGGGTTCAATACTTCGGACGCAATACCAAGGTCAAAAACCATAGGTCCAAATACCATGGACCCAAAAATAAGCTTTCCCACATGTACGCGCTTTTTCGTGCATGAAAGTGCGTGCATACGTATACGCGACTTTTGATCATCAATCCCGCGGGTATATGCACTTTTGTTAAGAGGAATCTACGTACATGTATTTTCTTCCATTCTGAGAGCTTGAACTGAGATCTGTCATCTAAGTGAGTTGCCATCAAGGAAAACACCTGTGCCATAGTGCCAAACCTATGTCATAATGCCAACAGAGGGGTCCACTACCAGCTTGGCGATGGAACCACTGAGTTGTTTTACAGTGACCCCGGAGGTTGCGCCAACGATCCCATCGGCATGCGCTCCAGGGTGCTGAGTGGTGGGAGGATTGGGGTTACCGAGAGCATTGGGGATTATGTCGTAGAGAGTGCTAGACTATGAATAAATCAAATCTAAGTGCTGGGCATGATGTATGTATTGGTCTTCTGTGACCGCACCACCTACAGCGACATCTCTAATGATTTGTGGGAGTAACGACTTATAGAACCAGCCTGTTAAGAGAAAATCAGGGATGGGAGCTTTAACTAACCTTTTCCTATGTCTCCATTCATGGATATGATCGGAGATGTGGGTGGCGGTATCCTAACGAAACGAAGTAAGGAGCTCTGTCCCTATCTCATAGCGGATAGGTAACTGAAAGTGCTTTAGGAACTCCATCGCTAAAGCGTTAAAGGTATTCACTGACGCACGTGGTAACTCAATATACCACTTTGTAGCATTTCCAGTGAGGGTGTGGGGAAAAAGACGTAACCGGACACTATCATCCACCATGGAGTTAGAAACACACCAGAGATGGTAGGTGGTGACATGAGTGCCTGGATCCTCCCCTTGTTTTCCGTCGAACTTAGGAATGTTTGTCGGTATTTTATGTTGGATCGATAGCCATTGTAATTTGTGGTAGATGGGGTTGTTTGTCAACTTGTATAAGTCGAGAATATCCAATGTTGCAAAAAAAAGGCAAATTGTTGGGTGCCCCCGACTCGGACCATGGTGATGATGGATGACCTAAGGAGCTCTATGCTCCTCCCATCGTTTGGTTCCCCATGGTGTACATGGGATGCATGGCGTAGCAGTTGCTTTGTCGCACGGTGTTGTAGAGTGGATTTCCATGAGGATTTTGATATTGGGGTATGATGTTGCCCCCAGTATAAGTGGTGTCCCCTTGACTCATCTGAGTTTGTGAGTAGGGTGCCCCCATGGATTGGGTGGGAATCCCTTGTGGATTTCCAACTAACACAGAACTAACCATATGGCTTTGATTGACAGAGGGAACACTCATGTCAATTAGCAATTGTCCATGCATGCCTGAGAACAGTGGGGCAACTATGACATTCCCCATCGACATGTGCATATTGGGAACCGCCCCAAAAATCTGAATCTGGGGGTTGGAACTATACATTGGCGGCCGACTTGTTGTTGGTAAACTGGAACCGCGCCCATAGTGCCGCATCGAGTGTTAGATGGAGCACTATATGTGGCACTAGTCGAAGGTATGCTTTGTGGCACCATAGGAGTGGAACCTAGCATCTGCTAGGTTCCACTTACAGAGGGTGTTATGTGAGTTGTAGTACCTGGGACAAACGGGATAGCGGGATTTCACATTACTGGTGTTGTGATGACCATCGACTGGGGAAGTGGTAGAGGACCAACAGTGTCTCTATAATTCCACAACCCTTGTGGTGTCGACTGGATAGATGGGAAAGTTCCACCTACTGAAGAAGGAAGTACAGGTACCATGGGAGCAATGATAGGATCCGACGGATTTGTAAGCAGAGTGTTAAAGTGAGGAAGAAATCCTTCCATGAAGAAATCCTCCAACAAACTGGAATTGCTAGTCGTCCACACAGATCCCGTGTACGATTTAGGAGACCGATTCCTCGAAGATGAAGAATCTGAGTCAGTGGAACTCAGTGGATCCTCCACAATGAGTGGAGGAAGTCCTAACAATCTTTTGGATTGACGATGAGGGCCCAATGTAGCCAAAGTGACTCTTAAGTTTTATCAAATAGATTTTAATGCGATATTCTTTAAAGTCTTGAAAATAATAGCACTCGGGTACCTAAAAAGAAAAAATACACTAAATATGTCAATCAACAAACAGAGGGAAATTACCTTGTCTGATAAGCACTGATTACTGGAGATGAAACCCAGTCTCTCAATGAATAACAAAGAAGGATGGCCAAATGTACAGTTACAGTTACTTTTGAGCTTCACCCGAACCTCAAATTGAGGGGCCAAGTACTCTCGTGGAGACGAGCACCCTCCAAAAAATTGAAGAAAAAGTAGATCCGTCCATTTTAGGTACCAGGACAGCCCATCCTATTCACCTTATGTAAGTACCTAGAAGGTTCGTCCACTAGAGATACCTCAAATCACAGACATTACCAGGGGGGACATAGTCATAGAGAGCACGTTGTGTGGGCAGGATACCTGAGTCCCCGACTCAGTTCCGAAATCCCCAAAGGGAGCCCCAATACACAGAATGCCCAAAGGATTTGTAAGAGAAGGTGGGATACCTTCAATTACAGTCCGATGTTGTCTCATATTTTGCTCCATTGTTAGTGGAGTGGTCCTGGTAATATGAGTGCAGAAGGAATTTTCACTCATTAACGACACTAGTTTTGATTTTCAACCTTGGGTAGTTCACTCACATGCTTATCCCAAGGTCCTAATCTAGCTAATGTTGGTTTTCTCAAAAAAGAGTAACTGATTGATTTTAATGTAAATTTTAGTGTACTTGATTATTTGTCTTCAGTAGGGGTGTTGACGTATGAATATGATGAGACTTTCGACTCAATAAACCATGCAGAACAATGCTCTGGATTTTTTTTTCAATTTGTTATACAAACAAGTCTTATTCTACACATGTATCATTTCACATATTCATGGATTCATCAATGCATCTAAAGCCATTCAACACTTGCATAACCGAAGGATTCTTTTCTCAATATTCCCTAACAGCTACTGAAAACCAAAATGAAGCAGCCTACAACTATTTTGATAGAAGGAACAATACAGTTTATCAGTCTTTCTTTCAAAAACAGATGTCTTTTAAGAGATAAAAACTAAAACATTTTCTTAAAAATAAATTTTCAAGACACCAAATTTGTTAACATGATACTGTTGCAGATCTTACTTTAGCCCCTGAGACAAGTTCCCCCACTTCTGGTCCACAGAATCTTCTGGAAAACATGAAAATGGGTAACTAACGCTCTGTCTCTTTGTAAATAGAGAGTTAGTTTGGTCACTAACGCTCCCTGTGCACAGTCAGAGAGCTTTATAAAGCTCTGTGTAGACTAGCAACCTACGTTAATGAGGGAAATAGCTCAAACAAAGGGTATTTAGGATCATTTTCTGAGGAGAATGCAACTTTGCAGGATGCAACAAGATAGGATCATAAAAGGATTTGAAGAAGCAGGAAGCTCATAGAAGAAAGAGAAGAACTAAGAGGAGTCCAGGTTGACCGGGAACTAGATGTATAGTCCCCAGTGGAGTCGCCAATTCTGCTATAGGGTAAAATGCACGGGATGAAAACTACCCTCTAAGGTCTTCCCGGGACCTTTGACAGACTGTAAGATTATCTGCAAAAGCTACCAGCTACACACATGTTCATCTATCAAACATAAATTGACAGGGTATGGAAAGAGGATCACCTTCGGTTCCTTCTAGATTCGTTTGGGGATCTCTATGCGGCAAGAAGAACTCCTTCAAGGCTGGCTCCAAGATGATTCCTGCACAAAGGACAAAGAAAACCAATCACAACATACGCTTATGAAAACTAATGTAAGAATCTGTAACAAACATGTATTAATGTATAACTTAACTACTCAACTTGACAAGCATCAGAATGAACAAATAAATGAACAATATCACAGACACTTTGGAGTAGGGAACACAACTGCAGTTCTATATTCAAAATGGAAGAGTGATTACAACAATCCGTTGTATCAACCTTCCTTACCCCTTCTTCCTCTCTCTCTCTCTCCCTCTTTCAGCTAGCTTCTTCAAGAATATGATAGTTCACAACAACTCCATGGGATATCCTTCCAAATGCTCTTATCCCTTTTGCAATGGCCCTCTCGTTGCTTATGTAGCAATCAAATTAGGGCTGCCAAGCTCCATCTAGAGTTCATTAGGGTAAAAACCATGAACCTGCCCTATTTACAAGCTTTTTCCCATTTTCCTTCATTCTCAGAATAGAATTTCTCCAAATATCTTGATTTTTGGAGTTTCCTTACTTTTCTTGCACAAATATAGGGATTTAATATCTAGATATTTATGAGCAGATTCGTTGGCATGACCTTCTGAACATCACTTACGTTCACTAATGCTCCCCCTGGTCTAACAACATGAGTTAGCAGGGTGACTAATGCTCCTTTATGCTAGGTAACAAGCTTTATAAAGGAGGTTGTCAGTGTATAGAGAGCGTTAGTGTGGATTCTTGGCCTGCAATTGTGGTCATTGCTTCAGTCACCTTGTCTTTCACCTCTGAGTTGATGAGGAGGTCAATTTGTCCTATAAAACCCGCCCCATTCACCTTGTGTAAGTCCCTAAAAGTATGGCCACTAAGGATACCTTAGATCATAGACACTACCGAGGGGGACATAGTCGCAAACAATACGCTATGTGGGCAAGATACCTGAGTCCCTGACTCAGCTCCAAAATCCCCAAAGGATCCCCAATACACAGAATACCCAAAGGAGTTGTAAGCGAAGGCAAGCTACCTTCACTTACAGTCTGATGTTGTCTCATATTTAGCTCCGCTTTGACTGGAGTGGTCCTAGTAGTATGAGTGCAGAAGGAATTTTCTCTCTTTTAATGACACTAGTTTTGGTTTCTAATCTTGGGCAATTTACTCACACTACCTATCCCAAGATCCTAGCCTGAACTAATGTTTGTTTTCTCTATAAAGAGTTACTGATTGATTTTAGGTAGATTTTATGTGTACTTTTTTAGTGTCTTCGGTAGGGGTGTTGACGTATGATATTTGGTGGGACTCTAACTCAAAATCATGCAAAAGACAATGCTTGAAAATATTCAATTCGATGAAATAAGTTGTATTCTACAAGTGAGAGTCTTTCATACATTCATATTTGTTCCATGCATCCTAGTCATTATAACACAAGCATAACCAACAGAAATCTTTCCAATGCTTTCTAACAACTATTTGAAACCAAAATAAAGTAGATTTTAACCAGCTAAGCAGAAGAATGAATAAAAAATATGGTTTTTTCTTTTATAAAAACTTTTTAAGAAAGAAAAAAAAAACTATTTCCTAAAAAGAATTCTTTTAGGACACAAATCTTGCTAACAAAATACAGCTACAGATCCTTTTTCAGTGCATGAGCAGGTTTTCCATCCCTTTAAGTTTACAAACACAGTTGCATGTCAAAATTTGGGTGACTAACGCTCTATAGCAGAGGCCACAGAGAGTTACTGGTTCTACTAACACACTGTTTGTGTAGACACGGAGCTTTATAAAGCTCTGTTTTCTCTGCTAACCTACGTTAGTGTGGGAAAAGAGTTCAAAACAGGGCTTTGGGGATCAGATCCAGGGCTAAATATATGAGGGAAGAATGCAGCAAGGTCTTGATGGGCCAGAAAAGGAATGCAAAAGTATAGGGAGGTCTTAGAAGGAGGAGGAAACTAGGAACTGTCCGGGTGAACCAGGAACTAATGTATAGTCCCCAACGGAGTCGCCAATTTTGCTATAGGATAAAATGCATGGTGTATGGAGAATGGAGATACCCTCAAGGGTCTTCCCAGGACCCTTGGCAGACTGTAAGATTATCTGCAGCTGTCACAAAGCTACATGCATGTCCATAAACAATAACTAACTATCAAAGCAAGACAGATTCATTACCTCAAGCCTCCGTGTAGATTTGTTGGAGAGCACAATGCAGCTAGGTGGAAGTCCCCTGAGCTGGCTCTAGATCAAGTCTTGCACATAGAAGAGACAAGCATAATCACAACATACAACCTTGATAACTAATACATGAATATATAAAAGACATCTAGTTACACATAACTAAGCTACTTATGGTAAAAGGTATTGGACAAAAAACTAAATGAATGATATTACCAACACCACAGAGTAGACAGTATAACTGCAGTTTTATATTAATGTTAGAAGAGTGATTACAACCATCTATTGCATCAACCTTCCCTTACCCCTCCAGCTCCTCTCTCTCTCTCCCTTCTTACCAACTTCTTATGCTTAGATTTGAGACTATGCTCGACAATCAAGTAAGCTATCCTTTCAAATGATCTGACCTCTATCACCATAGCCCTAGCTTTGCTTATGTAGCAATCGAGTTAGGGTTGCCAAGTTCCTCCATGAGTCTCTTAAGGTAAAAGCAATGATGTTGCCATGCTTTTGAGCTCTTTCCCATTTGCCTCCTTCATTAGGATTAGAAATCCCACAAATAGGTCGAACTTTAGATGTTTCCTTGCTTTTCTGAGTAGATTTAGGAGGGAATATAGAGATATTTATGAGTCAATTCGCTCCTTTGACCTCTAGATTCTCATTAGGATCCACTAACACTGTCCCTGAACCAACAAGTAGAGTTAGTAGGGTCACTAACGCTCCCTTAGGCTTACAAAGAATCTTTATAAAGCATGTTGTCAGTGTTTAGCCAACGTTAGTGTGGAAACAAGGCTTGTGATCTTGGTATTTTCTTCAGCAATCATGTCTTTCCCCTCTAGGTTGATGAGGGGGTCATTTTACTTTATAACACAAGCACAATCATCAACAATCTAGTTGATAAACAAGGTGAGATAGTTGTCCTTAGGAAAAGCACCATTGTTGTCCCAATAATTGGCACACACACAAATTGTGCCTTGTTTCTTCATTACAGGAACACTTTTTGAGACCCAATCAGTAAGAGGAATTAGATAGATAAAACCAACACAAAATTTTTCAACCTCTGCTTTACTAGAAACAAATTTCTTGGGATGGACCAGACGTAAGCACTGCCAAACTAGCTTAGCATATGGATACGTTTTGATTTCATGTACAACAATATTTGGATTAATACCTAGCATATATTCATATGACCAGGCAAAAACATCTTAGAATTCCTAGAAAAGGGCTTTATAGATCTTGACCTCATCAAGAGATAAAAATGCACCAATATGTACATTCTTGACTATTTCGAGTTTAATTGAAATATCAAGAGGAACAATGTCTTTAATATTTGATAAATTATTCTCAGAATGAATGTCATGAACAGTTAGGGAATTCACATATATTTCAATGACATGGGGTGAATAGATATCACCATGATTATTCTCAGAAGTATTGGGTAGGGAGGAACGATGATAATTGTCATCCCGCGACACATCATCTGACATCATGATTTCCATGATGCTCTCATAAGTAGAAAATGTACCAAAGAAAGGATCAAAATATGAACCATAATCTCGAGATTGATCAACCCAATTTCTCAAGGAGGAGAAATCAAAGTGTGTCAAATAGGCAGAATAGATAGCTTCATATTCGAGCTCAACATGACTGAGCATCATGCGGTCACCAAATCTACCAATATTAGAAATATTTGGTACTATCCAAGGATCATATGGTGTAATACAAGAAGAGAACATGTTGATAAACGAAACCATGTTTGGGTTGTCAGGAGGAGGAAGGGAAATCATTCCCGTGAAGGTGGAACCTTTAAGGAGTCCAACTCTGACATGTTGATAAGAATGTGTGGATTCGTCCACAAGAGGGATGCTTTGAGTGACTTGATAATTATTGGCAAAAAAGGTGAGATGATCAATGGCCACAATGGTCCCCTGGTGATGGAAAGTGATCATTATAAAATAAGTCGAAATGATAGCGGCCATGGCATAGATCCATGTACGACCAAGTAAAAGGTTATAATCCAATGGCCTATCTATAACTTCAACTTCTACTGACACCATTTTTCCAACTAATCCTACTTGTAACAAATTAAAACTTCCATAAGGCTTGAAGCCTCTTCCATCGAAGGCTTTAAGAGTGGTAAGTGACTGATTGAGTTGAGGACAACCAATATCCTTCCAACAAGAAAGTGACATGATACAAGTTGAATCTCCTTCACCTACGATTTTCTGATGGATGGTCTTACTTCAAAAACAAATTGAATCATAAAAGCAGTTGCATTGGAAGTTTGTGTGTATGATTCTCATGATTAAAGATTACAAGGCTAGAGTCTGAAGGATCGATGCCCCCAATTGCGACAAGTAAATCCTTCTTCTGGGTGGGAAAATTTTGTAAAACCTCAAGAGTTGACATAATTGAAGGAGATTGAGCTAGATCCTCAACTATGATATAATTTTCTGCAGATCTCGCATGAGGATTGAATGTTGATTTATGAATAATGCCCTTGGGAGGTTTAATATTTAATTTAGTTAGCACCAAATTTGGAATAGGATTCGAAGCAAATGAGGTAGAACCGATAGGTTTATCAGTAGCCTTATTAGCCAAGGGATTTGAATGATTGTAGTCCTTATTTTTCATAGCCACTATAACTTCATTTTTCTGTTTGGTGGAGGAAAGCATCATAATCGAGGAAGAGGAAGTTAGATCCCATGCAACCATGTTTGTCTCCTGATTAGGAAAGGGATGTGTTAACACATCAGGTGCGGAAGACGAATTAAGGAATTGATTTACTTCCACCTGATGTGGATAGTCCTGACTAAAATGTTCCTCATTACAGATTAAGCAAGGATAGCAAGGTTTCTGTTTTTCATTAGGAGATTGGTTATTTGGTTTGTTTTACAAAACTAGAGATTTTGGGTTTGATCCCCAGTGGATTCACCAATTTGTTATGAAAAAGTTTCACGATTACAGACAAAGGTGAATTCCCTAGATCTAATGGTCTGATCTAGAACAAGAAAAGAAAAAAATCATGAATTTTTCATTAGAGAAATTAGAGTATGGGAAAGAAGCCTACCTGTAATATGTAGCAAGCCTTCATTTCCTCCTCGCTTGTAAGCTCAAATTCTGGCTCCAAGGGCTATAGTTAGAACTTGCACACACGATTAAAACAAGCAAAAGATTCACACCATCCATGTAGCATAATCTAAAATCTCTACTCAATGAATCAATATGGCATCAAAATACATGAGTGAAAACAAAGCACAACATGTATAGGAAAAAAAGATACTCTTTTATTAATAAATATAGGAGAGAGTTTACAACCATAAATAGTAGTTGACTTTCTAGATGTCTCCCCATGTTGACTTGTCCTTTCCTTTCACAAAGCACACCTAAAAATCAACCCTAATGCATGAATATGGTGACTCCTTTAGGCTCAAAGCAACAACATGAGGGAACTATCAATCTCCAAAAGCCAACCCAAACCTTATGGGAGGAAACAAATTTATAGGAGGAGTGTGGTAGTTTAGGAATTATTATCCAATTACCAATCTAGGTTTGAGATCCACTTAAGAGGGGAAGATGAGCTCAAGGGATAAGAGATAAGGTCTCCAAGATAGGATTCAATCTCTCTATTCATGGTAAATATTTAAAACTACCTTGGAAGCTTATCGAAGAGGAAGCTTCATAAATATTTCTTATTTTTCCTGAGTTTCTAGAATCAACACACCTATAGAAGGGATCAACAGGTGTTGATCACCGCTGGCTAACAAACATGCAACATGCATTGAACGCATGTGGCTAAGGTGGCAAGGTGTGCTAGGGTTAAAAACAGTGTTTTTGAGCTAATTATCCTATAAACTCTAAATTTTTTGAGAAGTGATGCTTAGGGCTTTGTGAAGGGGTTATGACAAAGTGTTATAAGATGTTGATTGATCTGATTTGCAGGCCTATTGTGCCAATGTAACAAAATGTCTTGTAATAGTAAGGATGTTTTTACAAATTTTTAGAGTGTTTCCAAGCACGAAAAGAATACAACTGATAAAAATATCTACACAAAATATTGCACCCAATGCAAGGGGCGTGACACAGTAATTGATTTGATTAATAATGAGCAAAATAATTTTTCCTACTATATTATTTCTGGGAATCTTATGTGACATTACACAAAAGGGGAATGTTCTTTGGATGTTATATATGTTGTCGAGGTCTACAACAATGGTGTACAACTCAATTGGTCGAGTTTCTTGTTAAATGAGCTCTTCAAGGCATGTGAAGATGTTCATAAGCACACCACCTATTTTATCTTTGGCTACTTAGCTATCCCCTTGGATATGTTGAAATTATGTCCCCTAGAAGGCCGAGACCTTGTTGAAGTTGCAGATGGAAAGCCCTACGCATATGCATATGCTCCTTGGAGAATTGTCGCCAACTCAAATAAATAGGAATATAATGAATAAAAATTTGTAAAGTGGTAGTACAAAATGGTCGAAGTCACATGCAACATACCCAGGGTGTCATCTCTGCTACTAGACAAATATTCTCGTTAGATATATTTTGGTATCAACCATGACAACTTTTATGTTCTCCCACATATTGTAAATCCAAATACCTTCTTCATGTAGAAATTTCCCTATTATCTGAATGCTAAGGCATTCCATACCGAGTTAATTTCCTGACTAGGGGTCTGAGCTTTGGTGACTGAGGGTGAATACATCAACTCTTTCAAGGGAATTATGTCATGCGAGACTAGGGATGACACTTCACCATCCTCCAAGAAACGTCGAGCAAATTTTGAACAAGACCTCCAACCTTTACTAAATAAATCCCAAGAGTGTTTTTAATCAGTCTACAACACTATGTCTAAGGTATGTTCTATGGTATATTCTGATACACTAGTCTCTATTGTTAATCATGTTTCTATTGCTCCGCCTACCATCGCTAAAACCCTTCCCATGTCCATGACTTCGGCTACAATTTCCCCTGTGACGCACCCTTAGAACCCAAAACCTATGACTTCTAGTGTCAAAGGGCCCCCCAATACCCATGAATCCTCTCCCATTCTTGAAGAAAATAAAAACCCCTCCACTCCTCACTCCACTCATTCGTCACCACACTCTACCTCTAAAGCCACTATTTTTTATCATCTTAATCATGGCACTACCCTCGACTATACAACCGATATGTAAATTGAGTTTGTCCTTTTCAACCCCATTATTGTCCTTGAAACTACCGCCACTACACAGACTCAGGTAGAGGAATTCATAATCCCACCGATTTCTTCACCTATTATCCCTCCACTAGAGCACACTCCAATACTGTTTGCTGAGAAAGTTACTACATTTGCTAGTGACCTTACAAATTGTCGCGAAGTTATTTCCTTGGTTTCCCAACGAAAGAATATTGTTCCTCTGCTACTTAGATCAGTTCTTTCTCAACTACGCATGGAAATTCTGAAAGAACAAAGTCTGGACTTGGAATCCTCACCCAAGGCCATTTAGAAAAGTTAGTTGCCAACAGAAAACCCCTGCAAGCTCTGTTCCCACCCTCAGATGCTATTTTCGTTGATGATCTTCTGAGCTGGCCAACATCCCATTTGTTGCAATTCATCAGAGCTTAAACCACGTAATTAGAAGACCACCTCAATCTTATCGATTCTAGTTATAATGAAATTTTTGCCACATGTGACCAGCAGTGGCAACAACTCACTTTCGTTACAACTCAGTGAGATCACTTGCACAAAGATAAAGAGAATGAATTAACTTTCTGATTTGGAGTCACAGTTTCAAAAGATGTGGCCCACCATTGCTGAGTTTTTTCTTGAGACGCCTGAAGACCCCTATGTATGTTCCCTATCCAAATGATGTGAATATGTTGAGTCTGCCTATCTCAAAGTTGTTGCGACAAATCAGGAATTGTAGGGTACCATCATCGAACTCTGCCAAGCACTTCTAGACCCCTCCCTATAGTATCTAGAGCAGATTTCTCAGGAAATTTCCATGACATCATTAGTATGAGAATCCGTCAAGAAAGTAATGGATGACTCCCAAGAATTTTTTAGTCAAGTTTAGATTGGAATGGTGTGCTTGCAAAGAAGAATCAACCAATGTATCCACTCCACAAGACTTTAAAGAAATTATTTTCTCAAGCAATGTAGACTCCTGACTCAGATCAATAGAAGAGTCTCCTCGAGTAATTGGATGCTTTGGATGCCTAGATTCACCAGATTAAGGAAGAATAATAGGCTACCAAGTGTGTCTTCAGGGACCCTTGACCTATCATGCAAAATCACTTTGTCACTCTACAATATTTAAATGCTTCGACATATGGTCAAATTCAAGAATTTGTCCAATCCTAACCGACTGAGCCTACCACAAAGGTTGTTGAGAATTTTTTTGAAAAGGTCGCTATTATTTTGGATAATTGTGTAGAAAATCTATGATAGGTTAACCCGATAATGCAATATAAATCAAAGCATAATATTATAACCTACTTCTACTATCAATTTACGGAAGCTTAAAGATCGAGCTGAACAATATAACCAAAAGAAGAAGAATCAATGGCACAATACACATGAAAATACTTTGGGGAAAGCCTCAACTAAAAACCCCACACTATTGTATTATCATACATGGTGGAAATACATAGGAATTATACAAAGCCGTAGCTCTCACAGTTAGCCAGCTCTCAGTACAATCTTCACAGATGCTCATAGGTAATCATGGCTTCTCTCTAGCCTTCCTCTCTACCCTCCAAGCTCCTATTTCCTTGCGATGTTCCTTGTGGATGATTTGCCTTCTACCAAGTGGAAAACCAATCCTTCAAAACTGCGCAATCCTCAAGGATAAATCCTTGACTACATGCATGAGTTTTCTCCATGAGAAAACACATGCAACTGATAGTACACTGTCCTTGAACATTTATCTCAACTGGGTCTTTCTCAGAATAGACATGCATGAGTTTCTGATGAGGGAATCTTTAGTTAAGTGGAGTAGCACTAGTTGAGTGCATTAATGCATCAATTGATTGTCAACTCACTATTAGTTCCTCAAATAGTTTGGAACTAATTTAACTAGACTTAACTCAGTAAACTGAGTTAACTCATTACAACTCAAATATAACTCAATCTTATCTCATTAATTTAAGGGATAACTCTTGCATGACTTCAGAAAGACTTCTAACTTGAATTTCTCCAACTAATTAATTTAAAATAAATTAATAATTATTTCCAAGTAGTTGTTAAGACAAAATTTGATTTTAATTCACAATTTAATTCAAGGACAAATTAAATTGGAATATTCTTGTTGCCATATTTCAACACTCCCTCTCAACAAGAAAGGTATTATCTGCCATCCTGTTCTTGTCTCTATGGAAATCGAACTTACACTTTGACAATGCCTTTTTCAAAATGTCAGCATCTTGCTCCTCTGTTGAAATATACTGCAGCAACATGATCCTCTCGACCTGTGAAAAGCCACAAGCAACAAATCTTGCCTTATGCTTCTCCACACTACCATCATCAGCTTGCTTTACCTTGTAAAGAAAATGAGAACTCACAACTAACTTGTTCTCTGGTCTCGGAACCACGTCCCAAACAATGTTATGAACTATGGAGTCATACTCCTCCACCATAGCATCAACCCAAATCGGCTGCTGCACTGCTTCCTCAAAGAAAGATGGCTCGGTCTCAACACATTCCCCAGCAAGGGCCATGTATCTAGTGTACCTCTCAAGTGACCTCCTCTGTCTGCACTGAGAAGATGGTGCTCCCACATTCTCTCTCGCATCCTCCAACAATCTGTCAACTTCTCTTGTGCGCTTCCGTCCATCTCTGGAAGACTCTGCTTGAGTGGATGTCTCCACTCCTGGAACCTCTGCATGTGGCTGCTCTACATCAGTCTGAGGCTCCTCCTCCTTAGGAACCAACAGTTCCTCCATAGCCTGTAGTTGGAGCTCCCTCTCAAGAGAAACTCGAATGACCTTCTGCTCATCAAACTTGAGATCTCTGCGAACCACTGTCCTCCGAGTGGTAGAAAAGTACACCCGATAGTTGTGAGGTGTATCAGTGTACCCCACAAATATCCCCAACTCTATTGTCGGCTCAAGCTTCTTCCATGAATACTTTGTCACATGGCAATATACTAATGAGCCAAAGATCCTGAAGTGACCCACATCTAGTCTCTTACCGAAGAAAGCTTCCTCTGGTGTCTTCATCCCAAGTATGCAATGCAAGCTTCTATTCTGCAAATAGACCACTGTGTTGCATGCATCAGCCCACAAGTGAAGTGGTAGGCCTTGGGCATGCAACATTTCCCGTGCTGCCCCTACAATAGTTCTATTCTTCCTCTTGGCCACCCAATTCTACTGTGGGTTATGAGGTGCCATCAACTCTCATTTAATTCCTTTTGCTGCACAAAAGTCCTTAAACTCTTGAGAGATATATTCTCCACTGTTGTCACTTCTTAATGCCTTGATCTTCTTCCCTAACTCTTTCTCGACCAAAGCTTTGAACTTACAAAACTTTGTGAAAGTTTGGTCCTTCTTCCGCATGAACTAAATCCAGCATTTATGAGAATAGTCATCAATGAAAATCACATAATACCTTTGCTTCGTTATGGATGTTGTTGAGAATGGTCCACACAAATCAGTATGAACACGCTCTAAGATAGCCTTTGCTGGATTGTCTCGATCATGAAAGGAAGACTTGGTGTACTTTCCCAAGGTACAACCTTTGCATGTGTCAACTTGCTCAAGTTTACCTTTGGGAAGTCCTGTAGATATCTGCTGCATTATCTTCGAAGCCCCATGATGCAAATGGCCCAACTGCCTGTGCCACAACTCGCCAATGTCTTGGCTTTACACCAATTCTGCTTTCGTACTCAATGCTGCACAATCATCTACCTCTAGTTTATAGAGATTATTCACCCGAATACCTATCCTCTTGGTCTGACCTGTGGCTATGTGTCTTAGGAGCGCCTTTCCTTTATTGAAGACAACATCATAGCCTTTGTCCTCCAACATCGTGACCGATACCAAGTTCTTCTTCAGTCCAGGCACATACATCACATCTGTCAAGGTGAGAGGAGCTCCATGCTCCCTCTGAAAAGAAACCACGCCCACTCCTGACATACTATACCTTCCATCGTCACCCATCTCTATGCGCATCTTGATGTCTTTCTCCTACAAGGCACTGAATAATTTTTTATCACCGGTCATGTGGAATGAGGCTCCACTCAATGACACCATGCATGCGATGAGGGTAAATTCCATTTCGAACTAAGAGGCTAATGCCTCACCTTCCGATCCTTCTGAGGATCCCTTCTTAGACTTCTTTGATGGGAAATTAGTCGCATAATGTCCCATCTTGTGACAATTAAAGCATCTTACTTTAGACATGTCACCCTTCTTCCCTCCATGAGAAGAATTCGATTTGAAATGGGAAGCCTTCCCCTTCCCTTTCCTTGCCTTACTTGCTAAGGCCAGATTTTCTTCATCATCATTCTTATATGAAGAACCATCTCATGTGCTCCTCCTGATCTCCTCCTGCAGAAGATCCGACCACAGTCGTTCCTAATTTGGCAGTTTCTCCCTTCCATTCACAGAGTCCTGGTAGCTATTCCAACTCTTTGGAAGGACAAGGAGAGCGAGGCTCACCATATCATCATCGGCAATAGTTATTCCCACACTGCCAAGCTCATCTCTGCAAGTGGTGAGCTTGTTCATATATGTGGAAATAATATCGCCCTTCTCCATCTTGATTCTTCAAAGCTTATCCTTGAGCACCAATTTCCTATTGGTCACTATTGTTCTGGTAGAGGTCCTTCAATGTCTTCCACATTGAAAATGGAGTATCCTTCCCATGGAGACTCAAGACAATATGGTCTTGAACTCCCTCAAGGATGATCTATCTCACCTTCGCCACACACTTCTTCCACTCAGCCAACTCTTGTGCATTAGTTGATGTTGGCTTTGGGATTTCTTTATCAATGAATTCCTTCAAGCCATTGTCTTCTAATATAGTCTCCATTCTATCTTTCCATGCTATGTAATTCGAGCTACCTTCCAAGGCATACTCGAGTCTCAAGCCATAGAACGCCATTGGCCAACCTTGAAGTATGATATGAATTCAATTTTCACTTGCAACCCCGAACTCCAAACTTCGAAATCTCTTCTCAGTATACTATTCACAGCTCTGATACCATGTAGAAAATCTGTGATAGGTTAACCCGATAATGCAATATAAATCAAAGCAGAATACTATAACCTATTTCTACTATCAATTTGCGGAAGCTTAAAGATCGAGCTGAACAATATAACCAGAAGAAGAAGAACCAATGGCACAATACACATGAAAATACTTTGGGGAAAGCCTCAGCTAAAAACCCCACACTATTGTATTATCATACATGGTAGAAATACATAGGAATTATACAAAGCCTTAGCTCTCACAGCTAGCCAGCTCTCAGTACAATCCTCACATATGCTCACAGGAAATCTGGCTTCTCTCCAACCTTCCTCTCTACCCTCCAAGCTCCTATTTCCTTGCGCTGTTCCTTGTGGATGATTTTCCTTCTACCAAGTGGAAAACAAATCCTTCAAAACTGCGCAATCCTCAAGGATAAATCCTTGACTGCATGCATGAGTTTTGTCCATGAGAAAACACATGCAACTGATAGTACATTGTCCTTGAACATTTATCTCAACTGGGTCTTTCTCAGAATAGACATGCATGAGTTTCTGATGAGGGAATCTTCTGTTAATTGGAGTAGCACTAGTTGAGTGCATTAATGCATCAATTGACTGTTAAATCACTATTAGTTCCTCAAATATTTTGGAACTGATTCAACTGGACTTAACTCGGTAAACTGAGTTAACTAAGTACAACTCAAATATAACTCAATCTTATCTCCTTAATTTAAGGGATAAATCTTGCATGAATTCAGAAAGAATTCTAACTTGAATTTCTCCAACTAATTAATTTAAAATAAATAAATTAATTATTTCCAAGTAGCTTTTAAGACTAAATTCAATTTTAATTCACAATTTAATTCAAGGAAAAATTAATTTGGAATATTCTTGTTGCCATATTTCAACAAATTGGAAGGATGTTGTTCATGTATATACCATTTTCAAGGATAATGTGTTGTGCGATGTGCCATATTTGGGTCCTTCATTTGAAGGAGAGTCAACAACATAGATAGGTGCAACCACAAGTGAAGAAATGCAAACATAAGCGGGATTAGATGCGCCAATGACAAATGGACTCGAGGGAAAGTCAATAGTTTGTGGTCGGGGCCTATTGGGTACTTCGTTTTTTGGAATATTTTAAAGAACATGATTAAAAAGTAGTCACGAAGAAGAAACAATTAGATTTTCCAGAATCAACCTCCGAAAATTAGGAAGCGATAGAGAAGTGAAGGATCAGTTATGCTGGGATTTTCAAAGTTGCGAAAGAAGGAAGCATAAGCCAAATTTTGAAAATATCAAAGTTGATAACAAAAAAAGAACCAGAACTTATCAAAGTGAACCCAAACAAGATTGAGATCAAGGCAGTTGCATGTTAGACTAGATCAAGTGAGTGGGATCTATAAAATGGGCCAAAGATGGACAAATCAAGTTGTTTATAGTTGCTGTATGTTAGCTACTAGTTTGTTAGTTTTAGGTTGTACTTTAGTTAGCAAAAGATTCAAAGTTATGTTAGCTCTCTATTAGTGTCGGTATCTTCATCCCTCCATCAGAGATCAAATCCTCTTGTTTCATTGCATATTAGGTGTCCCGTTCAGTCAGCTGCATTCCATTAGGTGCATGGATCATCTAACGGTAGTGGATTTCCTACAGTTTCCCTCATGCCATTTACCTGCTGGCTCATGTTGTTCATTTCAAAGCATATACAGTCATCTTTTGTCTTCAAGATTGCAAAGGTTTTGCTTTAGGGTTTCATTGTCATTTAGGTCTAGGGTTTCATTAGGGTTTCGTCAAAAATGTTTCAAAGTGTCTAATAATAACCAGCAGGCCATGAGGAGGTCCCAGCATCAATAAATTTCATCATCAAGTGCTCAGAGATGTGTCTTTCCTCAAAACTTTGTTTTGAGGAAAAATAAAGTATTTTTGCTTTTATGGTATAAATTTATGTAATTTTATTTTCTCCATATGTAAATCACTCCATCTGTAACCCTAGTTTCTTTCCTTAGCCCAGTAGTTCCAACACCTACAAAACAAGCAAAGCTCAGGTCATTTAGTCCATCACAAAGCTCAATGAAGTGAAAAAAGTCCAAAAATAGAGTCAAAAACAAAGTCATTTTCAAACATTATGAAAGTGGGTTTTGCAAAATTAAAATTTAAAAGCTCCATGTATAAATCATGTCTCCAAATGTTTAAAGCTCATTTGCACTCCAAGATCAAAGAGAAAGCAAAGCAAAATTGTGTTGTGGTGAGCAAGTGAGAAAATTGGGTGAAAATCGCTCCAAGTCACTGGGTGCGGCGCACTGGGCAGGAGGCGTGGTGCACATAACTGGCGCGGTGCATTGGGCCGCATTTCTTAGTGCAAAAAGACACGGGCGCAGCGCATACGCTGGGTGCGGCGCATTGGGTTGGATGCGCGGCGCACATATCCTGAAAGCCCGAAAACTGCCAAAACTTGCTCTAATCGCCTAAAACTTGTGGAGCATCGCTTGTTCAAGTAGGTTGACCCCCTGTCACTAATTTGCGTCCAAATTTGGTGGTTGTTTTATGGTGTTTAATGTATGGTGATTGTTTCAAGGAAAACAAACCCTATCTCTTCAAAATTTTCAAAGAAAATTGATGCCTAGGGTTTTATATTGACTATTTTGCTACCAAGTTATCCTCTCACCTTACCACTCCCTTACCCCATTTTTCCGTTGATTTCCTTATTCCCTAAGTTCTCCTACCCCCTAAATTCACTAATCCCCTATCCCAAGTTCCCTTTCCCAAAATCCCAAATGCAAATTCCCAAACCCTAGTCTCATACTTAAAACTACCAAACTACACTCTAATTCCCTGTTCCCTTAACTAAACCCTATCCCAACAGTCCCTAAATCCATCACTATGTTTCCCTCCCCTTACAGTCCCTTGTATCACTCTTCCCTTGGTGGCAAAGGTCAAAACACACCATCAAGACAGTTTAATACATCACAACTCACCTATTTCTCCTCAAGGCAGCTCCAAGAAAGTTTATCCACTAGTAGACATGGCATTTGATCCTTCATATGATTATGAAGAGGAGACCCACAGTGACTCACCTGCAGAGGGACATGCACCCAGGAGGCCTCATAGATGTGGCAAACATATTAGAGAAGAATCAAGCACTCTTGCTGAATTACAGGCATGCCCTCTTACCATCTCTTGTTTCCAACATCAGTCATGTTATGAATTTTGTGAGAAGGTTGCTAGCATTCAGTTTCATCATGAGTTGTCTCGTTTTCTTATGCTACATTTACATGATGGTCAAGCCACTCTAGCTTGTGTCACTTTCATATTAACACCAGAATCCATTTCACTAGCAACCGGTATTCCCAACATTGGAGAGCAATGGAACAAGAGGCAAAAAATTGACCTGCAGCATTATGAACCATACATCAAACCTGGCTATATGAGGCAACTCAACAGAGTATTTCCTTTCTAGTATCTCAAAGATGCTTATGCTCCTTTGATGAAATTGATCATGAGGTATTTCAGCTCTGAGGGTCGGTTTTCACGTTTGTATGCTTATAATATCAGGCTACTGATGCATTTTACCAAGGTAAGGATTATGAACATCCCTTACTTCATGTGCCGAAACATAGAGAAGATGACCACCCTAGTGCAGCACAAGACTCCTCAGTAGCAGTTCAACAGTATTTACCATTTTACTCTCATTAAAACTGTGGTCATTCATCAGCTTGGCTTACAGGGCATCACTTGGGAGGACTTCATCTCTCGTGAGTTTTTCGGAGCTCCACAGGGACCTTCATGGGCTTTACATGAGACAGGTGGACCTTCTTATCAACATGAGGGCCATGAGACACAGACCGCTAGCATGTCGATGTTCATCACCTATCAAAAGAGCACTAGACAGTTGTTTGCAGCAGCAAAGTGAGTGTTATCTCCACCTGGGGTGGAAGGGGCCTTGCTTCCATCATCAACACAATAGGTTCAGGACCGAGGCAAGAGGCCACTGTAGGAGGAAGGACCATCAGGTGAGCGGGAGACTGATTTCATTGTCATTGAGGGTGATGATACTGATATTGTCAGCATTTTTGGATTTGGCATGTAAAAATATGCTTTCCTACCAATGGCCAAGAAATTTGGACAGGTTTTGAGCCCTCAAAAAGGTCAAAAACACTCAAAAAATGACCTCACTGCCCCTTTTTTGACACACAGGAAGCAGTGTTGGGAGAATGGACTTTTGGAGAGGAATATGGAGGCCAAATTGAAAAATTCCACTTGAGTTGGAAATTCGATAGGCAAACCTTTCTAACAATCACACCTAGAGCTCATTTGGATGTCAGGAAGGCCTCCAAAAGTGGGTCCAAATAGGTGCTACGCATAGAGAATCAGGCACAGCGCATAGAGGAAAAATTGCTAGTTTGACCAAGTTTTGCTCTGTTTTTCGCTCAGCTTTGGCTAGTTTGACTTTTTCACTTTTCTAATGACAAATATGTGATGTAATTTGATGTACATTGATGGATCATGATGTAAATATGTTCTATTTTTACTTGTAGAGGTAGATTCATCAGTTTAAAGGTTGTTTGAAACTGAATGAATCAGTTCCCTTGTTTCTAGAGGCATGCTGTTATGTTGCCTAATTTCCAATTCCCAGTTTGGAATTAGTTGAAACAACTCCTAAACATGTGTGATCGACCCCTAGAGGCAAGGATGAGCTATTTTTGTCTATATTATGTTGTTTTTCAGTGATTAGCATGGTTAGACTCTTGAGAAAGAAAAGAGCTTCATTGTACATTCATTTCAATTTTGGCTAAGGAATTGAGACCAGGGTTTGCAGCACTCTTTGGGATTCATGTCACCATTTGTCTTGGTACAATACTTTTCTTTGTAATTATGAATTTTCTTATATGTCATATATGTCATTCTCTATCTTGTTTCTTTTGAACTAAATAAACAAGAGTGTAAGTAGAATCCATTGAAATTGCAGTGCTCTACTTGAAGTTTGCTTTAGTTTCTTGATGTTTTCAGCTGTTTGGGGAGGATCCATGATTTCTATTGCCCTCTTCAACACCTCACCTATCTATTCCTTCCATCTCATTCAATTTTAAGTGCCAAAAACAATTGCCTACCTTGCCCCATTGAGATCTCTACAGGACTGAGCCTCAATCCCCGCACCCAAAATTTTCCTTTCCATCTGAGCCAACAAAATCATCATTTTATTCAATCAAACTCTCTTGCACATATACCTAGCCTAAGATCAGAAGATATTTCAGTCATCGCAAGCCCTCATCGATCATAATATGTTGAGATTGACCCGGAGAGAGCCCTCTCCTACCCTGGTAGGGCTAGCTACCAGGCTGAGCATGGTTTTATGTTGGCCCTGGATCCTACCTTTTCAGCCTGAGGTAAATCTAGGCACTAACATAGTGGCGACCATACTGGGGAATAAATTGTCTGTTTGTTAGTGTTCTTTGTTTTATAAACTACATACGAAGCCTGAAGATTAGCCAGGTAGCCTTCGAAATGCTTTTCCTTTGCATTAGCGCAAGTAGATAAACACTACATCAGTCAATCTCTGGTCTAGTCTTACAAACAGAGTATCTAACTTGCAGATCAACCCAGTACATCTGATAATTCTAAGCTTTTGGATGATAAGTTTAGAATTTGATAGGCTGAACAAGTTGTTAATGTCCATTTGATCTTTTGGAAATAATAGCACACTGGCTTCCAGAAGACATACCACAGCAAATCCAGATCCTGATCCCCCTCCTGTCTACGAAAATCCCAATCTTATTCCAAGAATCCTTCGCCAAGGAAGTTCTATCATGTTCGTGTTTAAAGCTCAATCATGTCTTGTTGGCTTTGAGTATCTCGAGGATCTTAAGTTTGATGAGAAATTTGAGTTGTCTTTGTTTGAAACCAAATCAGAAAGCACTGTTGCTTCAACTGCTTTAAATCGTGAGTTTCTTAGAAATCTTGAAATGGAAAGGGCCAATAAATCTATTGATGACTATATCTTGAATCAGCTCTAGACTTCAATTGTGGCTTCTAATATTGTTGATTTCTTAGAGACTGCTTCTGCAACCCTTGGGTCATCTGCAATTGCATCTAGTTCAAGAATTCCCACCAAACATCCTTTCATTCCTACCATTCCCATGCAGCCTACTGTTTCTGATCAAAAATCTGTAGTAGTGTCGCCTCCATCTACTCCTTCTACTCCTCAAACATCCAAGATTGCTTCGCCTCCGCATACACCTCCTCATACCCCCCATACATCGGCTGCACCCACTCCCCCAACATCCCCAAGACCGATTGCAAATCTACCAAGAGCAATGGCTGCTCGTTTTTCACCTCTTGTACTGCCTCAAAATTTGGATGATATGCCTGCCAATTATCAAAGCAAAATTCCTTTGTTTGATGGCACTCCTCATAGTGTTACAGCTCAGCAACATGTGGACAGAATGACGGATTTCTTCAATCTCCATGAGATTGATGCAGAAAATGTAACCATGAGACTCTTTGTACAAACATTTGGTGGTGAAGTAAGGAAATGGTTCAGGGCCTTGCCGGCTGCAAGCATCACTACATTGGCCAATCTACAGAGACAATTCTTAGACCGTTGGGAAGTGAAGAAAAATCCTCTTCAGATCCTTTCTGAATATGAGCACATCAAGCGAAACACTAGTGAGTCTGTTCAAGATTACTGTATTAGATTCAATTCAGTTTAGAATGCAATCCCTAATCATATAAAGCCACCCATGGGGTTAGCCTTGATTAATTTTCTGGATGGTTTTGATACCGATATAGCTTATCAATTGAGAGAGAGAGATCTGGCTACTTTGGAAGACATGCAGAAGATTGCCATCAGCGTTGAAGCAAATCTGCTGGCGAAGAGAGCTAGAGCAAGAGCTGAAAAGAAAGTCACAATAAAAGAAGAGTCTTCCTCATCAAATCAAGTGCTGCGAAAGGTGGAATAGATGCTTGACAAAATGAAACTTGACAAGTCTGAATCACAAATCAGAAATCCTAACTTCCGTGGCCAGCAGCAGCCCCAATATAGGATCAAACAAAAAGAGCAGCGAGCCCAAGACCAAGCATCGCAGCAACAAGTGCAGACACCTCTACAATAGAATTTTGTACATGGTCCGGAATGAGAAGAGGAGGAGAATGTTATTGGAGAAGAAAATCATTTCTTTGCGCCCAATGATATGCCAATTTTCATCACTGAAGATGAAGAGTACTCCGACAATTAAGCTGAACGAAGGGATGAAAATTTCATTTTGGAAAATGAGACAGTTCTTGAGGAAGAGTCCGATGAATACCAAAGAGGATACATGAATGCTTTTTCATCTCAGCAGCGGCAATATTCACTTCAAAATAGAGATGTGGCTGTGAATCCAATTCAGAAAAGGAAGGAGGCAGTAGTGTTAAAGAATGATCCTCCCAATGTGCAGAAAAAGGGAAAAGAGACAGTTGATCCTAACACCAGCAAAATGACATCAACAAGTGAAAGACTAAATCAGCCAAATGTGTCAAAGGACAAAATGGAAAAGAGGGATGTTCCAGCGAAAGAGGTAGAAAAAGTTTCAGTTTTTAACTTAGAAAATGAAATTGGTAAGTTGAAGATATCCATTCCTTTGACTGAGTTGATGAAGAACAACAATTATAAAGGTTAGGTGTCTAAAATTTTGAGTTTAGATCCATCATCCGACATGGTAAATGTGGAGGATGACAGTCCCAAGTTGATCCTTGGGCCAGCATTGGAAGGTCAGTCCCAAGATAGTGATGTCGCTCCTTTCTATATCAATCTCAGGGTGCATGACTTTGTGTTACATAACACTATGTTTGATTTCAGAGCCTCTCATAATCTCATGCCGAAAGCCATCATGGAGAAATTGGGATTGGATATCACTAGAAAATACCATGACCTTTACTCTTTCGATTCCAGTAGAGTAAGGTGCATTGGTCTCATCAAATATTTGTTGGTCAGTTTGGATCAAATTCTGGCTAAAAATGTTTTGATGGATGTGGTGGTGGCGGATATACCTCCTAGATTTGGCATGCTTCTTTCCAGATCTTGGGGAGAAAAGATTAAAGGGACAATGCAACTTTATTTCTCCTATGCTACAATTCCCATGTTCAGTCAAATGAGGAAATCATACCGAGAACAAAAAATGAAGTACATGAGCACTAGCAAGGAGAATCCGGTAAATCATCCAATCAACTATGTACATACTGATCTAGAATCATTTGTTTTGTATTCAGATAGTTTTAATGATGTAAATAGCCAAATAGTTGAATTAGAAGACATTCCCAAGATCACTAAAAATTTCAGAGAAGTCTTAAAACAAGAACGGCAAAGACTTGATGGTACCACTGAGCAATCAGCCATCCAACATCAGCAACATATTGATGGACAGCAAGGACAAGGAAAAGAATTTCAGCATTTGGAAGAGGATGAAACAGGCCTATGGAGCATGGAATTTCATGGTGTGGTAGGAAGGGAAGGTGCTGGAATTGGTATTTGGATACACAGCGCGGTTTTCGCCCCAAACAAGGTGCCAAGCAATGTAAGGGTCTGCTCTTATAAACTAGATTTTGACTGTTCAAACAATGAGGCCGAATATGAAGCCTTAATTTCTGGTCTAAAAGTTCTTAGAAAATTGAATGCTAAAAGGATTTCAGTGTATGGCGACTCCGAGTTAGTTATCAAGCAGGTGAAAGGCGAATACCAAGCTAAGCATCCTCAAATGTGGGCCTATTGCAATGCGGTGTTGGATATCTTGAAAGTATTTTCTGATTATACTATAACCTGTGTGCCCCGTGCTCAGAATGTCATTGTAGATTCACTTGCAACAGCAGCAAGTAATTTGAAAATTCTGATGAATTCAAACAAGAAGTTTGAGATTCACGTGAAGCATCGCCCAGTTGTCCCCGACAATCAAAGGTATTGGCAATTCTTCCAAGATGATGATGAGATCGATGAATTTCTGCAAAATAAAGGTAAATTCAAAGACACTTCTATTGGTGTGGAGTATGATGATGGTGATGAGGATATGGAAGTCAATCAAATGGATGTTTTGCAACTCAAAGACAACATCATACCTAAAGGTCTAATACCTTTAGAGGAGCTCTTCGATCAAGACGATGTGGCCAGAAAACCGAGCTTGCTGCCAACTGAAAAGGGAGTTGAGGATGTAAACATTGGAAGTATATCAGTTTTTTATCCTCTTTTATTGATGTATTTGCTTGGGATTATTAAGATTTGAAGGCATATGACACGAGCATAATTCATCATGTCATCCGAATCAAGCCAAATCAAAAGCCTTTTCATCAGAAGCTAAGAAGAATAAATCTAAAGCTACTGCCCTCAATTGAGAAGGAAGTGAATAGGTTATATAAAGTTGGTATCATAGTCCCCATAAGATTTTCAGATTGGATTTCAAACTTGGTACCCGTCCGCAAGAAAACAGGTGAGATCCGATTATGCATTGATTTTAGAATTCTGAACAAAGTTTCCTTGAAAGACAATTATCCATTGCCCAAGATGGATCACATACTTCAAAGAGTAGTTGGAGCATCACAGATGTCACTACTCGATGGTTATTCAGGTTATAACCAAATTCTGGTCCATGGGGATGATCGTGACAAAACAGTGTTCACCACTCCGTGGGGAACTTTTCACTATGCAAAGATGCCGTTTGGATTGAAAAATGTTGGTGCAACCTTTCAACGGGCAATGGATATAGCATTTTCTAATGAAAAAGATGTTTTTCTATTTGTTTATCTTGATGATTTAACAGTTTTCTCTAATAAAGATGAAGAGCACCTCTATCATTTGAAGATTGTTTTTCAGCGGTGTAGGAAATATGGCATCTCTCTCAATCCAAAGAAAAGCTTGTTTGCCATGGATGAAGGCAAGCTTCTCGGGCATATTATCTCAAAGGAGGGCATCCACATTGATCCAGCTCGGGTGGAGGCCATTCAAAAGATTGATTTCCCACGAAGTAAGAAAGAAATCCAATCCTTCAATGGTAAGATAAATTTCTTACGTCGCTTTGTGCCCAATCTTGCAGAACACTTAAGAGAAATCACAAACATGCTGAAAAAGGATAGTGCAGTAAGGTGGACCAAGGAAGCAGTTAAGTCTTTCAATTTGGTGAAATTATCTCTTTCTTCAGCTCCGGTTTTGATCAGCGCAGACTATACTCAGGATTTTATTTTGTTTTCATTTGCCTCGGATCATACTATGGCAGTGGTCTTGATGCAGAAGAGAGACCAGCTCGAGAAACCAATTGCATTCTTCAACAGAACCATAAGGGATGTGACATTGAAGTATAATATTATTGAAAAATAGGCCCTTTCATTGGTAAAAGCATTGAAAGATTTTCGGGTTTCTATTTTGCATTCTCACATCCTTGCTTATGTCCCTAATGTGGCTGTCAAGGATGTCTTAGTGCAAACAGATCCAGAGGGAAGGAGAGGAAAATGGATTGCTGCCTTGCTGGAATATGACGTGGATATCAAACTAACGAAGCTCATTAAAGGACAGGGGCTGGCTAAACTAATGGCTGAGTCAAATCTGTACGCCTTGGACATTAATCTAATTGCTGCTATGTTCGAGGAAAATGAAGAAAATCTGCCCACTCAGGTATCAGAAATTTTCCTCCTTTCTCCTTGGTATTCAGGCATTGTTTATGTACTCCAAAATCTGTCATCACCACCTGGAATGGCTAAGAACAAAATTAGGACACTGGAATTGAAGGCTGCAAAATTTTGTATCATGAATGGAGCACTTTATTGGAAAGATCCTGGTGGTGTCCTGTTGAATTGTTTAGTAGAAGAAGAGGCAAAACAAGTTATGGAAGATTTTCACAAGGGAGATTGCGGAGGCCATCTTTTCTAGAAAACAACAGCCAATAAAATCTTGAGAGCGGGGTATTATTGGCCAATTCTATTTGCTGATGTGTACAAAACAGTGGCTAGCTGTCACAAATGTCAAATTTTTCAAGGTAAGAGGAAGTTGCAGCCTTTACCACTCAAACCCATTGAAGTAAGTGCTCCATTTCAGCAGTGGGGTTTGGATTTTATTGGTGAGATTCATCCTTCTTCTTCAGCATAGCATAAGTGGATCCTCACAGCGACAAATTATTTCACCAAATGGATTGAGGCAATTCCTACAAGGCAGGCCACCGATTCGGTAATTATCTCATTTCTTGAAAACAACATTTTGTCTCGTTTTGGATGTCCAAATAAGTTGATCACTGACAACGTAGCAGCTTTTAAATCGAAAAGAATGATTGACTTTTGTTATAAGTATCAAATCACTTTGGGGAATTCAACTGCCTATTACCCACAAGGAAATGGCTTGGCAGAAGCCTCAAACAAATCTCTTGTCAACATTATCAAAAAGCTGTTGGAAATTAACAAGAAGAGTTGGCACAAAAAGCTGTTCAATGCACTTTGGGTAGACAGGGTAAGTCAAAAGAAATCTATCGGCATGTCTCCTTTTGAGCTTGTGTACGGTGTGGACACAGTCTTCCCGACCTCTTTGGCAGTCCCGGTGGTTAAACTGTTGCAAGAAGCTGGCAGCGAAGATGATAGTTTGCAGCGGAGGATCAATCAAATGATACATTTGTAGCAAACTAGAGAGGAGGTATTTCAGAACACTTCCAAGCTGTAGGAGAGAATTAAGAGGATATATGACCGAAAAGCAAAAGCAGACAGGTTTGAAATTGGAGACATAGTGCTGAAATGGGATGCAAGGAATGAAGAGAAAGGTAAACACGACAAATTTGAAAATCTTTGGAAAGGACCATACAAGATTGTTGCACATCGGGGCCAGAATGCTTTCCTTTTGCAAGAGCTGAATGGCGAAGACTATCCTGGCGGGCCGGTCAATAGTTGACTCCTCAAACAGTATTATGTGTGAACTGTTTTCTATTGTCCTATTCATCATTGTATATACCGGTTTGTTTAAATTCCATTGCAAGCGTGTATTGTTTTCATTCTTCAGTTTGGGGCCCGAGATGAAGGCTATAAAGCTGAGGTTTGATTTTAGTTTTGGTTTGGTTTGTTAGAGTCAGGTCTTTCGGTCAATTTCAGTCTTGAAAATGAGTCAATTTGAGTCACGTTCAGTTCTAAAATTGAGTCTTTAAGTCCAAAGTTCAATTGTGTTTAGTCGAAGTTATTGAATCCATAGCCCAATGGACGAAGGCACTGCCTGCTTTCCCAGAGATCTGTAGTTCTTGGCACCTACAAGGAGCTACCATCCCCATTGGAGCCAATGTTAGTGTCGGTATCTTCATCCCTCCGTCAGAGATCAAATCCTCTTGTTGCATTGCATATTAGGTGTCCCGTTCAGTCAGTTGCATTCCATTAGGTGCATGGATCATCTGACAGTAGTGGCTTTCCTACAGTTTCCCTCATGTCATTTACCTGCTGGCTCATGTTGTTCATTTCAAAGCATATACAGTCATCTTTTGTCTTCAAGATTGCAAAGGTTTTGCTTTAGGGTTTCATTGTCATTTAGGTCTAGGGTTTCATTAGGGTTTCGTCAAAAATGTTTCAAAGTGTCTAATAATAACCAGCAGGCCATGAGGAGGTCCCAGCATCAATAAATTTCATCATCAAGTGCTCAGAGATGTGTCTTTCCTCAAAACTCTGTTTTGAGGAAAAATAGAGTATTTTTGCTTTTATGGTATAAATTTATGTAATTTTATTTTCTCCATATGTAAATCACTCCATCTGTAACCCTGGTTTCTTTCCTTAGCCCAGTAGTTCCAACACCTGCTAAACAAGCAAAGCTCAGGTCATTTAGTCCATCATAAAGCTCAATGAAGTGAAAAAAGTCCAAAAACAAAGTCATTTTCAAACATTATGAAAGTGGGTTTTGCAAAATTAAAATTTAAAAGCTCCATGTATAAATCATGTCTCCAAATGTTTTAAGCTCATTTGCACTCCAAGATCAAAGAGAAAGCAAAGCAAAATCCTGTTGTGATGAGCAAGTGAGAAAATTGGGTGAAAATCGCTCCAAGTCATTGGGCATGGCGCACTGGGCAAGAGGCACGGAACACATAACTAGTGCGGTGCATTGGGCCGCATTTCTTAGTGCGAAAAGACACGGGTGCGGCGCATTGGGTTGGATGCGTGGTGCACACAGCCAGAAAGCCCGAAAACTGCCAAAACTTGCTCTAATCGCCCGAAACTTGTGGAGCATCGCTTGTTCAAGTAGGTTGACCCTCTGTCACTAATTTTCATCCAAATTTGGTGGTTGTTTTATGGTGTTTAATTTATGGTGATTGTTTCAAGGAAAACAAACCCTATCTCTTCAAAATTTTCAAAGAAAATTGTTGCCTAGGGTTTTATATTGACTATTTTGCTACCAAGTTATCCTCTCACCTTACCACTCCCTTACCCCATTTTTCCATTGATTTCCTTATTCCCTAAGTTCTCCTACCCCCTAAATTCACTAATCCCCTATCCCAAGTTCCCTTTCCCAAAATCCCAAATGCAAATTCCCAAACCCTAGTCTCATACTTAAAACTCCCAAACTACACTCTAATTCCTTGTTCCCTTAACTAAACCCTATCCCAATAGTCCCTAAATCCCTCACTATTTTTCCCTCCCCTTACAGTCCCTTGTATCACTCTTCCCTTGGTGGCAAAGGTCAAAACACACCATCAAGACAGTTCAATACATCACAGCTCACCTATTTCTCATCAAGGCAGCTCCAAGAAAGTTTATCCACCAGCAGACATGGCATCTAATCCTTCATATGATTATGAAGAGGAGACCCATAGTGACTCACCTACAGAGGGACATGCACCCAGGAGGCCTCATAGAGGTGGCAAACATATTAGAGAAGAATCAACCACTCTCGCTGAATTACAGGTCTGCCCTCTTGCCATCTCTTGTTTCCAACATCAGTCATGTTATGAATTTTGTGAGAAGGTTGCTAGCATTCAGTTTCATCATGAGTTGGCTCGTTTGTTTGTGCTGCATTTACATGATGGTCAAGCCACTCTAGCTGGTGTCACTTTCACATTAACACTAGAATCCATTTCACTAGCAACTGGTATTCCCAACATTGGAGAGCAATGGAACAAGAGGCAGAAAATTGACCGGCAGCATTATGAACCATACATCAAACCTGGCTATATGAGGCAACTCAGCAGAGTATTTCCTTTCCGGTATCTCAAAGATGCTTATGCTCCTTTGATGAAATTGATCATGAGGTATTTCAGCTGTGAGGGTCGGTTTTCACGTTTGTATGCTTATCATATCAGGCTACTGATGCATTTTACCAGGGTAAGGATGATGAACATCCCTTACTTCATGTGCTGAAACATAGAGAAGATGACCACCCTAGTGCAGCACAAGACTCCTCAGCAGCAGTTCAACAGTATTTACCATTTTTCTCTCATTAAAATTGTGGTCATTCATCAGCTTGGCTTACAGGACATCACTTGGAAGGACTTCATCTCTCGTGAGCTTTTCAGAGCTCCACAAGGACCTTCAGAGGCTTTACATGAGACAGGTGGACCTTCTTATCAGCATGATGGCCATGAGACATAGACCGCTAGCATGCCAGTGTTCATCACCTATCAGAAGGGCACTAGATGGCTGTTTGCAGCAGCAAAGCGAGTGTTATCTCCACTCGGGGTGGAAGGGGCCTCGCTTCCGTCATCAGCACAATAGATTTAGGATCGAGGCAAGAGGTCACTATAGGAGGAAGGACCATCAGGTGAGCGGGAGATTGATTTCATTCTCATTGAGGGTGATGATACTGATATGGGCCCACAAAGCACAAATCTTAGAGAAATCATTTAGGAGCAGCAGGCGGACACTGATGCCTTGTCTATCAACTTGGATAGAGACCAATGGACAATACAGTACTTGGAGCAAAGGAATAAGCAGCTTGAGGACTAGCAGGTGATTATGGAGTTGCAAAACCTTCGAGAGAATCGCCAAGCTACCCAAAGGAGGAGGGTGGAGTTCACTTCACTTGAGCAGGAGATTAATGTCGATAGGGAGTCATGGCTTGAAAGATCCAATATCCACTTGGAGAGGAAGCTAGAGAAGGCCATCAATGAGAAGAATATGCTTAGAAACTTGTCATATCATTACTTGTCAAGGAACTTGGTGTGCCAAGTGAGAATCAGGAGTTTAAAGGCAAAGTTGAAGAGAGCATCAAAGAGGAAAAAAGAGGATGAAGGACTTCAGATATTGGCTGAGACTTCCTTAGACCAACACCATGTTTGATGAAGAAGACTCAGCCCAAATTTCAAAAAAATTGGAGCACTTTTTGCATTTTTCAAATTTTTGGCACAAAAAATAGGTTTTTCTGCCCTGTGCGTCGCGCTACGTGGCGCTCGCTTTTTCTAGGAGCCTCCAAAGCACAAAAACTCAGCACTTTTGGATTTGGAATAAGAAAATATGCTTTCCTACCAATGGCCAAGAAATTTGGACGGGTTTTGAGCCCGCAAAAAGGTCAAAAACACTCAAAAAATGACCTCACTGCCCTTATTTTGACACACAGGAAACAGTGTTGGGGGAATGGACTTTTTGAGGGGAAAATGGAGGCCAAATTGAAAAATTCCACTTGGGTTGGAAAGTAGACAGGAATACCTTTCCAACAAGAACATCTGGAGCTCATTTGGACACCGGGAAGGCCTCCAAAAGTGGGTCCAAACAGGCACTACGCATAGAGAATCATGCGCGGCGCATAGAGGAAAAATTACCAATTTGACCAAGTTTTGCTCTATTTTTCGCCCAGCTTTGGCTAGTTTGACTTTTTCACTTTCCTAATGACAAATTTGTGATGTAATTTGATGTATATTGATGGATCATGATTTAAATATGTTATATTTTTACTTGTAGAGGTAGATTCATCAATTTAAAGGTTGTTTGAAACTGAATGAATCAGTTCCCTTGTTTCTAGAGGCATGCTGTTATGTTGCCTAATTTCCAGTTCTCAGTTTGGAATTAGTTGAAACAGCTCCTAAACATGTGTTCTCGACCCCTAGAGGCAAGGATGAGCTATGTTTGTCTATATTATGTTGTTTTTCAGTCATTAGCATGGTTGGACTCTTGAGAAAGAAAAGAGCTTCATTGTACATTCATTTCAGCATTTTGTCTAAGGAAATGAGACCAGGGTTTGCGCACTCTTTGGGATTCATATGGAAATTTGTCTTGGTACAGTACTTTTCTTTGTAATTATGAATTTGCTTATATGTCATGTATGCCATTCTCTATCTTGTTTCTTTTGAACTAAACAAACAAGAGTGTAAGTAGAATCCATTGAAATTGCAGTGCTCTACTTGAAGTTTGCTTTAGTTTCTTGATGTTTTCAGATGTTTGGGGAGGATCCATGATTGCTCTTGCCCTCTTCAACACCTCACCTGTCTATTCCTTCCATCTCATTCAATTTTAAGTGCCAAAAAAAATTTCCTACCTTGCCCCATTGAGATCTCTGCAGGACTGAGCCTCAATCCCCACACCCAAAATTTTCCTTTCCATCTGAGCCAACAAAATCATCATTTTATTCAATCAAACTCTCTTGCACATATACCTAGCCTAATATCAGAAGATATTTCAGCCATCTCAAGCCCTCATCGATCATAATTTGCTGAGATTGACCTGGAGAGAGCCCTCTCCTGACCTGGTAGGGCTAGCTACCAGGCTGAGCATGGTTTGATGTTGGCCTTGGATCCTACCTTTTTAGCCTGAGTTAAATCTAGGCACTAACACTCTCCATTGTGTAATAGGTCATTAGAGTCTCAGTCTTCTATTCTTTGAAGTTTTGTTATATATTTGTAATGAAATGCAACCCACAATATTAATATCTTGTAGTATGCTTGAGTTTTTGGTGTAATGTTTTGGCTTATGAATAAAGGATTTGTTGTGGGAAATTGTTGTCAATCGATGGTTGATGATTAGATGCCCCCTTGAAAATTTTAATTATCTTTGCATGTTTATTCTATTTTGTTTGGTTATGAATGTTTAATCTAAATGTTGGCTCTGTTCCGTTGATTAATGGAATGTTCATAATGCATGTATAACCTAATAAATAAAGCTCCTTCACCATCGGCCTAGATCCCTTATCTCTTGTTGTTATGGCACACCTCGTGTGAGACACTCCTCTTTTCCCCAAAGAGGAGTGGAAATTTTTACGATAAGATAGACTATAGCAACACTTTTGTTGGAAACCTAAGGTTGAACCCTGGGTCTTTGATAGTTAAATTTTATGCCAACACATGCCCTGAGGCAAAAAATAACCCAAAAAGAAAAACTAGGATAAAAAAAAAGGATGTAAACCTTTTGATATCTTCCTCACGGAGGAATAAGAATGGGAAATCACAAAGAACCCTCCAAACTAAGAAGAAAGGGGTACTAAAGTCCAAAATGATAACGCAACCCACCAATAGAATGGTATAAAATAAACAAAGATCCAAGAACCATAACTATAGAAAAAATTGGCACACAAAGAGTATGGAATGGGGGGAATAAAGAAAGATCATGATTTATAAAGTTTTGATTCATACAAAGAACACCCACCTAAGACAATTTTGAATGATTTGGAAATGGTTCCTATGGACCATTCTATAGGGGTATGGCGGAAGGTACAAAAAAAGAGAGGAAAAAAAGGAAAGATAAGTGATTTTTATATTACCTAATCTTATCTTTTGTATTACCTATTTTTTTTTCTCTCTATTTCTAAGCCATAAGGATACTCATACAAAATGATTTTAGCATTTGCAAAATGCACTTGTGTTCCTTTTTTTCAAAACTTGAAATGAAATTACGGGTTTTGTCCCTTTAGATACACACACACATACATGTATGTATGTATTACTTCTTCTGTATTTAAGTTAAGTTCCTTGTATTAAACCATGAAAGTATTTACATTATGACTAAACTCCTATTGTTGCTACCTGCCACAAGAGAAACCAGGCCAACAACAAAATAGGAGTGTTTTTATCTAAAGTAGCATAATGTAAACACCATAATAGGTAGATGTAGACAATATAAATCTACTACAAATTGTTTTGAGCATGTATGTTTGAAAATTATAATTAAGACTTTTCCTAAATTGTTCAAAATTCCACAAAAAGGGATGTAATTGTGTCATCTATGAAAGCTAGTAAAAACTAAAAATTACTAAGATACTAAAAACATCTAGAGACCAACATGTATATAATCTAGATGAGGTAGAAACCTCCAAAATAAAAGGATTTGCAGGTTTATTGAAGGCATTGGTCCTTCCCCTCACAAGAGAGAGGATTTAATATGAGCTAGATGGTTGTCCATCTCCTTGTGCTCCATTTGAATTTTGTTCAACTATAGTAAGATTTTGTCTTTGGCCTCATTCCTCTCAAGGAGGACTCTGGTTAGTAAGGATTTAATTTTCTAGTAGAGGTATATAGTATGCAAATACTAATTTTGGTAGCCTCTAGTATGCCCAGGATCAAGTACCCAGTTAATAATTATAGCAAGTATCTCATAATCTGAGTGACATTCCTTGTCATTTATAATTTCTTCTTATGTTACTCTAATTTCCTCCAACAACTTTGGAGGAGTTTCCATACGATACAATCTAGCTAAAGAATGAGTTATTGCTTGAGATTCAGAGCCCCTATGAGCCCCTCTAGTACTTGCCTTATGGTAGGAGCAATATCTCTATCATGGCATCATGGAAGAGGAAAAAGAATAAATAGATAGAGAAGGGAAACACCATAGAGAATCAAACAAGGAAGTTAAGACCAAAAGGGGTGACAACCAGAGGAAGAACACTCTCCAATAAAAGTTATTTGAGGCATGAAAAAAGTAGAGACGATATTAAACTAGTCTAAGAATGCATGACCAAGAAAACTCCCTAAGGGGCTCCCTACTTGGAAAGATAAATTAGAGGGAACCAAAATAGAAATACCAAAGAGGATATTAAGAGATCTACTAATTATATCCAAAATAAAATTCACAATCCATGGATATGGTTGTGTGGAAGAGAATCAAACCATATTGAGATTAGAGAATATGGATGTGAGGCCCATTTTTTCTTTTAACACTTGTAAAAACCTTGGAAACTGATAATAATTAAAGTTGAAACTCAAGATGGAGAATATGATGCATGAATAGAGAATTTAATGTCCAACCAACATAAACACTTAGATAACTTGAACTTATCTTTCACATGAAGTAAAGAGACCAAGATCCTTTTGTTTCCTACGAGGGTGTGAGCGTGAGAGTTCCACTTTCTAAGCAATGAACTTTACCGGAATTGATAGGATTAAGGGTGAAAAACTATGGAGGAATTTTAAAACTAGAGGAAAGAAAGGGGGAGGTCAGGCTAAGAGGCCATGGTCCTTCTCCTAGAGAAAAATAGGATGTCACAAAATGACTGGGAGATGAATCCAAGACACCAATAAGGAGAGCCAACCAAAATTCATGTAGCATGACAAAATAGGAGTAAAATCCATTAGAAATGAGAGTTACTATAAACCACATACTAATTCTGTCATCTACTATATCATATACCATGAATGGATAAGATCTAGACATTCCCTCCTACATTATCATGGCTTCATTAATTCCAAAGTGTGTTGAGCCATTGGAGATATAATAACATTGATGGATTCCCACATAAACAGTTTATGAGGGAGGGTGGTATCCGTGCCTCCCTCGTCTATTATATGAGATGATGGTGGGGTATCATCCCCACCTCCTCCAGTGACAAATTTATCCACCCCATCCTAGACTATCTTACTTCTAAATAAAAATAACTTGTAACTTTAAAATATAATTTTAATCATATTATAAAACATATATATTTATATTAAATTAAAACAATTATACATAATATAAAAATATAAATATTCTAATAGAAAATTTAAAATGATAATTTATCAAATACTAATAAAATAATATAAAATAGAAGAATTTATATTTTATGAATATAAAGTTGAGAGCATGCAAATTTTCATAGTTTCTCATATTGTTAAAAAAAAAAAATTGGAGTGAAACTGTTTTGATGTTTTTGAAGTCCAATGTTTCGAGTGGACAATCCATCCATCATCAAGGATAAAGAAGCCTTTGTCATAAGTTGAACATGTGCTAAGAGGGAAAATGATAAAAAAGGCTAGGCAAAGGAATTATTCGTTGAAAATAATAGGGACAAATGGGTTGAAATTAATAAATAATTAATAAAATAATACAGTTAATGAGAATTATAAAGATTGAATAGATGTTACATGAAAATAATAAAATAATAATAATTAGTGGTAATAAAAGGTTGATTAGAATATGTGAGAAAATAAAGTGGGGGATGGGGTTTATTAAAAGAATGCTTAACTAAAAATAAAGATTAAGAACACAAGAAGAAATGAAGCATAGTGAATAAAACCCAAAAAATGGGAGGTTAAAGGGCAAAAAACAAACATCCAAGATGAAAAGATGAAAAGATAGAGGATTGAAGACACGGGGGAAGAAAAGAGAATAAATTAATTTAGTGGTTCAAGCAATGGATGACAAGCTTCCAAGATTGGCTAAGCTTATATCCATCTTCCTAACTAAAATTGTGTGGGTGCTTTGTGATTTCAATAACTTCTTGAGTGATGTGAGAATGATGGAAGGGAACATATGCTAAGATTTTGGTTTAACCAAAACAATTGAGATGCGTAGATTTGAATGAATGCTCAGCAATAATGGACTTTGAGAGACCATTATGTGCAATGCAACTTCATGTTGAATCTAGTAGACTCTGAAACCTTCCATGGGGTCAAATTTATCTTTGGCCAATCATAAGAGTTTTTTAATAGTTTTATAAGGTTTTTACAGTGGTCTTGATATTTTTTTGGATACAATTTTAGAGTATCTAAAATTATATCCAAAAATAATATCAAGACCATATTTGAACCTTACAAAACTTCTAAACATCTATTTTGACCAACCAAAGATAAATCTAACCCCATGGAAGGTTATGGAGTCTACCATATCCAACACATAGCTAACACTACACATAATGGTCTCTGAAAGTTTACTAGTGTTAAAAATTCAAATCTAAGCATCTCATATGTTTCAATCAAACCAAATATTAGCATATGTTCTATTCCATGATTCTTGCATCATTTAAGAAGTTATTGAAATCGAAAAAAAACCCAGATAATTTCAATTAGGAAGATGGATATAGGCTTATCCAATCTTGGAAGATTGTCATCCATCACTTGGACCACTAAATTAATTTATTCTCTTTTCTTTCCTCCCCCTCTATTTTTATCTAAAATTTTATCCAAAACCAATATGAAGACCATCTTTAAACCTTACAAAACTCTTTAACATTGATTCTGATCAGCCAAAGGTAATACTGACCCCATGGAAGGTTCTGGAATCTACCAAATCCCTTGTTCTTGTGGAAAATCATACATTGGTTAGTTTGGTCGTTCCTTCCATGCCTTCCTTAAAGAGCATATAACTAACACCGCACATAACTATCTCTCAAATTTGGCTATTGTTGAGCATTTTTTCAAATCTAAGCATCTCATATGTTTCGGTCAAACTGAAATCTTAGCATCGGTTCCCTTCTATCATTCTTGCATCTCTAGGAAGATATTGAAATTGAAAAGCACCTGAACAATTTCATCCATCACCTAGACCACTAAATTAATTTATTCTATTTTCTTTCCTCTCCCTTTTGTTCTTAAATCCTCTATCTTTTGATCTTTTAATTTTGAATCTTCATTTTCTACCCTTTAACCTCTCCTCCCCCGCCCTTTCTTGGGTTTTATTCCTTACTCTTGATTCCTTCCCGCGGTCTTAACCTTTATTTTTTGTCACTCTAGATTAAGCATTATTTAATAAACCAAACCCCCCAATACCCCATTCCCCCCCACTCATCCCTTTTTTATTTTCTCACAATGATTAGTCAACATTTTATTACCATTAATTATTATTATTTTATTATTTTCACATAACATCTATTCAACCTTTATATTTCTCATTAATTATATTATATTATTAATTATTTATTCACTTCAACCCGTTTAGTCTTATTCTTCTCAATGGATAATTCTTTTCCCTAGCCCTTTTTATCATCTTCCCTCTCAGCATATGTTAAACTTCTCAAATGTTTCTTTGTCCCTAATGATGGGTGGAGTGTCTACTTAAAACTTCATATTTCATAAACATAAACATTATTTTACTCCAAAATTTCTCTAAAAATATAAAGTTTTTAATGTGCAAAAAATAAAGTATTGGACTTTCAAATTTGATTTCTCTTAAATTTAATCTTTCAATTTTCAATAAAATAATTAATTTTAATTTTAAATTAATTATTATTAAAATATTTTTATATATTTAATTAAGATGATAATTGCATTGAGAGGAAACCCAACATGGTAGAGATGTTGTAACATAATGTACAATTTTAACTTGGTCAAAATAAAATAAAAATAAAAATAACCCTATAAAAATAAAATAAAGATGACCCATGGTATTCATGTGGAATATAGCCTATTTAAAGGGGAAATTAAACCAACCTAGATCCATCTTAACTTTGATAAAATATAGTGTCTGTGAAAATGAGTTTTTTTAAATTTTTAATATAATATAATTATTAAAGTGATTTAGCCCCTAGGGAGTAGCTTGATTGCAATCGTTATGATATGAAGCCTTTATGAAGTGTGTGGTTCAAGGTTAAAACTCCCCTTGAAAGATTTGTGGGCCATTCGTGGGGGTGTGCATGGGTTCACCTAGAGGTTTAGCGGTAGCAGTCGGAATCAAACCCTTGTCACGTAAGTACAAGTCTGACCCAATTATCAATTCATTTATATACAATTCTTTTATTAAAGTACATAAATAAATTATAATTTTCAATAGAATATAATTATTACAATATTTTAGCACCTAGGGGGGCAGCGCGATTGGTGATCATCGTGATATGAAGTTTTTATGAAGTGTGTGGTTTGAGGCTCAAATCCTCCTTTAAATCCTTGTGGACTGTGCATGGAAGTGTGTATGGGTTCACATAGAGGTTTAGTGGTAGCAGTTGGAATCGACCCATTAGCCCAACCTAGTTGCAAATTTCTCTATATACAAAAAAAAGTGATTTATTATACATACATTTTTTTATTTTTTAATATAATATAATTATTAAAGTAACTTAGCCCTTAGGAGGCAGCTTGATTGGAGATTGTCGTGATATGAGGTCTTTATGAAGTGTGTGGTTCGATGTTCAAATCCCACCTGAAAGCCTTGTGGGTCGTGAGTGGGTGTGCGCATGGGTTCACCCTAAAGGTTTAGTGGTAGTAGTGAGAATTGACCCCTTGTCACGTGAGTACAAGCCTGACCTAGTTGTCGATTCATCAAGATACCCAAAAAAAAGGAAAAAATAGAGTAATTTATTATAGTTTAAATGGGTTTAATGACTAAAAGTATGTATTTTTTTTTATGAAGTTATATGTTCAAATCCAAAGTGAGGTAAATTATGTACACCTATGTAAACTTTAGCATTCAGAGAAACAAATTCCTTATCTCATAAACAAATAGGTCTCATGCACCAATTTGATGTCTAATTTAATCATAACCTTAAAATTAAATTATTGATATTAATAATTAAAATAAAATTTAAATAACATTCTTAAAAACATTTCAAATTATATACTGTTTAGATAAATCCCAATTACGTACCATTTAAATTTCTCCCTATCCAATATAATCATGCTATCATACTACTTAGATTTCTCTTTATCCAATATAATCAAAACAATAAAAATATAAAACAATATTATTAAAACATATATAATTTTATATAATTAATTAAAGCAAATATTTTATTTTATGTAAATAATCAAAACGGGCTTCATGAATAAATGCGCTTATGAACTTGAGTGATATAAATAAAAAACAAACATACTAATAAAATTTTTGCCTCCTATATGGGTGTGAATTGTGGGTTAGCAACACTCCCATCTCAAAATGGAAAGAAATTGAGAAAATCCAAAAACGCTTGAAAGTTCAAAATAATTAGTTTAGTACCTTGTGAGATAATGTTGAGTGAAAAGGATCAACTCCCATTAAAGCAATTGCTATGGTGCGGCTCATAAGATATCTAAAAATAATTGAGCAAATGATAGTAGGTAGATGGCCTAATGTTATCTTTAATGAAGACATGAGTGAAATAAAGAAAACATGGATGAAACAAAACTACACATGGATGCAAAAATGGAATATCCACCTCAATGCCTGTCCCACAAATAGCAAGGAGCTAAAGGGTTTTGTTATGGAGAAGTTTCGTAAAAAGGTATGGGGAAAAGATTCGGGTAGAAAAAAGAAATATTACATTGAGGAATTCAACCCTACGTGTGATCTACAACAAAAAGAGTTCATTGGAGCTAGCATTTCGTGGAGGGAAAAGGTTCTTATTGCTCAATTAATGACCAACTCACATCAACTTCAGTGTGAAACAGAATGGTGGAAAAGGCCTAAAGAATCTTGGGAAGAACGGGTGTGTACATTTTGCACGTCTAGGGCTATGGAATCAGAAAAACATTTCATTTTGGAATGTGATGCATTCAAAGACATCAGAGAAAGTTATGAGAACATGTTAGCATCAGTTTCTTTGAATTGTCCTTTTAGCGAGGGGATTGTTGGAAGGTTGGGCCAGCTCATCATCAATTTGAAAAAAAAAATAATTGAATTGCAAAAAGTGAAAAACAGGGAACTAACGGTCTCATGGACTAGTTTTAATCTCGTGAACCTTCAAATATCATTTCATTTATTTCCTATAAATATGTTATGTTAATATAGCCTTTATTTAAATTTATAATTTAAATGTTCTAAGAAATATAGACAATTATTAATTATTTTAATTTAAAAATTAGTAAAAATATTTTGTATTTCTTAGTATTATACCATTGGAGTATTATTGGGATATTTAAAGATATTTGATTCAATTTTTTTTTAAATAACAATTTCGTACCGTATGAATTATAATTGTAATAAATATTGTAATAAAAAATATGGAAAAAAAAAAAGAGTAAAAAAAGTTTTTATAATTTAACATTAATTTGAAATTTTATAGGTATTTTACTTACTCAACTTTTAACAAAAAGTTACAAAAGTAGTAGCGACCTCGTGGGTATCTCACTTGCTCACCCTGAAAATTGACCTCGTGAGTGTCTCACCTACCTAACCCTCGAGTAAATTTGATAAAAGTAGCACTAGGAATTGACCTCGTGCATCACGTAAGTACAAGACTTGCCTAATTTCCAATTCCTATAGTTGAAAGGAAAAAATACACACTAAATAATAAATCTAAAAATAATGTTGAGAATCTACCTTATCACATAAATATGAAACTCACCTAATTACCTATTTCTATAATCTCTCACACAAAAATAATTAAAATAATTAAGTTGAGAAATCCCTTCTCTTATAAATAAAGAGGTTTTTTAATATATAATGTTTAGTTAAAATGTATTATTACTAAATAATTTATATTTATATAGTAATTAAAATAATTAAAGTATTAATTTGAGGAATCTCTTATTTTATAAATATAAAAGCGTTTTCAATGTAATGTTTAATTAAAATGTATATTGAAATTTATAATCTATATTATTAGTAAATAATTTAAATTTTAATAATTTTGTAATAAGTTGATAATATAGAATATAGAAGTGATACTATGGATATGAAAGGTTAACCAATCTTTTTCATATATATATATATATATATATATATATATTCAACTATATATGGTTTTTCTTTTAATCTAGGAGTAGTTTTTTATATTTGAGGTAATGTTGGTGAAACTTATGCAAATTAAGGAGAATAAATGAGAATTTGTGTTCAAGGTTGAATTTATGTGTCCATAATGTCGTTGTATATAAAATTGTATATAGATGAAATTGATGGTAGTGAATTTGTTATTTGTGAGTTTTTTTGTATAGATAGTAGTGAATGATTGAGGTTGAAAATTTGTTATGAGTGTTACTTGAGGGGTGTATCTTTTTTTTCATTGAGTAGGCTAGTATTATAATAAGAAAGAGAATTATTTGTTTTAGTAAGAAGGTTGGTAAGAAGGTTTAGGTAGGATGATGATTGATTATTATAACAATGCCTTCTATTAATGTCTGAAGTTGGTATAGATTTTATTATACTTGGCATGTGCGCTAACAATAGTGTTAGCATTGATGCTTTCCCTCATACTATAATGAAAATGTGGGTTATGAAAAGTTTTGTGCTCATTGTTGGAATTGTTGTGAAGAAGCTTATTGGTTTCATTAATGACCTTTTTTTGTACAAGTGTACTGCTTGATATCCATTAGTTGATTAGAGGGATAGTGATAAAGAAAATATGTTGTACTTCACTATGCCAAGCAAGAAAGAAGAAATTGGGATTTCAATAAATAATGGAAGAAATGAACTTGTAGCTTGGGATCCTTGATGGATCTTCCAAGGTTCAATGCATGAGAAGAAAGGGATGTCTTGGCTTCATGAATATTGCATGTAAGACAAGAAAAACCACCTTCCTATTTTATAAGCTCAAAGCCATTTCTTCTAGAGTGCTTTTCTCTTCAAGGCTCCCTCGAGACATCCAATGGTCTTAAAATATGTCTTATAATGGTCCTCCCCAAACCTTTGTGAAAACCCCAGGGTAATTCCCCTTCATCGTAAAGATTTCATATTTTGATTATAATTAAAAGGTTTGAGAATTGGGACATAGATTCCAGAGTTTGAGGAAGGAGCTTGCTTGGGATTTGAAGGAAGCTTGAATTGTTTCACAACAACTATTGAAGGCTGGAAGGTGTGCCTTAAATGTATTGGTTTTTCAAATTAATTGAGTAGGAAAGAGGACAGAAGAACCATGCCTGCCTTGGATAAATCCACAAGGCAAGAAGAACAAAATTAAGTGAAGAATGGACTGCAATGGAAATTGGGAAAATAGTGAAGTCAACCAACTTGAAGTAGGGAGGAAGGGGAATTGTCACAACAACATTCCTTGCTACCATGCAGGATAAAACTACCATAGCCGAGAAGGAAGGGGGCGACAACAATGTCTTCCCACACAACAAAAAACGGTTGCAATGGCATAATAGGAGACAAGCATACTTGGGGAAGGAGGCCCCACACACTGAAAAGAAGAAAGAATTCGCAAAGGAGCACTCACATACAGTGAGAAGGAATGATTTTGATATAGAGAAAGCAAATAATGTAGGAGAGCACAATAAAACAAGAACAAGAGAAGAAAACTTTGTGCTGCTATCAAAACGCGGGGAGGAGAATCATCCTTTGGTTGAGCATTAGGAGGTAGAAGAATAACTCTCAGGTGAGGATAGTAGTCTATGTATTCTCTATAAGGCTGGAGGGTGGAGATATTTTTCTTTAGGTTCCCTTGACAACTTGGGTGGAGGCCTGTTACTTGGATTCATGGTAGGAGAATTCGTTAGCCCCCTTCTACTTGTTTTCATGGTTTTACATTGTGTTATGGACTTCCTTGCTGATTTTAGGGTGGAGATATAACCTTTGGACTCCCTTACTAATTGAGGGTGGAGGTATAACCTATGGATTCCCTTGTTGATTTGACGGTGGAGGTATAGCCTTTGGATTCCCTTACTGATTTGAGGGTGGAGGTATAGCCTTTGGATTCCCTTACTAATTTGAGTGTGGAGGTATAGCCTCTAGATTCCCTTGTTGATTGAGGGTGAAGGTTTAGCCTATGTATTCCCTTGTTGATTTGAGGGTGGAGGTGGTGGACCTATAGATTCCTTGTGAGATATTACTTGCATAAGGAGTTGGTGGGAGGAGTTGGATGGTCCTATGGAGTCTCTGTATTAACTAGCATATTTGGTTAATCCCTTAAGCAATCATCCTCAAGCTCTATAATTTGGCTCTGGAGTGACTATTGTAAGAAGGACTTGGCTGCAGTGTGTTTAAGGTTGGGTGGAGAGTTGAAGTCCCAATCTCAGTTGCCTCATTGAATCTATCAAGGATAAGTGTTTGCTTATGACTCTTGTGTTTTGAATAATTTATACTTGTTTATTGTACTGATTTATCATGGCTCATAATGTTGAGGTAAGAGGCATGACCTTTGATTTGGTTGTTTATATGGTTGATTGGTATGGTCGTCCATATTGTCTTGACAATGCTTGAATAGTGTAATGAGTTCATGTGTGAGAAGTTGTTACATATATGGTACTCAACCTTGAATCATTATGATGAATCTTTGCACTTAACATGAAAGGTTGGACTAGGAAAATCTTAGAATGACTTGTCTATCACACACACACACACACACACACACATATATATCCCCACGTAATAAAAGTAAAATGATATAAATCAATGGACTGAAACCATGAACCTTATATGTGTATGGATTATTGAGTCTATTTAATCCTAGTAGTTAAGCGTAGCTATGGCACTCTTTAGGATGGGAATGTTTGCATTAATATATCCCTATGTGGTAGAAGGGAATGCTACAATTCATAGCTTAGATCTCTATTTACTAAGTATGTTCTTATGTGAATAGGCTTACCTATTGAGTTTACATTGCTAAATTATGTTAATCATGACCATGAAATAAATCTAGTTGTATATGCCACCGGAATGCATCATAGTCATTGAAGGGATAATTGTGTCCCCATATCTAATCCTGGACTCCATGGGAAATGATTTATTTTACTATTGATCCTCGAAGACTGATATATTATTGCTTGCTCATTCTCTTTGTATTATTATTACTTGTTGGAAACATAGCTGATAATTACCTAAGTTAATCTTTAGGAGTGGGTTACTCCTATATTCATCACGAGTCTTTAAATTGGTATGAATGGCTGAGTATAGAGGAGATAAAGAAATATATGATAATCAAATGAATGCTTGCATTAAAATGACTTGGTTAATAGACCGTTATTTACCTGTAATCTCATGAGAGATAGCTTTGGTATATATATATATATATATATATATATATATATATATATATATATATATATATATATATATATATATATATATATATATATATATATATATATATATATATATCTATATAAGTTCAACTACGCATTCATAGGTCAAGGTGGATGAAGTAGAACAAGATTAGGAGGGATAGCCCAAAGGGCTTTCATATACCCTTGTATATCTATATGTTAGGTGTCAGAGGCCCCTTATCATGGAAAATTTTAGGGGCTAATGTTTGCCCAGTGGGCTAATTTTCCATGATTTTTTCACAAAAAGGATTCGCCAATTTCCAATTTTATAAAAGATGATTCGCCCAAATTTTAGAATATAAAATTATTTTACCTTAAAAATCGCCAACATTGTATAGAGGCTATATATAAAATCATTATAAATTTGAATAATTTTACAAATATATCAATAAACATTTTATAGTTTGCATATTAGGGATTAGTGAGATTCGCCAATGTTTTTAAACTTCAAGAAATTTTTCCATCCTTAAAATTTTCCTTGCCCCTTATACCTACATTAGTAGTTACGAAAGAATGTGGCTAGAAACATAGATATTTTGAATCAAAGGAAAAGGGTTTAGGACCTTGATCAACTAGATGTTCGGGCATCGTGACCAAGCGCTAAGGGCAGAAAGGCCCACACCATATATATCTATATGCTTATGCAACCAGGGCTGGAAAGATAGGCCTGAAGGAGTGCATAGATATATGCCCTATATGTCATATGGACAGAAGCCATGTCCACAGGTGCAAGTGGGAGATATCTTAGTTGTCATATATCATGAGTATTAGCGTCATCCATGTGTCCCAGAGGTTTCACCACTGAGAATTTGATGGGAGCCCAAGGCGATTCAACCGATATTTAAACATCGAGATGACGTGGTGGGGTGGGGTTGATTATTAAGCATTTGGTGCAACGTTGCGGTGGAAACACAAAATCACTTATAACGTGAAATCTAAGTTTTACCGTGCAAAGGAAGACTAGGTGGGACCCACAGGCAGCATGGTAGGTGACGTGGCCTTAGAGACACGTGGTGACCTGGGAGGCAGACACGTGAAAGTTGAATTTGAATGATTTTTTTACCCAAGTGGCCTAGATCTGAGTGACACGTCGCATACATAGAGTGGAGCCACGTGTAGGGTGGAATCACCCCAGTGGAAAGGGTCGTTGACATCCACCTGACGCCTTTTCCTCGATGATTTCTAATGGAGTCAGGTGCAACCCCACATGGATTTAATCCCCTGTTTGATGTGGCACAATAGAGCCCACTTACACAGGCATAAAGGAGGCACGATTGGTTAGAGTTGAGTTGAGGTAACAGGTGGTCAAGTGGATGCTCCACATAACTCTAGCAGTTTGGATGCCATGAAAAAGGGATTAGGGAGAGATGACGTGGCATAGTGGAAACTGGGCACATGGCTAATGTAGCGAATATAGAGAAAGCACATGGAGGAGGGTCTGCAGGGGATCCATGTAACCTTGGAAGGTTCTCCCTTGAATTTTCAACGAGAAACTGAAAGTATTACTGTCAAGATTTTATTCCTAGGGTGACGTGGTTGTAGCGGTGCCCGCACGTACAGACATGGTATATACTATATGAATGTTGTGTGTTGGGTTGGTTAAACCATGGAATGGGAATAATACATTGCCTAGTATGAATGTGTCGGCAGCTAGGGTTGTGCTACCAAGTGTCAATGAGGTGGTCATGACTTGGATAGCCATGTGGGGACTGAATGGTTTCCATGTGGCATGTTAGGATGATGTGGCATTATCTGATAGGCCAATCTTTAAAAAAATGTATCTTTAGATAGAGGAGAAAATTTTGATATTTTTGAAAAGGTCTCGACGAGATGAACACAACCATGCCATCCATTTTAAGTTCTGAGAAAATCGAAAAACGTAAAAAAATTTAGACCCCATTTCCATAATGGGACATTAGAGATCGGGTCAGCATACTAACTGCCTCCTCCTACCCTTCGTAGGGGCTAGGGAGAGTAGGGGGTAATTTTACAGAGTAGTATCAAAGCTTCCAGGTTCAACACTTAGACTAGATGGGCTCTATCGTAGATGAAATGAAGACAAAGTTCAACTTTGGACCTTAAGAGATCAGATAAGGCTATAACACGTGATATGTGTCAAACTTGATTGTTGTATGGATTGATTGTGTGTGTTGTTTGGTGTGTCTTCATTGTGATATACATATGCATGTAGCATGATACTAATGATGGGATATGATTTTATTGATACTGATGTGCTAACTGAGGCATAATTTTGCAACTAGCTTTACCCCAAAAAAATTCCAACAATAAGCCAAGATGATAATGTTTATTATGCACTGGAATTTTGTTAAGATCTAACATTTATATGTGTGTATGAAAACACATAAAAGACATTAAGATTCAAAGGAGATGAGGATAGGAATGGTGCAATATAGCTCTGATAAGTCACAACATGGATATGAAGAATAAAATACCATTGAAGAGAAAATATCAGTTAGACAGGGAGGGGAGGTAGACTCTCTTGATTAGATAAATAATCTGAGGAGGTTAAGAGCTGAAATAAGGGGTTGTAAGGCTAATAATGAAAGGTTTTTTAGGCACAAGAAATGATTGTCAAAGAACAGGAAATAGAAGAAGTGAATTTTGTCATATTCCAGAGCCTCTCGGACTTGCAAAGGCAAGAGCATCATGAATTGGAAGCTATTCATAGAAACAGGTGAAACCCCTTGGGAAAATAAGAAAGAACTAATGGGGAATATGAAAGTGAATCTATGAAAAGGTATAAGTTGTCAAGTGAAGTGTGAATGGTGACACTCTGTTGGATACTCCTGAAAGCAACCCTAAACAATAGTATGAAAATACTCATAGAAGACCACAACATCATCATCACCAACAACACCATGAAGAAAAGAGAGATAAATAATATATTCCAGAAGAGTTTAGGAAGGCCATGCTTCCTACATTTTATGGTGAAGTGAAGAAGCTATAAGATGCTAAGTCATGGCTCCTTGGATTGAAGAAGTTCTTTAGGATTTGTTGGCTTAGGGGGTCATGAACCAGGTTCAGAGTTAGCTGCGCCAACCAACAAAACCCTACACTAATGGCCCTTTTGGCATCAACCCGCATAGTGCAGGCTACAGTCTCACCTGAAGTAGAATGGGGAGATGCAAGAACCAAGTTTCTGCATCCGTAGACTAGTGTTATGTCTTCCAGCACTTCAGATCTTCCTTCACAGAGATCGATACACTCTTAGGGCTCATTGCTACAACTCTGTTAAACAACCTCAAACCTTCGCGAAGTTCTATGATCAGTCCTTGCCGACCTTTTACAGTCAATATGTCTACTTATGCGCATCAGAGAGTAGTCCTAAATTAGGGCTCACACAGATTTACTTAAGTTAGTAGTAAACATCAAATAATTCATCAGAGTCTTTGCGAAAATACTTAAATATGCATTGCGCACATCATTATCACTTGTTCAAGAGAATCACGTAAAATTCAATCAATATTCCATAAAAAAAACCATTCATCGATAGTATATAGCATTAACAGAAATAAACAAAAATACGTAAGAATTATTCGGAAACTATCTTTATTAATATTCAATTCAAGGTTACAGACTCAAAACTACCCTGCACACACAGTTGTAGGGGTCCGCGCACTCAGCTGCAGACTCTACCTAGGCCTCTGCGCACTCAGCTGTAGAGCCTTTCTTCTCCTATCTTACCCACTTCTTCTCGCTATCACCTTTAAGTCTCCATCTAAAGTCTTCTTGTCTCTTCACTAAGAATCACTATTTATAGCCTTTTTCATACAATTCCATGGTCCGCGGACCATTAGTGAATCTCAAAACTAACTCAAAATTTACATAAAACAAGGGGCTAAACCCCTTTGACTCCTATTCATCTATGCGCTCCGCATCCACAAATCGCAGATACTTTACATTATTTACACAAACTGTACCAAAACTTTGGTTATCTTAGCCCCAAAACTGACTCAGGGGACCCCATCCCAACATGCCTCCAACACAAATATCTTGACTCGCCCTTGAGTCACTCTATTGGTGCTGTGATCTTACTGCAAAGATCCCCCAACTCCACCTGGATTACTGCAACTTCGACAGCGCTTTGCGTTGCTGTCTACTGAACTTCCTCAACCAATTTTTCTGTGGTTGGTCCTTCTACGACAATCCTCATCATTTGTTGTTTCTGTTGTAGTCTTTTAAGCTTAACCTAAATGGTAGTCGTGACTTGATAAACCTCCAACCAAGGCTGCAACCTGGCCTTTAGCAAGGCCTCCTTCTTCTGTGCTTCCTCCACCTGTGCCAGCAACAACTTTCCTTCCTGTAACTTGGCAAGGTGCTGTGCTAGTGCTAAGGAGTGCTCAGTTGCCCTGACTTCATCATATTGGGGTTGCAGCTCCCTTACCTCTATGTTCAACATCTGCAGGTTTGGATCCTCCTACAAATTGGTCTATAGCCTACTCGAATAGTGTTGCACAGTTAGTGACTACAACATCCAAGGTAGCCATGCTTTCCTTTATCGTAACCCCACACTGCTCCCGGACCTCAGGTGGAGTGGTGGGATGAAATTTTAACTACATCTCTATAATATTCATGTTGAGCTCAAACGTGACTCGTCCAACCTCTAATTTAGCCTCCCGCACACCCGTGGCGATTTTTCTAATTTTATCTTCTGGTTGTACATCCTCCGAGATGTGAAGCTCAAGCATTGTCTTACATGCCTCCACTACTGCTGACTCCATACACAAACTATGCACTTATAGCGCCTCCTTTTCTTTTGGATCCTGCGTCTTTTCAGTGAACAACTGTTGGTTATTAACGTTAATCTGATTGACAGTAGAGAGTGCCCACTGCTCTCTAATCCTGAGCTCATCATGCCTCCCTGTAGTAATGCATGTAGAGAGTCAAGGGATAGTGCAGCAAGGTTCAGTCCCATGTTGGTGACTTTGTGAAGCAGTGCACGTTGTTTATATGTTTCGGCACAGACTGAACTTCAGGAAAATGGAAGACTCTCACATCCTATGGCCAGGCCATCTCCGCGACTGTATTCTTTCCTCATGCCAGACTGGCTTGCACATCCCTCATCTTCCAAACATCTTCCTGGATTCTGGTTGCTTGGAGCTACAACTCTCACAGATCCTTCTGAACACCCCCCAATGTATGCATGTATTACTGCTCGAACTGCTATAGCACTTCTGTTGCAATGTCCCAAATTTTATCCCCAATCTCATCAAGATCGCCTCTATTAGTACCATGGGATCAACCTATGTTCTATCAGATTTTTGCTTCTTTCGCTTTCCTCCTTGCTGCTCCATACCACTTATTTTCAAAATGAAGGGGGTGCTCTACCCCGCATTACCTCCGTCGCCTTGTCCTGAAAGCTCTTCTTCCTCTGTCTCCGGCGAAGGTGACTTGTCACCTTCTGTAAATCATATTATTCTTCTTTCGCCTGCTCCTAAGCAGCGCGTTCTTGTTCCACACGAGCCTTTTCTATGACTTCCTTCTTTTTATGTTATGTCGGGGTATGCACAGCCTTCTTAGTGGCCTCCTTGTGTTTCTGCACAACAGAACTTACCGCACCCGTGTTTGGTCCAACAGCTAAGTTTTATGGGGCACGCCACTCTGCATGTCATTTCGATATAATCACCTGCACATTCGGTTCTGAAACCAGATATGGAAAATGGTGCCATTTCTGCTCTGGATCCTTCTACACTTAGATATAGACTCTATGGAAGTCAGCCTTGAATACTGCATAGACTGACAGTTGTGTGAACAAGGTTTGGGACAACCTCAGACACTGATTCATGGCCATACGGAGAGATATTTCCATAAGAATTTTAGGTCCCTATACTACTAGTGTAACCCCTTATTATTATTAGTGCAACTCCCTTATTATATTGTTCTGCCTATGTAGTACCCATATTGTTATTATTGTGCCCCATAGAAGGCCACTAATGTTATTGTTGTGCCCTTACATTATTATTGTTATGTCGGCTTTGATTATATTATGACCCCTTAGAATCCTATATATAGAAAGGAGGTCTTGTCATTTGTATCATCCAAGAATTGTTCATTTGCTTAATGTAAACGATATTTCCCCCTCGAACAGGCTGAATTCTAAGGTGTTTATCTTTCTTTTCTATCTTTTTGTGAGCTGGTTTCATAACATTTGGTATTAGAGCTTTGGATTGTAGGGTTTTGCTGCTCCAAACAGGTCATCATGGAATTTTTACTATAACTTTTTTTATACAAAGTTTCAAAAGCTAAAAAAAACCCATTTGAGAAGAAATCAGTCTGAACCTCGGGTCTGAATTTCAGATCTCGTCTCGCTATAGTTTCGGAGATATGATATGAGGAAGTTAGGATTTTTGCAAGCTCCATAATTTCATCGCAAACAAGTCATCCTGGAATTTTCGCTATACTTATTTTTCTGTGAAGTCTCAAACTCTAAAATTAAAACCCATTTGAGCCAAAATTTTGGTGAAGCTTGGGCCCAAATTTCAGATCTTGGTTCACTATATTTTCGGAGATACAATCCAAGCCATTTAGGATTTCTATAGGCTCCTGAATTACATCCTAAACATATGACCTTGGGAAAATCGTCATAACTTTCTCTCTGAGCATAAAATTGAACTTTCGTAAGAATTTAAAGAAAGAGGATGAACTGTAGTTTTCTGTGTATTAGTCTCAGGTCCTAAGGTTGAAACAGTGACACATGGAACTTCGTAAAAGTTCTCTCTACTAAACCAGTCTATAATCAGGTCAACGTGGGAGATTTGACATAACTCTTCCTTGAAGAATCCAATCTTGATCAGACTTGTGGGGTTAGAAAGAGAACTCAGAGGGCTACTACAGCATGTAATTTCAATACTTGGAGATCTGAAATTACAGATTTACAATCATTTCAAGATCGAGCTCCTAAAATCAAGAAAAGGCGATATGAGGAAGTTTGATGGCAAGGATCTGGTAAATTGGATACTAAAGATGGAGCAATATTTTGATCTACATGAGGTGAAACTGTTACAAAAGGTACATATTGCATCTTCATATTTAGAACCAGATCATTTTTATGGTATAAAGGGCTTTGTTCTCATAAACCACTTGTTACGTGGAGGAAATGATAGCACATTATGAGGATACAAAGAGCAACACCTTCTTCAGCCAATTGATAAATCTCAAAAAAAAGTGTTCAATGGCAAAGCCTATTGAGGACTTTCAAAAATTGAATATAAGGGAAAATGATATTCCACAGAAGTAGAGGATTGATGTCTCCATAGGGACTTTAAAGGATAACATTCAACATGAGGTTCATCTTTGGGAACTTGATTCATTGGAGAAGGCATTCAAGTTGGCAAGAAAAGTGGAAAGAAAAATTATGGCAACAAGGAAGTCTAACCCTCACAACTATAAAGATGGAAGTGTTGTTTCTCCTAACCTTCCACAACCTACAAGGTTGACACCACAACAATTGGAAGAAAAAAGAGCAAAAGGGCTTTGTTAAAATTGTGATAACAAATACATTAAAGGTCATAAGTGTGATGAGAAGAAATTATTTTACATTGATTGTGGAGAGGAGGAAGAAAAGGATCAAGAAACGTCAAAAGAAGAGGATATACACCAAGAACCAACCCCAGAGAAAGAATAAATGAATCATACCATATCTTGTAAAGCATTGGCAAGAATTACCACTCCTCAAACTCTCAAGATAGAAGGAAATATCAAGAAGAAAAATGTTCAAGAAGTGAAAGATCACATCAAGCATCAAGAAATGAATCTGACCATATCTTGTAATGCATTGGTAGAAATTACCATTCCTCAAACTCTCAAGATAGAAGGACATATCAAGAAGAAAAATGTTCAAAAAGTGAAAGATCACATCAAGCATCAAGAAATGAATCTAACCATATATTGTAATGCATTGGAAGAAATTACCACTCCTCAAACTCTCAAGATAGAAGGACATATCAAGAAGAAAAAGGTTCAAGAAGTGAAAGATCACATCAAGAATCAAGAAATGAATCCGAAAATATCTTGTAATGCATTGGACGGAATAACCACTCCTCAAACTATCAAGATAGAAGAACATATCAAGAAGAAAAAGGTTCAAGAAATGAAAGATCACATCGAGAAAGAAGAAATGAATCTGACCATATATTGTAATGCATTGGCCAGAATTACCAATCCTCAAACTATCAAGATAGAAGGACACATCAAAAAGAAAAAGGTAATAGTGTTGATTGATTCGGGAAGTACCCATAATTTTATTCATTACAAGATAGCCAAGGAATTGAAATTCTTCCTATATGTAGCACCAGAGTGTCAAGTGATGGTTGCAAGTGGAGGAACCATAAATTACTCTGGAAAGTGCCATAATATCAAGCTATCCATGGGAGAATATGTATTGAATAGCCCAATGCTTTCCATTCCAATGGGTGGGAACTAATTTAAAAGTTGCCGAAGATCCCAGTTCCAACAATATTACCAGAACTTGACAACAAAGGAAAAATCATATTGGAACCTAAAGCATTCATAGAATCGAGAAGTTGACAGCTACGAAATCGATCAATTTCAAAGTATCTCATCAAGTGGAAGAACTTACCCGCTGAATATTCCACATGGAAGGATGATAATTTTATACAGAAGCATCCAGAACTACTCAAGCGTTGATGACAACACTTTTTGAAGGAGAGGAGCATGTTAGGTCCCTATACTACTAGTGTAACCCCTTATTATTATTAGTGCAACCCCCTTATTATATTGTTCTGCCCATGTAGTACCCATATTGTTATTATTGTGCCCCATAGAAGGCCACTATTGTTATTGTTGTGTCCTTACATTATTATTGTTATGTTGGCTCTGATTATATTATGACCCCTTAGACTCCTATATATAGTAAGGAGGTCTTGTCATTTGTATCATCCAAGAATTGTTCATTTGTGTAATGTAAAGGAGGTTTCCCCCTCGAAGAGGCTGAATTCTAAGGCGTTTATCTTTCTTTTCTATCCTTTTTGTGAGCTGGTTTCACAACAAAGAACCCAAAATATCTTCGTCTTTGTAATCTACGCAGTATCCTTTGTAGACCATAAGGAAGTGAATTGTGTTGCCTCTAGAAATCCTTCCTCAAGTAGAGGAAATTGGCTATCCTCCGGTAATTCCCATGCAACAAGCACAATTGACAACAACAACCAAGCATATTGAAATGAATTGGTTTCATCATGGGCCTCTCGGCAGTTCGCTAGGAACTCCTGACAAAGGTATCTTGCCCAATTAAATTGGATGCCCTTCGCGCATTTTGAAGCAAGGGATACTACAGGTGCTGGAACTTCATCCGCGCGGCATTTTCTCATTACCTTCCCTCCCAAGATCCAGGTAGCCAATTGAACTTCCAAGTCTGTTATGGAAATAATGGAATACCCTCACGACTTCTTGAGGAGGTTGTAATCTCTCTTCATCCTCTTTGCAAGATCTTTTTCCCCAGTCTTTCCACCAAACTCCTTAGCCGGGTTTGGGCCTTCGTAAGATAGGTGCGTGATTTTGTGAATTAGCATGTCTGTAATGGAGATAGGCCCTCCGAGTCATAAAAATCCTTCATGCACCAATGTGTGCAGCTAGCACACACATATCGCATTAGTGGGGGTATAGTGGTAATGTGGCACCCATAGCAAATTAAGCAACTCTGATTGCTTGATACCACTGACCCATTCCTCTATTTCTAGCGCTCTAACACATGTTTCTTCATAATAAACCCTCCTCATATATTTTTCCATTGCTAAGTGTGGGAACTTAGTGTGGTCTGCAAGGTCCCAATCCTCCATTTTTAACAACAGGACCCTTGTGAGCCGTGGGCCTTCAAAAGGAACCTGCTCAGGTAGCAAGGGTATGGATATTGTGAATTTATTGGAATCTAGGTCCTTCATGACCTTTTCTTTTCCCTTCCGTGGAGGGATATCCTTGGGTAGCCTTGTTATCGGTTATGCTCCTTTAGCGTCAATACCTTCAGTTCCTTGGGCTTCTTCTGCCTCCAGGTCCACTACTTTCTCTAGATTCTTATCTTTCTTCTACTTTTGTGTTTCGATATGCTTCCATGGGGATGCGTGCACCTGCACTAGTTTCTTTTGCTTCTCCTTCACAGATTTCTTAGATTTGGTTGGTTGGGTTTCTCTGGTAGGGGTAGGCTCCGGCCTAGATGACCTCGGCGTTGTAGGCATAGGAGCCAGAGCTTCCATACTTACAACTTCCAGGGTAGCGGTCTCAGAGGCAACATTGCTAGTACTAACAATTGCATCAAGACTTGGTGCAGACATTTTGTCAAGACTAAGCTTCTGTTTTATCTTAGGCAACTTAGAAAACAAGGGGATCACAGCTAAATCTTCCCAAAACACTCAGATCATAGGCGGTAGACACAAAATTCACTAACAACTCTTAGAGCACAAAGTGTTCTCTATTGGACTGGAACACATAATTTATAGGGGGTTTTGAATTCAAATCTAACTATTCCCCCCAATTTCTGATAATAAATGTTGTTTTGACGGTATATCTTCAAAGATTTTTTCCTTAAATGTCGCCACCATGCTCCGCTTAACTATATTCTGGTCATCGAGTCATGAACAGTAACTCCAACGGTCATTTTCCTGTTGCACTGCGTGGCATATTCCCCCATGGCGCAACTTCTTGAGCACAACTTCCAAGGTTTCCTCTTCGTCATTCTCCATGCAGCCTACTCACTGCATTGTCCTCCAAACTGGGCAGTGTAGTTTATAGTCCGGTGCTCCCTTGCAACTGCCTGGAGCATTAAGCCTATCCTACTGCCATATAGTAATTGTGCAGGATCCCCTGTATACAATTTCAACCTACTCCCATTCACTCTTCCCCGGAAGGGTTCCCCATTTAGCTTCGCGAGTTGAACTGAACCTCCATCTGTAATCTCTTTGACAATATATGGCCCTAACCAATGCATCTTGAATTTACCCGAAAATTTAGTGAATTTACTATCATATAATAGGACAAGATCATTTACCTTGAGTGTATGAATATTTTTTCACTTTCCTTTCAAGCTTGATATGGCGATCATGCCACATTTTTTCACTTTCCTTCTGTCATTGTTGATTAAATCTGGCCAAAAATCAATCCTCCTCGAGCTCTATCAGTTGCGTGAGTCGTTCCTCCAAGGCCTCGCGATCCACCATATCTGTCAGGGCTGCTATGCACAAACTAGGCACAATATACTCCATCGAAATTACAGCTTCGACCCCATATACTAATATGAACAATTTTTTCCCTGTTAGCTTCTTACAAGTAGTCCTGTAAGCCCATAGTACCGCAGGTATGCGTACATCCCAGTCATTTCTATGCGAATTGTAGATATTCGTCAGCGCGTTCTCCAATATCTTATTAAAGGCTTCAACAATTCCATTGGTTTGTGGGTGATACAGTGTACTCTTTTTATGGTAGACCTGTAATTCTTCAATCAATGTGTTGATCGTTTCGCTCAGAAAGTGCGTACCTATGTCACTCATCAACACTTTCAGGCAGCGAAATCTAATTACGACGTACTCAAACAAGAAATTTACTGTCATAGCCCCTGTATAATCCTTAACCGGTTGTGCTTACGCCCATCTGGTGAGATATTCTGTCACGATGATAATATAGCGCACACCCATTTTCTTTCTTGGGAGTTGAATTGGCCCAACAAAATCAATCGCCCACTTCTCAAATGCCTATAAAGACACTTGAGGATGTATTGGTAACTCATCCCTTCACAAGGGTCTGCTAGTTCTTTGACATCCATTACATGCCTTACAATACACCTTGGAAGCCTTATGCAATGTTGGCCACCATAAACCTGCGTGCAAAATCTTCTGCGTAGTTGCCTTGCCTGCATAATGACCTCTCGTGGCTCCCCCATAAGCTTTAGCGAGAATGCTATCTTGTTTAAAGTCTGACACATATCTTCACAAGATTTCATCTGCACCCATTTTATACAGATGTCCCGCAATTACTGAAAAATCGGTCGCCCGCACTACTAATTCATTTTTCTACTGACTTGTATATCCTTCCGATGTCATCTCCATAGTCAAGAAGTAAATAATGTCTACCAAATGATCATCCACTATGCACAACGCAAAGAGCTGCACATCTGGCAACCCTTCCTCCAAATTATTAGGTTCCTCTCCCATTTCAATTCGTGACAGATGGTTAGGTCTTGCATTTAACCTCCCTGGATTCATAATGACTTCAAAGTCATACTCCTGAAATAATAGCAACCATCTGCAGATGTTCCCCACCAACACAGGCTTATTGACCAGGTATTTTAGGGTAGAATGATCTGTGTACATCTAGAAATGCCTTCCTAAAAGATAATGCCTAAATGTCTACGATGTGTACACCATGGCCAATCGTTCACGCTTAGTCGTTGAATAATTTTTCTCAGCCTTCGATAATTTCTTACTAGCGAAGGCTAATGGATGGTTCATTTCTCCTTCACCGGCCTGCTTTAACACTGCACCCAATGCAATGCAAGAGACATCCACATGTACGTGAAATTCCCTTTTCCAATCAGGGAATACCAAGATCGGCGCAATGACCATCGTTTCTTTCAATACATATCAGTTGCACTGACATTCTTCATCCCAATAGAATGTTGCGTCCTTCTTTAACAGTTTCTCCATGGGCGCAGTAATTTGAGCATAATCATTGATAAATTTTCTATAATATCTCGTATGTCCCAGTGTCGCGCGCAACTGCTTGACATTCCTAGGGGCATCCAAATTCACTATTACCACAATCTTTGCAACATCCACCATCAATCCTTTCTTGCATACCACGTGACCGAGCAAGATCCCAAAGGGAACACAAAATATGCATTTTTTCAATTTCAACATGATCTAGTATCTACGACACGTATCCAACATCAGGTGTAAACTTGCTACATGGCACTTTACTAATCTGAACATCGTCGAGTCATCAAAGTATACTTCCAGGAACTTATGAATGAACTCTTTGAAGGCTTCTATGACTATACAGGAAAATATCACAGGCGCATTATTAAGTCCAAATGGAATCACAGTGTACTGAAAACAACCCAACTCCATCGTGAAGGTCATTTTTCTCCTATCCTTGGACGTGATCTTAATCTAATGATACCCAGAAAACACATCAGTAAAGGAATAGGCCTCCTACCCTCCAACATTTTCTAACACTTCATCTGTAAATGACGTTGGGAATGAGTTGTGGACACACGCATCATTAAGCTTCTGCGGATCTACACAAATCCTTATTTCACCCTTTTCTTTCTTCTCCTGAACCACCATCGGGCTCACCCAATCGGACTCTTCAACAGGTTCTATGATGCCTGCCTCCAGCATCTTATCCATCTCTTGGTGAACCTTCTACTTGTATTTAGGATTAAGGCGATATGAACTTTGTTTAATAGGCTTCACATCTAGATTCAGAGTGGTCTTCATAATGCCCAAATCGCCAACTATTCCCTTCAAATCCGAAAACTTAGTAGGGAAGAGATCCTAGTATTCGTAGAGTAACTTAGCAACTTTATCCACAGCAGCATCGTCCCAATAATCTCCAATATTCGTGAATTTCGGTTCTACATCAGTGCCAATGTTTACTTGCTTTGTCTTCAATGGCATGGAGATGTCTGGGTTTTCTATTTGTGGGCCTTCAACTTCGCAATGCCCTTCTTCCTCTAGAATATTAATGTTTCTCGGATCTTCATCCTCCTCTTCAGTGGTCACATTATAGCATTCCAGCGCATGGCACAGCTGGGTGCTCCAATCTGGTTGGGTCCATTCCATAGGTTCCTTCGGCGTTATGAAGATAACCACCTTAATCTCTTGTAGCACTTCATTGATGCTTGCGAAGCCATATTCAAAGATGAAGGTCAATAAGAACCCTTCCTTCAATATATCCCATTCCATAGTGCCATGGCGGAGCTCCGTTTCCAGATACCAATTCATGGGAATTGTATCCAAAGTATGGCAAAATATGTGTACCCACTCTGGCTCTGGTTCTGTCCCCCATGCTTTAGTCCATTTTGCTAGGTGATCACATGGACTGTCCCTTCCATTGTATTTCTCAGTCATTCTAGTGTTAACACGCCCAAACTGCAACTTCATCATTCTTTTGTAATCTCATCATCCAATAAAATTATCCTTATGTGTAACCCACCATCATGCAGGCGTAGCGTGCAGTGCCAACTCTAATGCTTGGAAGCGGTGGCCCTCAGGGACTTCACGCTCAAATTCATCCAAAAACATATCAACGTCAATTAAATGATCATAATAGGGTAATTTCCTTACCTCCGATGAAACACAGTGCAGCGACTTCGTCATCATATTGCATCGCAATGTAGACACTCCATGCAAGTGATTTTGCCAATGTTATAACTCCTCGTTTAAATCAGAGGTGCAGGAACTCTCCCAATCCCATGCAATCCTCCCATCTGCCATCAGATTGATCCAATCCTAATCTTGCGTTGTTATTTTGTAGATTTGATCCAGTTCATCATCACTTTCTTCATAATCGCGGACTGGTTCAGTATATTGTGCCCCTTCTGCAGGGTCCAACGGTACTACAACCCGAAGCGATTTTCTTTCAAACGACATTGTCCTCTTCTTCAAATTGATAACCCCATTCATATCAATGGCCCAGTCAATTCCCAGGAGCGCAGGGTATGGATTACTATCATCGATGATTTTTATAACCTCAAAGTTGTCCATCGTGCTCGCACCTTCGATATCAACTGTTACTCCATATAATCATCCCATGGGGATGATTTTCTACTAGTTCACCATTCTGAGCTAAATCGAAGACCACTGCAATGTAGGTCTCCCCATTCTTTCCCATGTTTGTTTTGGCAATACGTTCGCATCGGACCTCAGATCCAAGATGACCTATTCCATCTCATAATCACCTATCTACACAGTGAGCATCATCTCGTGCCCTGTTCGTGCCTTATGGTTGCCAATTTTTCTAACCACCCGTTGTCCATCAGGGGCCTTCTCTTTGTTGGTGCATTTGGTTAGTAATTCCTACAGGGCTTCCACAGCTTTACTATAGCGCAACAATTTTATGCAAGTCTCCAAAAACATTGTGAGTATAGAGGGATCAACTTCTGCAAGTGCACCGATTTCTTGCATCTTGTCCTGGCTTCCTGAGGTGGAGGACTTAGAGAAGCTCTTCTTAGCCTCCATAAATGTTTCCTTAGCGTGATTTAGATAAAAGCCGACTTATTTCTCTGGCGCTTTGCGGACCCATCCTTGTTCTTCAGGTTGTTTACCCTTATCATTGCCAGTTGTTATTCCACTTCCCAGCACTATATTCATGCTTTGATCCTCCTTATGGGGCTCAGCTCTCATCATCTGTAAGTTCTGTGTAGATTGTTGAGGTTGCACTTTATTCTCTTGCATTTTAGCTATCAGCACCGGGAACTCTTCTATAGTATGGTCAAACTAGCTGCAGTATTGACATGACGGGCATCTTTGATTCTGGCATTCTCGTGCATAGTGCCCTGGTTGTCCACAATTGTAACAGATAATCTAACCCCATCCTCTACTATGTCCCCCTCCTCCTCGACCCCATCCTCGTCCCTGATAACCTCTGCACACCCCTCTAGCACCTTGATCTGGAGGCCGAGTTTCTGCTTGCATCTGGTATGTAGGCATTCTTTCCATCATCAACGCATAGCTTCGATAGTGGTGCTCATTGTGGCCCATAGATTTACAGAAGTTATAGAACAACTGCTGAGGTTTCTGGACGAATTTTTGAAGTTAATGGAAATTATCTATCGCATGTCGTCCAGTAACTTGACAAATAGCACACCACAGCACAGCCCCCATGCTTGACCCTACTAGGGCTTTTGGCTTTAGGGGAATTGGTGCCCCTCCTATAATATAATTCACATACATGGGATAGTGGTCTTTATCGTGCCCTTGACCCTTTCACTTCAAACACTAGACTTCCACACACACTTCTGGTTTAGTCTCCTTGTCTTTCTTCAAACTCTATAATTCTAGGTGTAGGCTCTGTAACTAAGAGTGGATCTGTTGTACCCCCAAGGTTGCATCCTAAATAGGTGATGCATGCAACCTCATCGCGATTTCCAAGGCTTCTACCTGCATTCCTATCTTCTGTTGTGACAGAGAAATTCTCAGGTGGGGCAAAAGTGAAGCTATAAACCATTTGCGATGTTGGCTATCTGTGAGTTGCATGTTAGCTTCTCGAATCTGACACTTCAACCTTTGATCTAATTCCCAAGGCATCTCGTCGACCCTCATCATGATTTATGTAAATCCAAATAATGACTATGAGTTAGACTTAAGCTTACTAAACTCCTTGTTTAAAGTTGCCTTAGTCTCTGCTAGCGATGCAAGAGAATTATCAGAACAATACTTAATATACCAAGTTAGTGCGTGATCCTACAGAGCAGTAACCAATTGTGCCATCTTTATATTGTAATCAGTAATCTGTTGCGCTGCCCACACAAAATTCATAACAAACCAAAACTGCTCTCTATCTTCACTTCCTATGCCCTTGAAAATCGACAGCTTCATTGCATTCGCCATATTTAATGGTGGTGGTGGAGGTGGAGGTGTGGACAAAGGTGTATACGGTGGAGGTGGAGGTGAAGGTGGAGTGGACAAATGATTTACTCGAGGAATCCCCTAAGTGATTAGTTGAACAGCGCTTCGCAGCGGAGTTTGTTTCGCCCCTTCATCGTCAATTGGAGGAGGTCCAATCAATGGACTATACTCTGGTCCTAATCCTTTGTGATTTCTAAAGAACCGTCCGCTTCACATAGCTCCGAACATAAAGGTAAAGGCATCACCCATTTTTCACATAATAGCATTTTAATCCAAGTATTCAATGATCTTAAATACTTACCTCGTGGTCCTTTGAAAAATTGTCGCTCCGCTTCGATATAGCTGACTAAGGTATCAACTGCAAATTCTGTAACAAATCCTCCTATAATTTGGTCGAGCCAGTGATCAACAGTCGCATGATCTTGTTTTCAGAGGCTTCTAATCATCGCACTAATTCAGGAGTCCACACTATAGGATTATCGAGCTTCCACCTTCCTTGACTGTCTGTTAATTTAGCTAACCACTCATACAGTTCAATGGGAAAAGTGCAGAAGAAGATCTCGTGTATCTCTATATACAAATACTTGTTCAACCACTCTTCCTTTGACAGGCGTGGATTCCTGTTTTCTTGCACCGCGAACTCGTGAATCTTCCGATCCAACCACTTTTCAATTTCTTTCTTGGTCGGATTCCAATGATGTGACATCTCACATCTCGTTCAAGCAGATCCTGGTCTAGGCAACAGAACCATTTGTTGGCTTTGGGGGTCCTGACCCAGGTTTAGAGTTAGCTACGCCAACCAAAAACAACCTACACTACTGGCCCTTTCGGAAACAACCCATGTAGTGGATGCCGCAATCTCACCCGAAGAAGTATGGGGGGATTCAAGAACCAAGTTTCTGCATCGAGAGACTAGTTTGATGTCTTCTAGCGCCTTAGATCTGCCTTCACGTAGATCGATACACTCTTAGGGCTCGTTGCTACAACTCTATTAAACAACCTTAAGACCTTCGTGAAGGTCTACAATCAGTCCTTGCGGACCTTTTACAATCAATTGGTCTACTTACACACACTAGAGAACAGTCCTAAATTAGGGTTCACGCAGATTTACTTAGTTAGTAGTAAACATCAGAGAATTCATCAAATTCTTTGCAAAAATACTTAAACATGCATTGTGTACATCATTATCACTTATTCAAGAGAATCACATAACATTCAATCAATATTCCATAAATCACATGATTCATTCATCCACAGTATATAGCATTAACTGAAATAAACACAAATATGTAGAATTCTTCGAAAATTGTCTTTATTGATCTTCAATTCAAGGTTACAGACTCAAAACTACCATGCGCACATAGCTGCAGTGGTCCACGCACTCAGTTGTAGACTCTACCTAGGCCTCTATGCACTCAGATGCAGAACCTTTCTTCTCCTATCTTACCCACTTCTTCTTTCTATCACCTTTAAGTCTCCATCTAAAATCTTCTTGTCACTTTGCTAAGACACACTATTTATAGCCTTTTTCATACAATGACATGGTCCGCGGACCATGGGTGAATCTCAAAATCGACTCAAAATTTACATAAAACAAGGGGCTAAACCCATTTGACTCCTATACATCTATGTGCTCCGCATCCATAAATCGTGGAGACTTTACATTATTTACACAAACTGTACCAAAACTTGGGTTATCTTAACCCAAAAACTGACCCAGGGGACCCCATCCCAACAAGATTCATAGCTATTTAGAGAAAATGAAAGAAAGGACAACCACCTTTAACTTGAAAGGTAAATATGACATTTGGTGGGAATATTTAAGGAATGTAAAAGGCATAAAGGAAGAAGAGTTGTCCTAGAATGAATTTGAGGAATATTTTAAGGACAAGTATATATCTGAGAGATACTTTGACAACAAGGCTAAGGATTTTTATGACCTTATATTGGGCCAAATGATAGATGAGGAGTATACACTAAATTCTTAAAGATACTAAGGTATGTTCCCTATCTTAAGGAAGAAAAAGCAAGGATTTAGAGGTATGTCAATGGATTACCATAATCTTTCAAGGACAAAATTGAGTTTGATGAGCCTAAGGCATTGGAGGATGCAATTTAGAAATTGAAGCATTACTATTGTTATGAAACCAGCTCACAAAAATATAGAAAAGATAGATCGACACCTTAGAATTCAGCCTCTTCGAGGAGGCAACCTCCTTTACATTACATAAATGAACAATTCTTGGATGATACAAATGACAAGACCTCCTTTCTATATATAGGAGTCTAAGGGGTCATAATATAATCAGAGCCGACATAACAATAATAATGTAAGGGCACAATAATAACAATAGTGGGCTTCTATGGGGCAAAATAATAACAATATGGGGACTACATGGCCACAACAATATGATAAGGGGGTTGTACTAATAACAATAAGGGGTTACACTAGTAGTATAGGGGTCTAACATGCCCCTCTCCTTAAAAAAGTGTTGTCCTCATTGCTTGAGTAGTCCTTGATTCTTCTATCTAAAATTCTTGTCCTCCCATTTGGAATCTTCAACGTGTAAGTTCTTCTACTTGATGAGATACTCTGGAATTGATCTATTTCGTATCTTTCGATTTCTCGGTTCTGTGACTGCTTCAGGTTCCAATATGATTTTTCCTTCCTTATCAAGTTCTCGCAATACTTTTTGAACTGGGATCTTCTGCAACTTTTGAATGAGTTCCCACTCCTTTGGGTATATGGATATATGTAAGGCCTGATTTTTGGAGGAACACTTCATGGAATCAAATGAATAGCATGATCATGATCACAAATAGGTGGGAGGCCTTTGGGATTCTCAAATACCTTGGAATGATTGTCCAAAACATTTTGGAGATCTGGAGAAATACATGATTTCGATGTGGGATCCTCTAGTGAACATAATTGCACAATTACACCCCATTGTTCTTTATTTAGAAGCTTTGTCATGTTGTTAGAGTTGATTATCTTTCCAGGTTTTCCTTTGATACCCCTCAATTCAACTTCCTTTCCTTCCCAAAAAAATTTCAAGAAAATTTCTTGAAAATTAAAAGCTATCGTACCCAAAGATTGTAGCCATTGGACTCCTAGTAAAACATCAGCACCACCCATTGGAATGGAAAGCATTGGGCTATTCAATACATATTCTCCCATGGAAAGCTTGATATTATGGCACTTTCCATGGCAATTTATGGTTCCTCCACTTGCAACCATCACTTGACACTCTGGTGTTGGATATAGGAAGAAATTCAATTCCTTGGCTATCTTACAATCAATAAAATTATGGGTACTGCTCAAATCAATCAACACTCTTACATTTTTGTTCTTGATACGTCCTTCTATCTTGATAGTTTGAGGAGTGGTAATTTCTTCCAATGCATTATAAGATATGGTTGGATTGATTTCTTGAGACTCGATGTGCATCTTTCAATTCTTGAACATTTTTCTTCTTGATATGTCCTTCTATATTGATATTTTGAGGAGTGGTAATTCTGTCCAATGCATTACAAGATATGGTCGGATTCATTTCTTCTTTCTCGATGTGATCTTTCAATTCTTGAACCTTTTTCTTCTTGATATGTCCTTCTATGTTGAGAGTTTTAGGAGTGGTAATTCTTTCCAATGCTTTACAAGATATGGTCAGATTCATTTCTTCTTTCTCTGGGGTTGGTTCCTGGCGTATATACTCTTCTTTTGACGTTTCTTGATCCTTTTCTTCCTCCTCTCCACAATCAATGTAAAGTAATTTCTTCTCAGCACACTTATGACCTTTAATGTATTTTTTATCACAATTGTAACAAAGCCCTTTGTAGGTTGTGGAAGGCTAGGAGAAACAACACTTCTATATTTATAGCTGTGAGGGGTAGACTTCCTTGTTGCCATAATTTTTCTTTCCACTTTGTAACAAATCCCTTTTTTTGTTTTTTCTTCCAATTGTTGTGGTGTTTCTCTAAAGAAGGTGTTGCTCTTTGTATCCTCATAATGTGCTATCATTTCCTCCATGAAAATGGACCACATAACAAGTTGTTTACAAGAACAAAACCCTTTATACCATAAAAATTGATCTGGTTCTAAATATGAAGATGCAATACATACCTTTTGTAATAGTGGTACACCATGTAGATCAAAATATTGCTCCATCTATAGTATCCAATTTACTGGATCCTTTCCATCAAACTTCCTCATATCGCCTTTTCTTGATTTCAAGAGCTCGATCTTCAAATGACTATAACTCTGTACTTTCAGATCTCAAAGTTCTGAAATTGTCTCCTGCAGTAGCCCTTTGAGTCCTCTTTCTAACCCCGCAAGTCTGATCAGAATTTGATTCTCCAAGAAAGAGTTATGCCCAATCTCCTAAGATGACCTGATTATATAATGTTTTAGTAAAGCGAACTTGTACGACATGCCACATGTCATTGTTTCGACCTTCGGATCTGAAAAATATGCACAAAAAACTACAGTCCATCCTCTTTTTGTAACTTCTTATGAAATTTCAATTTGTTGCTTAGAGAGAAAGTTATGATGATTTTCCCAAGCTCACCTATTTAGGATGTAATTCGAGAGTCTGCAAAAACCCTAACTTCCTCAGATCATATATCCGAAAATATAGTGAGAAAAGATCTGAAATTTGGACCCGTGATTTAGAATGATTGCTTCTCAAATGGGTTTTTTCTTTAGCTTCTGAAACTTCGTATAGAGAAAATACCACGATGACCTGTTCTAGATGAAATTATGGAGCTTGCAAAAACCCTAACTTCCTCATATCATATCTTCAACAATATAGCGAAACAAGATTTGAAATTCGGACACACGGTTCAGCAAGATTTCATCTCAAATGGGTTTTTTTTTAGCTTCTGAAACGTCGCAGAAAAAAAGTTATAGCGAAAATACCACGATGACTTGTTTGGAGTAGCGAAACCCTATAATCCAAAGCTATGATACCAAATGTTATGAAACCAACTCACAAAAAGATAGAAAATATAGATCAACGCCTTATAATTCAGCCTCTTCGAGGGGGCAACCTCCTTTACATTACATAAATGAACAATTCTTGGATGATACAAATGACAAGACCTCCTTTCTATATATAGGAGTCTAAGGGGTCATAATATAATCATGGCCAACATAACAATAATAATGTAAGGGGACAATAATAACAATAGTGGACTTCTATGGTGCAAAATAATAACAATATGGGGACTACATGGCCACAACAATATGATAAGGGGGTTGTACTAATAATAATAAGGGGCTACACTCGTAGTATAGGGGCCTAACAACTATGAGCAGTGAAAGCACAAGCCAAAATTCAAGAGGGATTAGAAGGTGAAAGGGAGCCTAAGATATAAAGAAAATGGGCATAAGAAAGGCTAGAAATCCAAAATTGTATGCAATAGAGAAAATATAACTTTAATTGGTCAAGGTTGACCTTAGCAGGGAGGAAACACAATAGATAAAGGTCATGCTAGTCAGCCTCTGGGAGGAAATAATAAGGGTGACACGAGGGGTCCTTTGAAGTGTTTGAATTGTGGAGGAAATCACCACAAGGAAGATTGTCCACAATAGAAAGGTGTTGGGCCAAATCCTTTACAATGCTCAATAAGCTAAGATAGTGAGAGATATGGTTCATAGTTTTTCGATAATATATGTAGTAATAGAAAATAAGCAGACTAACCACCAGGCTTCCATAATCAAAATGGAAAGTAATCTTTGCAATCAAGTATGTTTTAATTGACATTGGATCAAATTTCATTTATATTAGCCAAGTTCTCATAGAGCAGTGTAAATTGGCTACAGAGGAACATGAAGGATTGTGGTTGGTTCAATTGGCAAGAAGAACAAGGAGAAGAGTTGAGTATTGGGTTAAGGATTTCCTAATTGAATTGAATAGCATTCCAACCATTAAAAGTACTAATTTGATACCATTATGAGTATATAACCTATTGTTGAGTATAGACTGGCTACACATGCATCGCAACAAGGTGGATTTATTTGAAAAGGAAATCAAGTGCTTAGGTGAGTGTGGAGAAGGAAGGATATTACAGGGAAAGTGAAATCCCATATCCGTAATATTAGTTACAATCATGTAAGCCAGAAGAAGATACAAAAAGAGGTGCACTCTATTTATTGTGAAAATTTCCAATAGTGTTGAAGCTAACAAAAATGTCGGGGAAATAGGTAGTGAAATTCTGTCAAAATATTCCATTTTGAAACAGTTCTAAGATGTCTTTTCTGAAGATATGCTTGGGTTTCCTCCTCATAGAGAGGTGGATTTATCTACTGAATTAATGTTTGGAGCAGCTCCAACATCCAAGGCTACATAGAGAATGAGAACTCCATGATTGTTTGACTTGAAACCATAACTCAAGGAGATATTGGATAAGGACTACATAAGGCTAACCATGTCTCCATGGGGAGCACCACTTCTATTCATGAAGAAGAAGGATGGCACACTTAGGCCGTGCATCAACTATAGAAAAATAAATAAGGTGACCATTAAGAACAAATATCCCTTGCCACAAATTGTTGATCTATTCAATCAGTTGAGGGGAGAAACAATGTTCTCCAAGATTGATATGAGATCAAGCTATCATCAAGTGTGCATTAAGGATGAGCATATCCATGAAACAAACTTCAGAACAAGGTATGGGTGTTACAAGTTTGTGGTAGTTCCCTTTGGGATTACTAATTCCCCTCTAAATTTTATGTGCCTGACGAACAATGTATTGCACCCTTACTTGGATAAGTTTGTAGTGGTTTTTGTTGATGATAAGGAGGAACATGAAGAGAATTTGGATGTGGTACTATAGTTTCTAAGAGAAAATAAGCTTTATGCAAAGCTTTATAAATGTGATTTATTTCAATCACAAACCCATTATTTGGGGAAAATTGTCTCAAAAGTGGGAATAGCAGTTGATCCAAAGAAGATTAAGGTCGCCATGGAATGGCCAACACCTAATAATGTGGTTGAAGTTAGGTCCTTTATGGGGCTACTTTTCTATTATATGAGATTCATAAAGAATTTGTCCAAGATTGGTTACTCAATTACTACATTGCAAAAGACGGGAAATAATTTTGAATGGACAACTAATGGTGCAAAAATATTCAATCAACTAAAATAGTCGTTAGCTAATGCACTAGTGTTAAGAATAAAAAATCCCAAAGAGGATTTCACTGCATGCATAGATACCTGCAAGGAGGGACTTGCTGTAGTCTTAATTTAAGAAGGCCAAGTGGTTTGTTACAAATCTCAAAAATTAAATGAACATGAGAAAAGTTAATGTAACTCGTGACTTGGAATTGGTTTCCATCATCCATGCATTGAAAATGTGGAGACACTACCTTCTTGGTAGAAATTTTACTCTAATGACTGATCATGGAGGGATGAAATACTTGTTCGATCAACCTAAATTAAATGCAAGGTAAGCTAGATGTATGACCACACTCAATGTGTTTGATTTTGAGATCAAATACATTAAGGGAAAGGAGAATAAAGTGGTTGATTCACTCAACAAAAGAATGAAAATAAAACATATAGCAGTCATAAGATCCTATGGAACTAATCTTGAAGAAAGGATCAAAGATGCTAGGCGACAAGATGAAAAATATCAACAGTTAAAGGAGAAATTGTAGCAAGAGTCTAAGGGTGACCAGGACGAGGAATATCTCCTCTTAGAAAATAGAACCTATGAGCCAAATGAGGGAAATCTAAAGAAGATGATATTGAAGGATTTTCATGCAAAACCATACTTTGCTCACTCAGGTTACCAAAAAACTCTTACAACCATTACGAAATTTTACTGTTGACCCGAATTGAAAAAGGAGGTGGCTGATTTCATCTCCAAAGAATTCCAACAAGTAAAGGTTGAGTGCAAGCACCCAGCTAGCTTATTGCATCCTATTCCCATTCTGGAATAGAATTAGGAAGTGATTTCTATGTACTTTATTAAAAAGATGTCAAATACTTCTAAACAACATGATGTAATCATGGTAGTGGTTGACAAGTTGATCAAAGTGGCTCACTTTGTAGTTGTTAAGGATACAAATTCAACTAGTGATGTGGCTCAAATCTTCATAAAGGACATCATGCGATTGCATGGAATTCCCAAGAAAATCATCTTGGATAAAGATGTTGAATTTACTTCAAAGTTTTGGAAAGAATTATTTACGAGCTTGGGAACAAGTTGGCCTTTAATACAACTTACCATCCTCAGAATGATGGGAAAATTGAGAGGAATTTTTTTTTTTAAGATATGCTAAGAATGTACATAATGCACCAGCCAAGGAAGTGGGAAGAATATCTTCCACTTGTATAATTTTCATATTACAATGGGTATTAGGAATCGGCGAGAATGAGCCCATTTGAAACACTTTATGGGGGGAGTTGCAATACTCCTATGAGCTGGAGAGATATAGTGAATAGGGTCCTTATTGGGCCTGATATGTTGAAATAAATGGAACAAGAAATGCAAATCATTAGAAAAAATTCAAGCTGGCATACGACAAACAAAAGAGCTATGCAGACCAACATAGAGTTCACAAGGTGTTCCAAGTTGGGTAGCATGCTTATCTACTGGTTAGACCCAAGACGAACTTGAAATTTTGGTCATGTGCCAAGTTTTCACCATGGTTTTGTGGGAAATTTGAAGTGCTAGAAAGAATAGGGTCAGTAACCTATAGGTTGGCCTTACCACCACTAGTGAAAGTTCAAGATGTATTTCATGTTTCATTGCTTCAAATATATGTGCATGATACTAATCTTGTAATTTATTGGTCTATGTTACAAGTAGAACCAGAGGGAGAGTTCCAACTGGAACCTCTATCCATCCTAGATTAGAGGCAACTCCTGCTCCAAAATTGAGAAATAGAACAAGTCAAAGAGAAGTGGAGGAATTTTGGGCTCAAGGAAACCACGTGGGAAATGGATGTTCAGATGCAGGAAACATATCATTTTCTATTTGTTGGTTGAGGAAAATGTAAATAAATCTTGTAAATGTTGTATAGATATGTGTATATAAAGCTCCAAATCAAGTGTGCTGATTTTAAAGCATGTTTGTATTTTGTGTTCGGTTATAGAATATTGAGGATGGTGTTCCTCCAACGGGGAAGGTTTTTGAAAACCCCAAGGTCATTCCCCTTCATTGTAAACATTTCATATATTATGATTATAGTTAAAAAGCCTGAGAAATGGGACACAAATTCTAGAGTTTGAGGAAGGAGGTTGCTTGGGATTTGAAGGAGGCTTGACTTGTTTCCTGATAGCCATTGAAGGCTGGAAGGTGTGCCTTAAATGGAATATTTTTTCAAATTAATTGAGAAGGAAAGAAGGATAGAAGAACCATACCATCCTTGGATAAATCCATAAGGCAGGAAGGAAAAAATTAAATGAAGAATGGGATGCATTGGCATTTGGGAAAATAGTGAAGTCAACCAAAAGGAAGTAGGGAGGAAGGGGAGCTTACACAACAACATTTCCCATCACCATGCCTGAAAGGACTATCGTAGCCAAGAAGGAAGAGGGGTGACAATAATATATACCCACACAGCAAAAAATGATTGCAATGATGTAATGGGAAACAAGCATACTCAGGGAAGGAGACCCCATGCACTAAAAAGAAGAGATAATTCACAAAAGAGCACGTGCACATAGTGAGAATGAATGATTCTTTTATATAGAAAGAAGAGAATTCAAGAGAGCACAACAAAACAAGAACGAGAGAAGAAATCCTTGTGTTTTTATCATAGCATAGGGAGGAGAGTCATCCTTCAGTTGAGAATTGGGAGGTGGAAGAATAGGTCTTAGGCGAGGACAACAGTCTTTGGATTCCATGTAAGGCTTGAGGGTAGATATGGTTTTATCTAGATTCCCTTGATATCTAGGGCGGAGGCATGTTCCTTATATTCATGGTAGGAGAGTTCTTTAACCCCCCTCTACTTGTTTTTGGTTTTACAATGAACTCTAGACTTCCTTGTTGATTTGAGGGTGGAGGTATAGCCTTTGGATTGCCTTACTAATTTGAGGGTGGAGGTATAACCTATAGACTCTCTTGTTGATTTGAGGGTGGAGGTATAGCCTGTGGATTCCTTTATTGATTTGAAGGTGTAGGTATAGCATCTGGATTCCCTTTCCAATTTGAGGGTGGAGGTATAGCCTCTGGATTCCCTTGTTAATTTGAAGGTAGAGTTATAACCTCTGGATTCACTTGTTGATTTGAAGGTAGAGCTATAGCCTCTAGATTCCCTTACTGATTTGAAGGTGGAGGTATAGCCTATGGATCCCATTGCTAATTAAGGGTGGAGGTATAGCCTCCATATTCCCTTTCTGATTGAGGGTGGAGGTGTAGTCTCTGGATTCCCTTTCTAATTTGAGGGTGGAGGTGGTAGATCTCTTGATTCCCTGTGAGATATTGAATGCATGAAGTAGCTAGTGGGAGAAGGTGGATGGTCCTCTGGAGTCCCTCTCTCAGCTGGAAGATTTGGTTAATCCCTTAAGCACTCAATCTCAAGATTTGGAATTTGGCTCAGGGGTGACTACTGCAGGAAGGACTTGACTGCAGTGTGTCTAATATTGGGTGTGAAGTTGAATTCACAATATTAGTTTCCTAGTTCAATCTATCAAACACAAGTGTCTGCTTATGAATCTTGTGTTATGAATTCTTTATGATTGTTTAATGTATTGATTTATCATGGCTTGTAATGCTGAGGTATGAGGCATGAACTATGATTTAGTTGTTTATATGGCTGATTGGTATGGTCTTCCATATTGTCTTGAAAGTACTTGAATAGTTTAATGAGTTCATATGTGAGAAGTGGTTACATATATGGTATTCAACCTTGAATCATTATGATAATTTTTTTCACTTAACATGAAAGGATGGACTTGGAAAAGCTCATAATCAATTTATTGTCACGCATATATATAAATATATCCATGCATAATAGAAAGAAAATGATATAAATCCAATGGACTAAAACAATGAACCTTATGTGTGTATGGACTATTGAGTATTGTTAATCCAATGGTTAAGTGTGGCTATGACACTATTTAGGATGATAATGTTTGCATTAACATATCTCTGTGTGGTCGAAGGGAATGATGTAGTTCATAGCTCAAATATCTATTTACTAAGTATGTTCTTGTGTGAATCTCTTACTTGTTGAGTTTACACTACTAATTATATGGTAATCATGACCATGAAATAACTCTAGCTATATATGCCACCAAAATTCATCATAGTCACTTAAAGACTAATTGTGTTCACATATCTAATCTTTGACTACAGGGGAAATGATTTGTTTTATTATTGATCCCCAAATATTGATATATTACTTCTTACTCATGATCTTTGTATTATTATTACTTGCTCGCAACAAAGCTGATAATTTCCTAGGTTAATCTTTAGGAATGGGTTACTCTATTCATACTGAGTCTTTAAATCGATCTAAATGGCTAACTATAGAGAAGATAGACAAATATTTGATAATAAATTGAATGCTTCCATTAAAATGGCTTGGTCAACATGCCTTTATTTACCTGTAATCTTAGGAGAGATAGCCTTGGTTATATATATATATATATATATATATATATATATATATATATATACATATATATATACATATATGTATATATATATATATATGTATATATATATGTATGTATATATATATGTATGTATGTATGTATGTATGTATGTATGTATGTATGTATATATATATACATACATACATACATACATACATACATACATACATACATACATACATACATACATATATATATATATATATATATATATATATATATATATATATATATATATATATATATATATATATATAGATGCCCTTATATTTCAACTATGCATTTGTAGGTCAAGTTGGATCAAAGTAGAACAAGATCAAGAGGGATAGCCTAGGAGGGCTTGCATATACCCTTGTATATTTTTATACTAGGCATAAGAGGCCTGGGTAAAGGACCCTTATACCTGCATTAGTAGTTACCAATGCATGGGACTAGAAACATAGATATTTTGAGAGGAAAAGGTTTTAAGATCTTGATCAACCATATGTTTGGGAACTATGACCAGGCATCGAGGGAGTAAAATATGCCACGAGGGATAGAATGATAGGGCCAAGAGGAGCATAGAGACACACACCCTATATGCCACATGTCTATGAAAAATGTCCATGGGCACAAGCAGGAGAGATCTTAGCTGTCAGATGTCATGAGTATTAGTGTCATCCACATGTGTGAGAGGTTTCACCTCGGAGACTTCGATGGATCCCAGGGCGATGCTGCTGAGATTTAAACATTAGGATGACATGTCAGGATGAGGTCATTGATTAAGCATTTGGTGCAACAAAGCAGGGAAACCTAAAAATACTTATAACGTGAAATATAAGTTTTACTGTGTAAAGGATTACCAGGTGGGACCCACAACTAGCTTGGCAGGGAACGTGGCCTTAGAGCCACATGGTGACTTGAGAGGCACATATCCCATCTCTCAAGACCAATCCAAAATATCTTCCATCTCTCAAGACCAATCCAAAATTTAAGCTCATCCAAAATCTAAATCAAAAGTTATTAATCCCATGTGTAGGAGGTCTTTTTATAGGCTTCTAGATCCTTCTAGGAGGTTTCCATGAAGAAAGGGTTCATGATCTAGAGTAATATTGAGATATTTGCACTTTGGAAACCTCGACAATCATCAAAGTGGACTAAATCCACTTTGAGGCACAATTTAATTGGTCCATACATTTTTGTCGATATTTCACTCGAGAGTTTATCACAATAAATAACATTAACTTTTTTTTTAAAATCTGAAATATGTACTCTGAGGGTTGATTTTTCCTTAGATTTATGGATTTATTAATTAACTATTTTTTATTATGCATGCAATATATAAAAATGCTTAAAATAGAGAATAGATCAAATAATCACTCACAAAACCACAATAACACAAAATATGACCTGGGAAACCCTTTTGGGAGAAAAACCCAATTGGAAGGTGTGGCTACTAAATTATCTCTTTCTATGAATGGAAATAGCACAAATATAAAGGAGTGAGACTTGTGGTGCATAGGATACTAGAAAAAAACCCTCTTTTTTCTTCCCTCTCTCTATCCACTCTAAGTTATTGTGCTCTACTATGGAACAGAAATGCACTAGAATGGAATCAAAAACCTTTTGCTCTGAGTGGCCTGGATATGACACAACTTGATAGCCAACTACAAGTTAAATTTGGCCCACTCAACCCTAAATATGTGTTACAACTTGACCCTTATATATTACTTTTTATATTTCCCACATGGCAGCCCATTTTCCATGAGTAATGGGGGATGAAGTGGCATCCTCTCGAATTCTAGAGGTCAATTATGATAGGTCAACTTCTGAGAGGGATAACATTTGCGTCTAAACTCTGATTGACATGATTATTGCACCATTGAAATGGTATTCAAATGTAGAGTATTTCTAGAGGGTGCCTCATTTGAGTGGCAATTTTTCTACTAAAAATCATCATTTAAGGCCTTAAACTAACCTCAAAATGTTTCCAAACCCAGTTCTATGAACTGGGTCCTTCCACTAAGACTACTCCTCTAACCTGATTTCTTTGATTTTCCCACCATGAAAGCATTAAGTTGGATGAAAAAATGTAATGATCCAATCGAATCATTTGTAACACCCTTCGAGGTAAATGTGCATATAAACAACATTATAAGAACAAAAATACAATAAACATATCAACCATCAAAATCCATATATACATCGATACATTTGCACATGAAAATCAAGGGAATGATTTTTTTCATTAATAAATGCAATGAACCAACCGATGATGGGACTACCACATTCCACCTAACCATAGATTGGTTGAGCCAAGTCTCTCTTCAGCCAATCACCCCCATGCCATATTCCAAGCATGAATGTGAGATCTGAGAGAACACATCAATCAAAACTCATCCAGGGCTTCCAGAGGCCACCCACCTCAACCCATCAAACAGTGATTCCACCTCACGGTCGGACATCACCAAAAACCATCATCAAATTGGTATCCATCCAAGCCTTCTAGAGCTTCCAGAGTGTTTTTCCAACCAAGGCTTCTATAACTAGTAACTCAACCCACAACTTATACAAGGCTTCCAGAGTTTTTGTCCAACCAAAGCTTCTAGAACTAGTAACTCAACCCACAACTTATACAGGGCTTCCAGAGCATTTGTCCAACCAAGGCTTCCAAGAACAGTAACTCAACCCACCAAGGGCTTCCAGAGCGTTTGTCCAACTAGGGCTTCCAAGACTAGTAACTCAACCCAAGTTGTTACAGGGCTTCCAAAGCATTTGTTCAACCAAGGCTTCCAGGACTAGTAACTCAACCCAAGCTGTTGTAGGGCTTCCAGATCATTTGTTCAACTAGGGCTTCCAGGACTAATAACTCAACCCAAGCTAAGGAAACATGAGAACCAACAAAAATGAAGCAATGAAAGTAAACCCACAATCACCATGGATATCCAGGAAATGGTAAGACTAGGCAATCCACTATCAATCCTAACTATCCTCCATGCCAATGACATATCATAACCAAGAAACCACATGCATGTCCCATGCATGCCAAAACTAGTGAAGAAATCATACATGCAACTTGGTACGTCCAAGCAATCTGATGTAGTTGTTGATGTTGACGCCCTCTTGTGCTTTCCTACTCTTCCTTTTCCTTCTTGCTCCAAGAATCCAAGTATGCCACACCCTCCAAGAGTTCTCCAAGAAAACTCTAAGTATCCAATAGTATGAGAGAGAGAGAATAATGAAAGAGCTCCCAAAACTGAAATGACAAAAGATTCACACTAAAAGGAAGAAGCTTGCCAACTGATCCTCAGAAGCCGTTTTATCAACGAGGCCCCTATTTTCTTCATTTTCCATCATTTTCCTTCAATTTCCTCCTCACATGAAACATGTCACCTTTCACCTTCCTTTTCTCCTAATTTCCATTATTTTCATAAATAAATGTGCTAAAATACCTTTTTTCCTCTTTAATGCTTTAGCCATTTCCTTTGCCAAATTCCTTAACCATAAACAACCAAATGAACACCCACTAGGATGTCCTGCCCACCATTCATCTTGGAATATGTGTCCCATCATGCGTGGTATTTATATATTTTTACATGGAATGTTCACCAGGGTTGTTACATCATTAATAAACTTTGACCAAGGCAATGGGATATGTGCAAATTCTAGCCCTATTTCTACTCTACTTACCTAATTCTCCAAAGTAGTTGTGTCCATCAACTCTTACATGTAGCTTTATTGGAAAATTGCATCAATTAATTCTTATGCATAGATATTAGGGAAAGATTGCACCAATATAAAAAAACAAAGAAAATACTCAATATTCCCAAAATTCTAGGACAAATTATAATATTCCATATAAAATAGACTACATAATAAAGACCTCAAAGCTAGAGAAAATCTCATAATAACATTTTTTCTTAAATATCTTGTACCATCATAACCTTAACCTCTTGTCACTTCATAACCTTAGCTCAAGTTTTATATTCAAACAAGAACACCTCTATCTAAGTGATACAAATCTTGGTTAGAAAATGTTTTCTATTATGTTGCATTTGAAGATGACTATGTCTCTTGATGTGTGTTGTTATAATGATGATTGATGGTAAATAAAAAATGTGGGATAGTTTCATAGCAGCATAGTCCCTACCTCTATGTTGGTGCAATTAAGGTAGTGTCAGGTATGTGATGGGGAGTGAGAGGAACCATGATTGTGGACCCCCTCCTACCCATTCTATGATGTCATGGGGTACCCCCTGCAATTCACGAGAAGCATGGATCTTGAAAAGTAAATCTCTCGTCATTAGATTGAGGGAAAATGAACCCGAAGTGCGAACCCCCCCTCTCCCTTGTTGTTGATGTCATAGGTGGTGGGGGGGTCCACAAAATCATTGTTATTCTAGATAGGTAGGAATTTTCCATCTCCTGATTTTCACAAACCTTCAAATTAAAATACTTTCATATGTGTGGAAGAAAGTTTTTGTCCCTTGTGTTAGCACAATGAGTTACTCCTAGACTGCTAAAGGAGTAAGCCTTACACATCATGATTTCATTTCAAAATTTAAAAGGGTTTTTTGAGTGGTGGGATAGATTCTAAAGTAGTTTTGAAATGATTGTGCTCCTCTTTAACTTTCATGCATTTGGCAAGTTGTGGAAAGCATAAATTGTGTGGTTAAGTGAGTAATATAGGGGAGAAGAGGAAAGAGGACATGTAGCTGATAAATATCCTAAGAAATTGAGTATCGTAAGACAGTCACTTCAACTACATAAATAGCCTTGTAACAAACTTTGTTTCTTGGAAAGGAAAATAACAGTTAGAAAGCAAGAAAACGTATAAATTATTTCAAAAATCCTTTGTGAAACCTTCACTAAAAATTTCTACTTGAACTGATATTATGATTTACAAAAAACTGGATAGTAAATAAGTCATCATTAGATCCTCTTAATAATTTCTCACTCATACTATACTAGCTGCTATAATTTATCATTTAAAAGATTAAAATAGGCTTGACAAGGAAAACAACAACTAGAAAGTAAAAACATGTATAAAGTATCCCAAAAACCCTTTGTGAAACCTTCACTAACAAGTTCTACTTGAACATATATTATAATTTATAGAAAATTGGATAGTAGATAAGCCATCATCAGATCCTCTTAATGATTCTCACTCATACTATACTAGCTATTGCAAATTTATAATTCAGAAAATTGAAACAAGGAAACAGTCAAACCACACATTAGATATAACTTGAATCACAAAATCCTCCAGCGTGAAGTGTAGAAAAATCTATTTTATTAAGCTGAGTCTTCAGGTGAACCAACATCCAACCCTGAATATTTACAAAAGATATATATATAGAGGCACCAACTCCAACTCTCCTAAATTCATGGTTCCACTATTTCCTTGTTACATAGGTGTCTTTTAGATATTAAAAACATATCCCATCGAATTGCAACAGAAATTACAGGTGTAGATGAGAAAAAGAGGAAAAATGACACTTTGTTGTTGGAAAAACTGATTGGCTGCCCCTTTTGCTGCTGATTTTTCTGTTTATGGTCTTGACTATTAAATGACCATATGGCTTCATTAAATACAACCTTTGACAACCTCATAACTATCTCATATCCATCATCCTCCTTATCCATATTGTTATGGGTTGTTGTCTTTCCAAAACTGGCCCGAACGTTTTCTGTTGATAGCTATATATTTCTGTTGAAACAGGTGCTACCAGAAATTCTGGTAATACCTAAAATAGCAAAAAAGCTGGAAACACTTTCGGAATTTCTGGTAGGATAACATTTTCACTTCAAAATTTTAACAGAAAATGCTTCGAAACACATGTATATGCTTGGATATTCTGAGCTTTAATCTTCACATTCAAAACTTTGACTTAATATGCAAAAAGGTATTTTTTAAGGAAAATTACCCTTTCATTTCATGTGACTTGTAACCTCTACAAGATTATCCAAGTTTGTTTTATTTCTGGTAGCAGATTTTTACCTTGTGATTTTGGTTGTTTATTGTTTGATGATGGTCTCTTTCTTTTCTGCTTCTTTTTGGACCTTTCTTCTTTTGGAAGGCTCTGATGGCTTGTCCATGGGAGCTTTACCTCTTTTCTTCCTCAATTGATTTCCGCAATTGAAGGATCCTCAGTCTGCAACTCTGTATTTTGTTCTTCTATGACTATTACTTTAGTCAGTAAACTAGGATTATTTAGGGCTTTTGATTTCAGTCTATATTTGTTTCTTTCCCTAGTATGTCTCTTCCTAGCTCTAACAATTGGTTTTATTTCTTCTTTCTTGTTTTTACTGGTCCTTTTATACCCTACTTCTTATAGCAATTCCTCATTAAAATCAATAGGCTAGTTTTCTTGTTGCTGTTTATGTGCTTCCAGAATTTCAGGAAGCACCCGCGCTTTAGATTTCTCTTTAGCTACAAGTTTTCATCTTCGAGTTCTTGTGTAAACCTTAGGAAAATGGTCTAACAGGATGAACCATTTTCATGCTTTTTGTTTTCTAGGAAAAAGAGCTTTCACCTTGCTCCTTTTTCTTTTCAGATTCAGTAGCTAAAGGCTTCTCTTTGCTACTTTTGATACCTCTGCTTACACTTTCCTTCTTTACCTTTCTTTTGGAACTTCCTTCAGCTGATGTAGTTGATGTCCTTTCTGTCTAAACATGTTTTGAAGAAGATTTAGCAGTTTCTTTGGGTTTTGGTGCAGGTTGGCATGCCTTGTAAAATAAGAAATGTTCCCAAGTTTGGTTTCTCTTTTTCAGTTGTTCTTCAACCAGGACCTTGATAATTGCCTGATGATACAGGCTGTATTCTGATGCTTCCTGGTGTGTTTGAATTCTGGCTATCATTTTGGTCAAGCTCTTCAATATGAAATAGGGAAGATTAAGAGTCCTCATACCTGCAAAATGAAAAAGAAACCTCATATGGTAAAGAAATACTACTGTATACCTTCTCTCACAAGTGAGAAAAATCTTAACCAGTTTCACTATTTCTTCCCATTCTTTCTTAAGGTAATTTCTAGGAATTCCTTTGGCCCAGTTAGAATCTTTGTATTCATCTCTAATAAAAGTATTGAGATCTCCTCCTGTAATGAGTTTTCCCTTAAACCAATTTTCTCCTTCCCTGGGAAGGTTAAAAGCCTCTGCAATTGACTATTCTGAAACCTACAATTTGAAACCAAAAATTGTAGCTTCTTGTCCATTGAAAGTTTGAGCAAACTCTTGGGCTACACCTTGATGTGAGCCTCCTAACCTAGTGTGCAGTGGATACCAGCCTGCCTGAATAAGCAGTCCTCTAACACTTGGATTAGCATAAACTAGTTTAGCTCCTTGAGGTTCGATTCTCTTCATCTTTCCACCTTTCCTAGACTTTGATGCCATGGATATTTGCTTGCATGTTATGAAGAATAGATGTCAAAGTACGAAATCTTACCCAACAGATGTTGCAATTAGCTTGAATTAGGCTACCTGAAAAACTGGGATGTGTTCTTAACCACCTCAATCACTGTCTCCTTTGCTGCACTTCAGATATTCGAAATGGTGAAATTTCCTCCATTTTTGAATATTTGAGATAAAGTTTTGGTTCAAACTCCTATGCATATGATCCTTCATGATTAAATGATATTTCATGTCATAATAGACAACTAAGTCGAGTTTCTTTGGAGAGTCCAACTAATCTGCTACAGGTGGATGTATGAGATTTTTTGCAAATCTGGCAATTTTTCTGCTTTAATTTGGATTGGCCGGAAATTCTGGTAGTGCATTATGTGGAACGGAAAGAATAGTTGTTGGAATTTAAACGTATGGATAAGACTGATGCTGCAGACACGTTTTAACATTGGAAACACGGCTTTATTTAGGATCAGTGGGGTAAGAAGCAGCTGGCTATGGCCGTGACTGACACCTAGCTAATACGATCAACCAAATTGATTAACCACTACCACTTGACTTGACTTAAATTTTGTGACCTATCCAATCACGAAATCTCATGATTTGGATTAAATATTTCACTATTATGACACGTGGACAACAAAAAATGGTTGTGTTTTTGGCTTTATTTTTTTTTAAACGGGAGATGCTACTGGAAATTCCTGTAACATCGGAAAATTAAAAGAAAAATAGGAAATAAAACAAGAACGAAAAGACTGTCCAAAAAACAGGGGAGACTGTCTGAACAAGAAAATCGAGCACTACCGAAAATTTCGATAGCATTTTAAAAAATTTTGAAATTTACAAAATTAATCCTAAAAAATAAGAAATTTAAAACCTACTCATGACTTAGCCTAGAACTCTGCTAACACCTTGCTCTACATATATATTCCCCCCACACACTTTCTCCTGCACTCCCCCACACACCCTTTCTCTGCACACCCTTTCTCCCACGGTCCCCACACACCATTTCTTCGCATGATGTTGTGGTTGGTTTTTATTAGGTAAGTGACAAGATCTTCCTACCATTGTGATACACAACCATTGATTATAAAGAAGAGGGTGCATAAATTACTTGACCTCGATTCAAAAATTTTGATTAGATTTCCACTTGGGAAACCACAGGAAAATCCTATTTGTGGAACTAGGTTGTCCAATTTTGTTCCATTGTAGTACAAATTTCTGGCTTTTGAAGTCGACATTCATATTTATGTGTGTGGGCGTGAAGCATCCTGGGTAGGTACATGCAAAGAATCTTTGACATGATGAGCTCAAATTCTTTCACCAACCCATGTCAAATATCAAATAATCATCGAAATTAATTTCTATTGGACATAGGACATTGATATGCTTGAAAATATAGCAATACAGCCAAGGAATGAGCACACACAAAGGAACGCATAACACACTTTATTTTTCTAGTCAACAACATGAACGAAATGGAGCAAGTGGGAGAGTCGTGTCATGTGTGACCTTATTTCATGGTTCAAATATTTGAACATGTGACAAGAGAGATGATCAAATAATTGATTAATGAGATCGGAACAATTTTTGTGGTCTCATTGACGACCTCTTATTGTTGTGTTCTTTTTTTTCTTCCCATGACAAATACTATGAGGGGATTACTTGAAGAAGTTAATCAGAATTTTTGTATTTCCTTTAGACTCTCAGAGATCATGTTGTTCAAATTTCTCTAAGTACATTATAGCAGGCAAAGCTTGATTTTAATAATTAAAAAATAAATTATTTAACTAATATAAAACATTACAATAAGAAAAATAAACATATAAAATTATAATCAAAGTTTAAGAGTTCATGCATGTGTGGAAGAAGCGTTGTGTAGGAGGTGTGGAAGTGTAGATGTCTCCTTAGAATTGTTCCTCCTTCCACACACATCCTCACTTTTGCACCTCCGCACACCTTCCCCCTCCACACTCTTCTTTCACGCACCTCCATCTCGCACACCACTTCTTTTGCACCTTAAATTTACATTGCTACACATGCCTAGTAGGACGTGGTTGTTGGATTGAGTGCATGAAAGTTCTACAAATTTGATCATTCGGAAATATTGGAAGAAGCATATGAAAGGATCAACAATCCCATTTTCAATTCATATAGGGGAAGTAATAGAGATTTAATTCTTAATAGTTCAAGGTACATGGAAGCTGAGCTAAACACAACCAGTCTTTCTAATGAGGTCGTTACAACCCAAATGAACGATGAAAAGAATACAAAAATTATGATGTTGAGCATGACATTTAATAATTGTTGATGGGACTTTTGGACCATATGTCAACAAGGGGATGTGCCCCAGACCATTGTTCTTCACATAATCCAAGTCGTTTAAATAACCACTCCTGATGGGTTTAAAGGCATTGTTAGCATATGAATCTATTCTTCTTATGAAGTAAAGAGAATGGGGATGATCTGAAAACATGAGAGCAGAAAACTTGCAACAAAGTCATTTTACTTTATTGTAAGGGCTTCTGAAATTAATTTACAAAATTGTCACATAAGCATGTAAATTAACACATATAAATGTAACTTAAGATGCACAACAATAATTTATTCAAATCATGAACAAAGAGAAACATGAAGCATCAAGACACAAATAATAACGAAGTTCACGCCCTCCATTAGGCTACATCTATGGATTCACCTCCAAAGGGTCAAATCGCTTTATTGTCTTTCTTCAAAGAAGAATGTGTCCAATGCTCCATCAAAAAGGGTTGAAAACCTAGAGCTTCCTTCTACTACCAAAGATTCTTCAAGGATTATACATTACAAACATCTCTTCAATACCTTAGAAAGACTTCTCTTGAGCTCTCAAAGCTCTCTAAAAAAATCTGTCTCAAGAAAACTTTCTCTCCAAAAAAACTCCTTCAAAAGAGCACATAGGAGGAATTTATAACTTTTAGAGATCCATAAACAAAGGAGGGAATAAATCTCTAAATCCACATTCTAAGGAGAGAATAAATCTCTAGATCCATTAAAAGAGGATCTTATGAGATTCTTGAGGATAAAATATTTCAAATCCACATATTAAGGATCTCATCCACATTTTTAAGGAAAACAATCCCATGAAAATATCAATTTCCAACTTGAGATTAGAAATCGATTTTGAGGGGGAATCTCTCATAAAACCAATTTCTATTTTACAATTTTAAAATTCAAATATATGAGTACATCCACATGAAGCATTTAACCTTTTACATTCAAATTTAAAATACTCATAACCTAGGCTTCAGTGAACTTGCCTTCAACTTGGAACTCTTTAGAAAATGCATCAAGATCCTCCTGGATGAGGGGAAATCCTAATATAATCCTAAAATCATATGTTACGCGTAGCTAGGGTTAATGTTTTACGTTAATATATCTAAACTAATAATATTATACTATTAATGTACAATATTCAAATACAATAAATGATATTATACAAGATGTGATTTACAAACATACAGAAGGTAAAAAAAACTAGAAACTTACATGACTGGAAAATAAGGTGAAATCATGTTTTATATCCCATTCATATAATATAATTCATTTTCGTATATAAAATATTTTTAACTATAAATCAAATTATAGTTAAAATGCAATTAATTCTTAATGCAATCTTTTCATAAAAGAAAGAAAGTTACAGTCGTATTATTCCCTTATATTTTAAACAAATGCAGAAAAGTATGAACTTGTATATTATATTTCACATAAGGAATAAATGCAAGCATAAATATATATGGTTATCTAATACCATCTTGACCGAAGTAAGTTAAATGACCATGACAATTCATTTAAATAAAAAAGAAATTAATAAATATTTCAACACTTAAGAGCTTGAAATCATTCAACAAGTAAGCAATAAAAGACTGTGGTACAGATAAATTATCACAGCTAAAGTATTAATTTCATTTATATGCAAACCACATACTCAATTAACTTAAATTCAAAAAAATCATTTCAAGGATTCAAATATGAGTAATGCAGAAATCGAATTTATATTTTAAGACAATGGTCCTGTCAACATAAATATGATCAAATAAGTATAAAACATAATTGGTATTGTAAAGAAATATAGAAAGATTTCCAAATCATGGTAAGAAAATAAAGTGTTCTAAACTTTTAGAATTTCCCAAGAAATAGCTAAAAAAAACTTAGAAAATATTTAACAACAACTATGGATTTTATATAACATGTGCAAATAAGTCTTGATTTGTTAAAATCATTTAAACGAAACCAAAAATTACAATAAAAGTAAAATCATATGGTTCCATAGTTACCCGAGTTTAAAGACCATCTTTCCTCCCCCTCTTTCACACTTAGGCTCAATATATATGTCTATGAGTAAAATAGTTTCCAAAAAAACTAGGACCATAATCTAACTATGATGATCATGTGGGGTCATATCATAACAATTTCAAAAGAAAATGACATAAATAACTAACATGATATGCATAGGTGGTTCGAAATAGTTGAGTCATATCCAAAATAATCAACATCATGAGAACAATGCCAACATCTAGAAGATAAGGATTACCTATTACAAATTGAAAGCATGAAATCAATAGTTTATATTATTATTATTAACTTAAGTGGGGCACAAAATCTCAAATTTTGTAGCTTCCTTCAAAACTAACAAACTAAATAAAATAACTAAGAATACCTTGCCAAACTTCCAACTTTTAAATAAACGATTGGAATCATTTTATTTTTCATAGATTTGACCTTGAGAATCTGATGTTATTACTACTTTGACATTGACAGACTTAATACTTATATGAGTGTTCGATGACTATAGTTTTTCCACTAATCTAGAAGCCTTGTTATTCTTTTAATTTTCCCTAAACTAGTTCATCATCCTCAATTGGTTATTCTCTTATTGAAGATTTTAGATTCTATGCTCTATAAAAGGATCCATAATAGAGTAACATTGCTTCCAATACATGCTCTGTGTACACCTATCTAAATCAACCTTGTATTGGCAGTGACTATCACAATTATTATCACCATCTTGAGTATCAATATTGTCATCTATAAATTCAGAATTGTGATTTGGTTGGGACTTATTCCTTTTCAACATACGCTCATCGAGAGAATCAACATCAACATAAAATTATTTTACATGGACCTTCTTACCTCTATTTCACTGTGCCCGATATTATTTTCGAGCTATTTATTTGCTTTTAATTCGAGATTAAATGTTTGGACTAGCCTGACTATTTTCTTCCTTCTATGCAGGTTTAGAATGATCATTATAGTCCGAGAGAGTTGGCTTGATATCATCGTTGAACTTGGGTCGCAACTCAATGTGTTGAAACACTACTTTCTTCGCCATGCATTGTGTTACACAAGTAGGTGTCGAAATGGGGGTTTTAACCCTCGTTTCATGACATAAATCTGACTCTTCCAAATGGCATAGGTTATCAGGGCCCAAATTGTTGACACAGTGAGACTCAAAAGGTTTTGAACTATCCGCTCGAGAGTTAGGTAAAATCCTAGGAGAGATTTCTCATTTGTCACTAGCATGGGAGTTTTCAAAACCATTTCAACGAAGGAATGAATCCAATGAATCCTCAAACTTAAACAAATGATGTTTGATGAGAATACAAATTAACCAATGATGAAACATGGAACATTCACGGTTTTTTCAATCTCTTTAGTAAAACCTAGCCATTTTAGAAATTCTTGTGTGCAAATAAATGGAAGATTTAACTTGTAGCCAAGAAATACCATTAAAAGACACACATGATACAGAAATATGAGGCCATAATGACTTTCATGGGTAACAAAATGCCCAATGAAATAAATAAATTCCTTCCATTTTGTTTTAAGGAAGTGGACAAGCATACCTTTGACGATGTAGGTGTAATTCTTTGAAACCAATAATTCTCACCAAGGAATTCCATGTACAAGGAAATTTTTGGACCATTTTTCATCTACAGTAGAAAGGTGTGTTACTTCGACAATGAAGATTTCATCAACCTATATCTCAATGTCACTAACTTTGCCCTTGTAGCCATTATAGGTGGAAGCGAAACCTTTCACCACATCCTTATTATAACCCTGAAAACTCTGAATGAAGTCCCACCATCCAGATTCCTAGAATAGAGCAATATATTCCTCATAAGCCTCAATAAATTTTCCTTCGAGAAGCTCTATTTAAACTACAGGAGCCATTGTAGGACATTTGCGAAGACTTAATGATGATTTTTCTCACAAGGGATGTCATGCAAGGCAAGTATGGTTTTGAGGGGTCAACACTGGTATCAGAGAACAAAGTGCACAAACAAAACTAAATATAGAGTATTCTGGAATAGAACCCTAGGTTTTGAAATGACCTTCGGGTAGCCAATACTGGGTCATATTGATAACGTTTTGAGTGGGAATAAAACCATAGGTCTCGAGATGTTTCACTGATATAACAAAGTTCTAGGTGTTAAAACATACAACCACTAACTCAGATGAGTAATTCCATGTCATCGCATAAACCTATGATCCATTCAACAACCCATAGTCCCAATTGTTAACTATACAAATTACGATCTATCCATCGCACAAGCGTATCAGGATTTCACCCATTACAAATTTAATTATGAAAAGATTGAATGTACTTAGTGTTTGGTTGAGTCACCTATTGCAATAATAATAATCACTTAAACGTAATTATTAAAATAAATAATGCTAGGTGATGTTATATAGTTTTAAGGCTGAACCTTTTTTATATAGTATGGACTATGAAAACATGTTACATATTATAACAAGCCCAAAATAAAATTAAATCATTCATAATAAAAATCCATATAGCATATAAAACACCATGAAATAAGCACAATTTCAATCCATAACGAAGGGAAGGGACTATGTAAGAAGTAAATCAAAACACCAGGTTTATATGTAGACTTACCAAATAGGTCTACAATGTTATCAAGATGGCTCATAAGAACACAAAAGGATTGTGATGTCTTGTAAGTGTATGAATATGATGTTCATTTGTTCCAAATAGAAAAATACATACATCAATCTATTGACATTAATATTTATGAGCATAATCATAAAGCCGATGAAAAAGAAGATTATATCAAAGTTTAAAGCAAATTAGCTTAGTCATCACACAAGAATAAAGTCTTTGCTTAAAGAACAATGAGCCATCATTCTAAATTACTAAAACAAAGAAAAATATATGAAATATACCAGGAATAAAAAAGGAAGGACCCATTGCATTCCAAAAATGTAAGGGGAGGATGTTGGGTGGCCAACAATAATTTGTGGAGGTTGCAAAATTTAATAGAGAATGTTACTATATGTGAATTAGAAGATTGACGGAGATCATACAACATTAAAAAAAATATGAGCAGTGAATATGAATGAACACTATCTCACAACATTTAGATTGGTTGGAGACATCATTATAATTCGATACATACTGTATTTTCACCAACCCAACAATGGAGTCCAATACTCCACCCAAATTATATGGAATTTCGTATTAGTTGGCATCAGATGATGCAACATCTAGAGGAGAATACATATAACTTCAATTTCAAAATTCAATTACATTGGAGAGGAAGTTGTAGGTAGTAGTCCTTGACAAGTAGTGGATGCATTACTTGATGTTATAATATGTCAAGACAACAACACACGGGGTGATGAAGTGATGTGCGCAATTTGTTACGAGAATTTAAAAATTGGAAAATTGCAAAACAATTGGAATGTAACCATCTTTATCATTCACACTACATTCTCTCATGGTTTATGTCCTATTGCAAAAACCCATTTTGATAAATAATGGGGAGGATTGTCGAGAACATGCCTAAAAGTATGCATTTATATAAGTATATGGGGTAGGGTTTTGTAGTGGAACCCCTACCAGCCCCACCAATGTTTGAAGTCTTCGGTGTAAAATGTTCATGTCGTATCCCGTATATATAACGATTGCATAACGTGAACCGATGTTGATTCAATACACACCCCTTTGCAAATCATAGTCAGGGTTGATGAATGGAGGAGGTGTTGGGTGAGGGTTGGGCGGGGTTTGGGCCATGAGGGAAGATAAATTGGAGCTGCCATTAGAGACATACATAAAGGAAGGGTGTTAAGTTGAGCTATCGATTGTGGAGGAGAACATTGCCTCGAATTGGAACCCATTGTGGGGAGGGGGGGGGGGGGGGGGAATTGAATGACATGGAGGTGACCACAAGGCATGGGGGAAATGTCATCAACATTGGTCAACTCGGTAAAACAAAGAGTACAAACCCCCTCGGTGACATGAGGGGGAGGGGTGCTTCGCAATTCAATATGCATCGATGAAATCCCTGCCATGTCTATGTTGTTGATCAACGTGGGGACCCACAAGAGTTATGTGGGTTTGACCCTATATAAATTATATTTTCATTGCATTATAAAGGATTACAATGTGGAATTCATGTGGTGGTGAAGGCATGTGGAGGGTCCCACTTATAATTTAATATATATTTATGGTTAAGTTTTGGTTATAACAAATAATTATAACATGGGAAAAGACATTAAAAATATGATATACATGCTCTACAAGTAATTGGTATATATAGGGATAATATGACATTATGTTATATATAAATGTTGTAGTATATAATATTGTAATTATTATAACTAAAATGTAATTAAAAATTTAATATAAATGTAATAAATAAAATATCTTTCTCCTGGATCTAGGTGACCCTTCAATCAATGCACCCTTTCAAGCTTTGTAGGAAAATAATCAATATAAAAATGGATGAAGCATCTAAGTGGTGGTCACACACCATGAAACTCCTCCAGGTGAGTTATGCGCCAATTAACTCAGAATGTCTGGATCATTCCTCCCGAATATTCCTCGTGATTTGCCTTACAATTTTCCCTACACCAGCTCTAATGTGTGATTTAATATGCATGCTCCAGTCTTGTTATATCCTCCTTAATTCCTTCTTGTAAGGGATAGAATTTGACAAACACAACAAAACATCATTCTCCTTGCCACAATTTTCAAAGGCCATTGCACTAGGTTCATTGACTCTCATCTAGTTGACATGATAAGAGAAAGGGTTTGAACAAGACTGGAAGGCCAAGGACAAGGATGTCCACCCACCTCTCCTTGGCATGATGAAAATGTGGAACTATCCGACTTAGAAATTTTCATCCACATCTGTTGAAGGGTAGCTTCAATGGAGGCTAAGGAGTGTAGATGTTTGGGCAATGGCCATTGGGCAATTTGGAATATGTTAGCACACCACCTTTGGACCATGGAGGTAGACAAAGGAGGAGCATAATGAAGGATGGTAGAGGTGGGTTTCCAACTCAATAACACCCCCCTAACATTGTGCAATTTATCTAGAGCCATAGGCATTGATTTCCAATTTGTTCCTCTAACTTTGGATGTTATGAAACCATCTCACAAAAAGATAGAAAAGATAGATCAACAACTTCAAAATCATCCTCTTCGAGGGGGAAACCTCCTTTACGTTACACAAATGAAAAAATCTTGGATGATACAAATTACAATACCTCCTTTCTATATATAGGAGTCTAAGTGGTCCCAATATAATCAGAGCCTACATAACAATAATATTGTAGGGGCACAACAATAACAATAGTGGGATTCTATGGGGCACAATAATAACAACATGGTGACTACATGGGCACAACAAAACAATAAGGGGTTACACTAGTAGTATACGGACCTAACATGCCCCTCTCCTTAAAAAAATGTTGTCCTTAATGCTTGAGTAGTTTTGGATGCTTCTGTATAAAATGTTGTCCCATGTGAAATCTTCAGTGGGTAAGTTCTTCCACTTGATAAGATACTATGAAATTGATCGATTTCATAGCTGTCGAGTTCTTGTTTCTGTGATTACTTCGAGTTTCAATATGATTTTTCCTTCCTCGTCAAGATCCGAAAATATTGTTTGAACTGGGATCTTGTCACCTATAACCTTCTTTAAGCATGAGACATGGAGAGCTGGGGGCACTCAGGAAGATGTAGGAAGCTCCAATCTGTGTGCCATAGTACTAATCTTTTGCAACACCTTGTAAGGACTATAGTACTTTGGCGATAATTTATTATCCATGTTAGCTTGCTTGAGGGTGTTGGCTTGTTTGGGCCTGACCCAGGTTCGGAAGAGTTATTTAGCCAAACAAATCCCGCAACTATCAGCCCTTTCAGCAATAGCCCACGGAGCGCGGACTGAGGCCTCACCTGAGGTAGCAGGGGAGGGTACTGGAACCAGGTTTCCGCACCCTAGGGATGTCTAGATGTGTACTAGAGGGTTCGCGCACTGGTCTATAACTCCGCACTGATCCAGGGTGATTATAATTTTCTTATTCATGTGCTATTCTACTTGAAGGAAGCAGTTATGATTCAGAACTATTCAACAGGGTCTTTAAGCAAAAATTTAACCAACATAATTTATTTGCACACAAAATGAACCCAGATTCACATACATTCATCACATTTGCATTAACCAGATATAGAGAGGTAAATAATAAAGACAGATGTGCGATAATACAGAATTACAGAAGCAAACTTATCTTTATTATTATTCTTCACCAATACATCCAGATCTGCCCTGCGCACTCAGCTGCAGGGGTCCGCGCACATAGCTGCGGACTTTCCAGGCCTCTGCGCACACAGCTGCAGAGCCTCTACCTACTACCTAACCCTTGACTTGGACTTACAGACACTTTCAGACTATCTTCTTTAAGAACCCATTACATCTTATTTTCCAAAAGAACTTCCTTTCCCTCATAGAGCCGTGCTCTATTTATACCCTTTCTTGGCCCGTGATCCCTGTGCGGGCCAACTCTATTTACATTACTTTTTATTATTTTTGGGTGGACTACCCTTTGACTCAATCTATTATACTTCGCACTCCACATATTGCGGAATTTTTACAATATCTAAATCTTACTTCTTGGGCTTTCTGCCCCAAAACCCTTACGCGGGACCTCCGCTACCCAACAGTCCCCCAACACAATCATGGTGACTCGTCCCGAGTCACTCATCGGCGCAACTAGACGCTCTACCTTGGCTTCGCGGTTTGCCTCCCTGTGAGTGACGGTCGTCGTCCTGGTACTCCTTCCTTGTCTCCTGCAACGCTTCATCCGTCTCCTGCTTCAGTGTTTCTACCACATCTCGCAACTGATGATGCTCATTCTGCTCTGCTCAGTTAACATAGAACACCCCCTCTGAGGATTTTAGCACGAGGAAGGGAGCTACATACGAGACCACCCAGTACCAGCGTAGCCATTTCCAACCTTTGTATTTGTTATACTCCTATACCAATAGGTGTCATATTTCACTATTGACTGATGAGCTCTGTAATATGTTCATCCCTTTCCTTATTGCAAAGGTTTTCCATATTATCAAAAAATTAAAAAATGTAAAAAATGTAAAGAGGGTATACTCTAAAATAAAAATCAAAGGGTGAAAAGAATAAAATGGTCAAAAGGAAAAAAAAAAAAAAAAGTGAAAGAAATGAACCCCAAATAAACAAAGACTATTTCATTTTCTGTAAAAAACATGGTGTGCAGCTTGTTAAAGCTATGCCACAATTGATGAATGGCCAAACAGATTAATCTTGGCTAAGTTCATGTTTGAATTCCCTGTTTTAGAGATAGAGAATAAAAAACTGGCCAAACTGTTTAATCTTGGAAGATATGTAGATAGGTAGGGAAACGAAGGAGCTCAACAGTTTAATCTGAGCCCTTGGAAGTAATAAGTGCAGACTTGGTAGGCTTACCATGAAAAGAAAAAAAGATTGATAAGGGTTTGCCAGTCTAAGTGCACCCGAGCAAAGAAGAAAAAATGCTAGGCAAAGTAGGCAGGGTAGGTAGATTGGTGTTGCAGATACTTGTGATGAATAACGTTTCAAAAATGTCTTAACTTTCACCTCTATCACAAGTGCCATGGCGGACATTATACTTGGAGCAGCTCAAGTGAGGTAAGGTTTTTATGACTAAATCCCCTTCATACTCTTTTCCTAAATTATTTACTAATTTCCCCCAAATATTAAGAATCTGTTCTTAATATCACTAAAATCACTCATCTCATGCCATAAACGTTTGCCTAAGTAAAATTCCCATTTTACTTAGAAAAATACATTTTATCACCTCAAAACCCCTTTTCTTCCCCCTTTTAGCCTAAGTTTTTTAACATTGGCTTAGCGCTTTCAGTTCATAAACTCATATTAATTTTTAACTTCATATTATTATATAAATCCCATATAAAGTCATTTCCCTTCCCGTATTATGTAAATACATAAAAAAAATCCCCGCATTAATACATATCCCGCCCCCGATTAATTATAACCATAGCACTGTTTTAAACATGGAATTGATGAACTTATCTGGAGTTTATTAAGAACCATAACCCCTCCCCGTGCGAATAATGGGATTAATTAACCCCCAGTTAATTAAAAACTAAATCCCCCCGCCCAATAAAATTGCCCTCGATACATTTAAAAACATGGTTTAATATATCGGGCCTGCGCATTAAACCTCCGACAGATTCCATGAGCATCCACCGTCCGATCCCCGCTCCTCCATCCAATGGTCCACATCCATTTCGAGCCCCCCTCCATCGCCGTGCTTTAAGCTGCAGGGGACCGACGGTTTTGGCGCCCGTACTTTGCCACGCGTCTCGCTCCCATTGTAATCGCTTGCCCTCCGCCCAAAACCTCCCAACCCCAAAAGCGATGCGGGCCAAACTGCTTACCATCGCCCCCCCCCCCCCCGCTAACGTCATTCGTTGACGTCAGTTGTCCTTTGCTGACGTCCCCCACCACGTCACCGCCATGTCATCTATACCATACCCCCACTGACGTCATCCATCCTTCAAATAATAAATTCCCACCAAAACTTCTTTTTGTCAAATAAAAGTGTAAAAAGCTATTTTTTGCTGTAAATACTCTGCGCCCCATGCTCTCCTGCAAGCAACCGAGTCTACTGTTCCAGTTTTCAACTATCGCCCGACCAGAAAAGCTACATCGACGAGTTCCTCCGCCTGTCAACCGACCCTCTAGTATATGGTTTCCTCCTCTTTTGACATAGGTACCTGTGAAATTTCTCAAGCCATGAATCAGTGCATCAATTGCCGGAAACTTCTCAACAATCTCCACAGAAAGGTCTCAATGTCATGGTTTAAAGGCGTAGAACAAACCTCAAATCTCCCAAAAAACAGGTGTTTATCCACAGTTACGCTGTTACCCTTGGAAAAGGGAAAATTTGGGCTAAATATCAGACAACGGTGATCCGGGGTCGGTTCAACATTAAAGAGCATCAAAACAAGTCAAAGAGTATCAGTTCAAGCATTAAAAGTGTATCAAATCAGCATTGAAGATGTCAGAGCAAAATTAAAGGCAGCAGTTCAAAATTAAAGAGCACATTTAAGATAGGCAGTCGACGCAAAGTTATTGCAGAGGACAGCTGCAAGCCGAACACTAAAGACCCGCCTCCAGCACAACATCAGTCAGCTGTTTCTATTTTACTTGTAAATTGTTATTAGTTAAACTTAGATATTATCTCACAGTTGTTATGATATATTTGTTTTGTAAATTTTCTATATAAATACCCCCTCCATTAGAGTTTGGAGGGAGTTGGTGGTGTGTGGATTTCTTAGACTCTATTGTAATACTGAAATTTTGGAATAAAGAGCTGTTGGAAACATCTATTGTCTGGCTTACTGGATGAAGAATTGAAGCAGAGGACTTGTCACAGATTTCTTGAATCAAACTCCGGATCAATAAGTCCCCTATATCTTGTGTTTTACTGTTTTCTTGTTTATTATATCATCTGTGTTTCATAAACTGAATGATAAAGAAAAAGGTTAATTTCAAAATATGCTTAACTGCACTCTGTTTTCAGCCCTTATTATTCTCTGTGTTTTCTTCAGAATTAGAATAAGCAGTGAAATCTTAATTGCTCCTGTTTCCTGATTCTTTCATGTTGTTTATTTGCTAAGGAATTCTTAACTACTCCTTATCAGTAATCATCCATTTTCCCTCTTTCAATATGTTGAAGGATTCTTAACTGCCCTTCACCCATTTGAGCCCATTCCATCTGTTTCAATCCTTCATTTGTTCACTGTTTGACTACCTTGCTCTGTGAAGCCATCCTCTGTTAAGAAAACAAATCCAGAAAGCCATCTTATTTGACTCCATCATGCCCAATGGATGAACTATTATGTCTTACCTCTCTGTTCTATTGAATCCCACCACCCAAACTCAAACAAAACCCTTGAACTTCATAACTAGCCTAATACCTTTCAAAACAAAGCTAAATCATAAAGAGAGAGCCCTCTCTAGATACAGATTGGCTAGATTCTGTATCTAAAAGATTGGTCAGTGGTTACCTCGGCAGTATTCCCTTTCTTACAACTTTTGGAAAAAACCTAAGTGATAGCATCATTGGTGACTCGACTGGGGACCTGAATAATTGTTTGTTACTATTGTTTATTTTATAAGCTACAGACAGAGCCTAAAGTTAGCCAGGTAGCCTTTGAAATGCTTTTGCTTTGCAATTGCAGAAGTAAAGGAATGCTACTTCAGTCTATCTCCGGTCTAGTTTATGGATTGAATAGTTGGTTTCAAATACCTGATCAGTTCTTTTTTCAATAAATCTTTAGGAAATTTCAAAACTCCCACATCTAAAACCTCCTAGAAGAGACTGTTAAAGTTGTATTATCAAAAATATTTCAAAGAAAAACCAAAAACACACCTAGAAACTGGCTTCAGAAAAGATTCATTACACCATATCAAATCTTGATCCCAATCCCCAACCTGTGTTTGAAAATCCTAATCTGATTCCTAGGATTCTTAGAAGACAAGAGAGCCAAGAAAAATTTTCTAGTTCACCCCTTGATAGACATTTGCAAAACTCCATTCAATTTGATCTTACCTCTGAAAGAATACCAAACCTTTCTGTGATTATTGCAGCGTCTCCAAGTTCACCATCAGCCCCTCAAGCCACCCTTTCCACTCCTCCATCTACAACACACCTTCCCATTGTTGTCCCTACTCCTCTGGTTGTCACATCTATTTCTGCAACCATGGCAAACCGATATACTCCCCTAAACTTACATGCCAATCCAGGGGCTCTACCCCAAGACTATCAAAGTAAAATCCCTTCTTTTGAAGGTACTAGCACTTACACAGCTCAACAACATACCAATAAAATGATCGACTATTTTGAAAAATATGAGGTTGATGATGATGATGTTAGGATGAAAGTATTTGTTCAAAGTTTAACTGGAGATGTTAGAACCTAGTTTAGAGCCCTCCCTGCAAATAGTATCAATGACCCACAAGCTCTTTATTAGACCTTCTTGAACAGATGGGAAAAGAAGAAAAATCCTCTCCACATTTTATCAGAGTATGAAAACCTAAGAAGAGGCACACAAGAAACTATCCAAGATTACTGTACCAAATTCAATAATGTCTACAATGCAATTCCTCAAAATCTCAGACCTCCTCCAGATTTGACTTTGATCAAATTCCCTGATGCATTTGATTCTGATATGGCATACCAACTTAGGGAAAGAGCTCCTCGAAACTTAGAAGAGATGCAGAGTATAGCTGTCAGTGTTGAGGCCAACCTGATATCTAAATGATCTAGAGCCAGAGCTAAAAGGAGGACACCTTTTAAAGAAGAACCTTCTGCCTTTGAACAAAAATTAGATGCAATTATTAAAGGAATGGATAGACTTGGAGATAAGGTAGAAACAATCGAGAGAAAATCCCCTTGGGATGGTCAACCAAGCAACACTGGGAGAAATACAAATTTCAGGAAGAACCAAAATCCTAACACTGGAAAGACAGGGCCTGACCAAAATATTAGGCCCCCATTTCAAGAAAATTATGCTGAAGCCTCAACTTCTGATGAACCAACAGAATATACTCAAATTAATCTGATGGGTCTCAACAATGAACGACAAGTTTTCTTGACCCAAGAGGATCAAAAAGCTCACATCCTTAAAAAATTCCAAACTTAGTCAAGTGAATCATTTGACTTTAGGGAGGGATATGATACAGCCATTTATGAAATCCACAAACAATACAATCTGAGGAGAAGAAGGATAGATGTCCCTGAAATTAGCAAATAGAAAGATACCAAGCAACCTAACAAAGGTAACATCAGTGCCCCCCCTGTACATATTCTTTCTAAAACAAATCCTAACCCTAATAACCCAATTGTTGAAGATGTATCAGATGATCAAACACATAACAGACAACCTTCCACTACTATTCCTTCTAAAGGAAAAGTAGAAGAGCCTCTAGAACTTGATTTGGAAGCAACTTCAGCCCATAATCCCATTCCTGAAGAGGAGAGAAACACAGAAAATCCATCTGTACAAAATACAAGAACTTAGACCGAAAAACCTTTCAATCTTGAGACAGAAGTAGGCAAACTAAAGATAGTTGTTCCATTATGAGAATTAACTAAACATGATGTCTACAGAAGTCAAATCAGCAGATCACTCAAAATTTTTGTGAACGAAGATTCAGTAAACATTTTTGATGACCAGCCTGAATTGGTATTTGGCCCTGGAGTGAATGGAAAAATAGTAGAGGGAGAAGTTCCTCCTTTCTACGTAGGTTTAAACATACATGATAAAATACTTCATAATGCCATGTTTGACTCTGGTGCTTCTCATAATTTAATGCCTAAATCTGTAATGGAGAGACTTGACCTTGACATCACGAGGCCATATAAAGATCTTTTCTCTTTTGATTCAAGTTAGGTCAAATGTTTGGGTCTAATCAAAGATTTATGTGTGTCACTAGTCCAATATCCTGCCAAAACCATCTTAATGGACATAGTAGTAGCTGATATTCCACCAAAGTATGGTATGTTATTGTCTAGATCTTGGGGTGCAAAGCTTCAAGGATCTCTACAGTTAGACATGTCTTATGCTACTATTTCAGTGTTTGGTCAACCCAAGAAACTATACAGAGAAACCTTAATAAAGTATGTAGTAAGTAGTCAATAGAAACCTCAAAATTTCCTTATCTACTCAGTACATTTAGATTTGGATTCTTTTATCCTTTACAATGCTGAAATTGATCCCCCACATGAAATAAAACTCCCAGCAGATAAAACAGAGAAAATTGCAAATGAAAGGTCTAGTGTCCGAATCCAAGAAATTTCTGAAAATCATAAAACATTAGATAAATCAGATGACACTAAAAAACTAGATCTCCCTATTGAACAGATCCCAGAAACTCCAGATACTAATTATGAACATGAAATCCTTTGGTACTTAGAATTTGATGGTTCTGTGAACAAACTAGGAGCAGGGGTAGGAGTCTGGGTGCACAATCTTGAAAACAATCATGCGGAAGACCATGCCTACAGGTTGAACTTTAGGTGCACTAATAACATGGCTAAATATGAAGCTCTATTGCTAGGTCTTAAATTGATCAATAAATTGGGAGCCACTAGAGTGTCAGTCCTAGGAGATTCTGATCTAATCATTCAACAGATAAAAGGGAAGTTCTTAACAAATGATCCCAGATTGAGAGAGTACAGAGGAACAACTATAGAGATCCTCAATACATTTCTAGAAACTCAGCTTGCCAAAATCCCAAGAGAACATAACTTGCAAGCTCATAGCCTAGCAATGTTTGCCAGCACCTGTAAATTTCCATTTGAACCAAATCATCAATTCACAGCTGAAATTAGACACAGTCCAGCCATACCTGATAATGTGAAGAACCGGCAAGTGTTTGACAGTGATAATCAGATCAACAAATTTTTAACCCTAGGAGAAGAATTTTCTAGCACTAACGTAGATGGAGATACAGTTAGTGAGTTTGATCTAACAAATCAGCTAGAAACAGACATTTCAGCAAAAAATGCAACTCAAATGCTTCATCCAACGAAATTTACCAAAAATGAAATACAGGATCTTAAAGAAATAGATGTTGATGAGATTATTGAAGGAGATTATGAAGTTATCAATTTGAAAGACAATCATTTTCCCAAAGGATTGACTCCTTTGGAAGATCTCTTTGATTTCAAAAATATTCCAAAGAAACCCCAGATGCAACCTCCCAAAGCAGACATTGAAGACTACAACATAGGAACTAAAGGGAATCCAAAACTGGTAAAATTGTCCAAATCTTTTCCCCTTGATCAAAAACTTAAGTATGTTGAACTGATCAAAGAATTTGTTATCACCCTAAAATCTTTGTCTCTAAGCTTTGTAAAGTTGCCTTGTTTCTAGTCATAGTCTTATAAGTTTTGAGTCATCTCATCACAATTATTTTCATTCTCATTTACAAACCCTTCTTCTAGTCATGGTGTTAAAGGGTCTCTAGGTCATTTCATGCTTTAAGGGTTAGGTCATAAGGTTAGAAGTCTTTTAAGGTCATATCTCTTTTCCAAATAAAGTTTGACAGCCTCATTCCATGTCCTAGAAGCCTTACCAGGTGTTTAGAATTCATATCTCACATCATGTTGGAAATATTTTGAAACTAGCTACGAAATCACTGAACTAGGAGTTTTCATCCCTGAAAAAGCCTGTTTCAACATAAAAAACTCTGCTTTTTGCGTTTACTAGTCAACTTCCAGAAGGGTTCCTAAGCAGCTGAGAACTCAATTTTGAAAACTGAAAGAGGCTTTTCTTCCTAACATACCAAACTACAGAAACCTCTTTTAGTTTCTTCAAATCCATTCTGAGGTGGGAGGAATTTATGATTAAACTTGCGCTACGAAACTGCTGAAAGTCAAGCTTGGTCTTCTGGTTTTAGCAGTCTTTTTCAAGATTCGTTTCTGGTCACATGAAAAGGTATTTTGGAATTCAAAAGGAAATTTCTCTTCATCAACTCTCCAACTACAATAAAATATCTCAATTTCATCATAAGTATTTTCAGTTGGGAGATAATAAGATTTCTTTGAAACCCAAAATTCAGAGAGCAGATTTTTCCTGTTTGACATGTGTTTTTAAAGGACAGATTCTAGACAGCTAGAGAATTATTTTAAAAAAACAAGAGAGGTTTTTGTTCTAGACATCATGGAATACAAAAACCTCCTTTAGTTTTGAAAAATGTGCCATGGATGAGGAGATAAAGGCTCTGTCCCACGTGCCATTTTCAGGGATCCTAAACCTAAAAACAGGGAAACATGTTCCCTAATTTCTAGGGTTTGTCTTCAGCAGTCAGATGACCACGTGGGAGGCTTCATCAAATTCGATTTATTGAGGTTGCAAGTTGTCAAATAATGCTTTAAATTCTTAGCTAAGGTTGTTGTAATCATGATAAGGAGTTACACTCCTAGTTGTATTAGGTCTCTAGGACTGCTAGTTAGGTGTCATTTGCATTTAATAGTTAATTTTAAGTATCAATAGGTGTCATAGTAGGATGAATTCGAATTCCCCTCATGCTTGAGGAGGAATCTAAGTTATGTAAAGAGCTCTATATATAGAAGAAGATGTAATGTACAAAGGGTTGGAAAATTATTGAGAAAGGCTCTCATATTGTGCTTTGTGAAAAGACTCTGTTTTAGTAATACAATACTTGGCTTTGCTTCTCAGGAATCAGAAGGAATTCTTGTCTTCTTCCTATTATCTACAGTGGTATGAATGTGTGATTACTTAGAAATCACTAACAGTGCTCTAATTTCCTTCATGCATTTGTGAACTGTATTGGTCCTATGTGTATCTAGTGTTTTCTCCTTATGTTGAATTCTTATGCCCTGACTTCTATGTAAAGCTAACATTATTGTCAATACTGAAGCATATTTGACTCCATAAGCCCAATTGATACTTTCTAGTTGTGTTTCAACCTCTTACACTTGTTCATTTGTTTCATAGAGTTAGCCATCTTATTCATTATCCAAATCCTTAATCTTGTGAGAGAGCCCTCTCAGGTTGGGGAGGCTAAGCCTCAGCCAAAAGTTGGTTTGAAAGAGTTACACAAGGTCTATCTGATCAGTAGCCTATCAGGGGTCTGATTTTGTGATAACAGAATTCTAGGATGTTTTTACCTGGAGCTATGAAGACCTAAAATCTTATGACACCTCTGTAATTCAGCTTACAATACCCCTCAAGGAAAATAAAAAACCATTCAAACAAAAGCTTAGAAGAATCAACCCTGTACTGCTTCCTTTAATTGAAAAAGAAATCAGACGAATACATGATGCGGGGATAATTTCTCCAATCAGATTTTCAGAGTGGGTGTCTAATTTAGTGCCTACCAGGAATAAAACAGGAGAAATCAGATTATGTGTTGACCTAAGGAATGTAAACAAGGTTTCTTTGAAGGACAATTACCCTTTACCTAAAATGGATCATATTTTACAAAGGGTAGTAGATGCTTCTAGGATTTCACTATTCGATGGGTTTTCAGGTTTTAATTAGATTCTGGTTCATCCTAATGACCAAGAAAATACTGCATTTATAACACCATGGGGTACATTCAAATATGTTAAAATGTCATTCGTACTTAAGAATGCAGGGGCAACCTTTCAACGAGCAATGGACATAGCTTTTGCAAAAGAAATTCATGATTTTCTGGTTATATATCTAGATGACCTCACTGTGTTTTCTAGATCAGAACAACAACATTTAGATCATTTGAGACAAGTGTTTTTAAAATGCAGAAAGTAAGGTATTTCATTAAATCCTAAAAAGCCTTTGTTTGGTCTAGAAGAAGGCAAACTGCTAGGCCATATCATCTCCAAAGATGGCATCAGAATTGATCCTGCTAGAATAGAAGCTATTCTGCAAATACCCCACCCCAGAAATGTCAAAGAACTTCAAGCTTTCCTAGGAAAGATTAACTTTATGAGAAGATTCATATCTAATTTGGCTGAATCAATGAGATTGTTGAACAATATGTTAAAAAAGGATTCAAAGGTTAAATGGATAGTAGAAGCCAAACAAGCATTTGAAGAAATTAAAATGGCTTTGACCAGAACACGAGTCCTTACAAGTCCAGAGTTCGACAGAGACTTCATAATTTTCTCATTTGCATCAAAACATACCATAGCAACTGTTTTACTGCAGAAAGATGATCAAGGATGTGAAAAACCCATAGCCTTTTTCAGTAAAGCATTTAGAGATGCACCTCTGAATTACAAAATCATGGAAAAACAAGCTTTTGCACTTGTGAAAGCTATTCAAGACTTCAGAGTCTACATTTTGTACTCCCATGTAATAGCTTATGTACCAAATGTTGTTGTCAAAGATATACTGACTCAGGATGGAATTGAAGGCAAACAAGGTAAATGGATAGCTAAAATATTGGAGTATGACATTGAAATAAAACATACAAAGCTAATAAAAGGACAGGGATTGGCCAAACTCATGACTGAAACAAAATTTCAAGCCCTGGATATTAATGAACTGGATAATGAACATGAGATGGCAACTCCACAAATCACCCAGGTCTTCTTAGAATCACCTTGTTATGCTGATATAATTCATGTATTATTAAACCTACAGGCTTCTCTAGGGTTATCCAAAACAAAGAAAATGTTTTTAAAGATGAAAGCTTCAAAATTTTGTATTTTAGATAATGCTCTTTTTTGGAAAAATCATGAAGGTATTCTATTGAATTGTTTAATAAAAGAAGAAGCTGACAAAGTTCTCAAAGAATTTCATGCAGGGGACTGCGGTGGACACCTTTACTGGAAATCAACTGCAGACAAAATCCTAAGGGCTAGATTCTACTGGCCAACCTTGTTCGCTGATGTAAAGAAGTTTGTCACTGCTTTCCACAAATGCCAAATTTTTGAAGGCAAAAGGAAACTATTAGCTTTACCCTTGAGACCAATTTCCACTTAAAAACCTTTTCAACAATGGGGTCTGGACTTCATTGGAGAAATACACCCTTCCTCTTCTGGCCAACATAAATGGATTCTTACTGCCACAGACTATTTCACCAAATGGATAGAAGCCATTCCTTCTAGACAAGCCAATGATGCAGTGATTATAGGATTCTTAGAAACCAACATCTTGTCTAGATTTGGCTGTCCTGAAAAGATCATAACCGATAATGCTGTTGCCTTCAAGTCCAAGAAAATGATAAATTTCTGCAGCAAATACCATATCATTTTAGGCCATTCCACAGCCTATTACCCTCAAGGTAATGGTCTAGCTGAATCCTCCAATAAAAGCCTGATCAATATTATTAAGAAATTATTGGAAGACAACAAGAAAAACTGGCAGAAGAAACTCATAAATGCACTATGGGAAGACAGACTTACTACAAAGAGATCTATTGGAACTAGCCCTTATGAACTATTTTATGGTATGGAGGTTGTGTTTCCTTCATCTTTAGGAGTTCCTGTAATGAAATTACTACAAGAAGCTCAGGTGGAACCCAATCACATTCAAAGGAGAATAAATCAGACCATCCATTTGCAGCAGACCAGAGAAGAAGTGCACTAAAGATCCCAAGTGTTACAAGAAAAACTCAAGAAAATATTTGATAAAAGGACCAAAGCTAAAGACTTCTACATTGGAGACAAAGTTCTAAGGTGGGATTCTAGGAGAGAAGACAAAGGAAAACATGGGAAGTTTGACTTCCTGTGGAAAGGGCCATTTATCATCCATGCATTGCAAGGGAACAATACTTACTTTCTAAAGAGCCTGGATGGTACAGAAACAGAAGAAGGACCAGTGAATGGTTGAATGTTGAAGCATTACTTTGATCCAGTTTTTTGATGTATTTTGACTCTAACATGTACATACTATATCCTTAATAATGTTACCGTTTGGATTGGATAGTAACTTGTTGCAGTTGAAGCCCGAAGAGAAGGCCCTAAGCTTCACAAATGTGCTGTCATACATACAATAAAGCAACCAGCAAAGGAAGATTTTAGAGTCAAAGTTATTCATAAGGCCATCTGACCTGTTGTTCTTGACTTTCCACCAGAGAAATCCATCCCCAAGTGGAACCACTGTTATACTCCTATACCAATAGGTGTCATATTTCGTGATTGACTGATGAGCTCTATAATATGTTCATCCCTTTCCTTGTTGCAAAGGTTTTCCATATTATCAAAAAATTAAAAAATGTAAAAAATGTTAAAGAGGGTATACCCTAAAAGAAAAATCAAAGGGTGAAAAGAATAAAATGGTCAAAAGAAAAAAAAAAAGTGAAAGAAATAAACCCCAAATAAACAAAGACCAAGAAAGTGTGCAAGTCCAAAATGCCACTACTATTTCATTTTCTGTAAAAAGTATAGTCTGAAGCTTGTTAAATTTATGCCACAATTGATGAATGGCCAAACAGATTAATCTTGGCTAAGTTCATGTTTGAATTTCCTGTTTTAGAGATAGAGAATAAAAAACTGGCCAAACTGTTTAATCTTGGCAGATATGTAGATAGGTAGAGAAACAAAGGAGCTCAACAGTTTAATTTGAGCCCTTGGAAGTAATAAGTGCATAATTAGGTAGGCTTACCATGAAAAGAAAAGAAGATTGATAAGGGTTTGCCAGTCTAAGTGCACTCGAGCAAAGAATAAAAAATGCTGAGCAAAGTAGGAAGGGTAGGTAGATTGGTGTTGCAGAATGATACTTGTGATGAATAATGTTTCAAAAATGTCTTAACTTTCACCTCTATCACAAGTGCCATGGCGGACATTATACTTGGAGCAGCTCAAGCGAGGCAAGGTTTTCATGACTAACTCCCCTTCATACTCTTTTCCTAAATTATTTACTAATTTCCCCAAAATATTAAGAATCTGTTCTTAATATCACTAAAATCACTCATCTCATGCCATAAACGTTTGCCTAAGTAAAATTCCCATTTTACTTAGAAAAATACATTTTATCACCTCAAAACCCCTTTTCTTCCCCCTTTTAGCCTAAGTTTTTTAACATTGGCTTAGCGCTTTCAGTTCATAAACTCATATTAATTTTTAACTTCATATTATTATATAAATCCCATATAAAGTCATTTTCCTTCCAGTATTATGTAAATAAATAAAAAATCCCCGCATTAATACATATCCCGCCCCCGGTTAATTATAACCATAGCACCATTTTAAACATGGAATTGATGAACTTATATAGAGTTTATTAAGAACCATAACCCCTCCCCGCGCGAATAATGGGATTAATTAATCCCCGGTTAATTAATAACCAAATCCCCCTGCCCAATAAAATTTCCCCCGATACATTTAAAAACATGGTTTAATATATCGAGCCCGCGCATTAAACCTCCGATAGATTCCATGAGCGTCCATCGTCTAATCCCTGCTCCTCCATCCAACGGTCCGCATCCATTTTGCGCCCCCCTCCATCGTCGTGCTTTAACCTGTAGGGGACCAGCGGTTTTGGCACCCGTACTTTTCCACGTGTCGCGCTCCCGCTGTGATCGCTTGCCCTCCACCCGAAACCGCCCAACCCCAAAAGTGGTGCGGGCCAAACTGCTTACCATCGCCCCCCCCCGCTGACATCATCCGCTGATGTCAGCTATCCTTTGTTGACGTCCCCCACAACGTCACTGCCACGTCATCTATACCGTACCCCCACTAACTTCATCCATCCTTCAAATAATAAATTCCCGCCAAAACTTCTTTTTGTCAAATAAAGGGGTAAGAAGCCATTTTTTGCTGTAAATACTCTGCGCCCCGTGATCTCTTGCAAGCAACCGAGTCTACTGTTCTAGTTTTCAACTATCACCCGATCAGAAAAGCTACATCAACGAGCTCCTCCACCTGTCAACCGACCCTCTAGTATACGGTTTCCTCCTCTTTTGACACAGGTACTTGTGAAATTTCTCAAGCCATGAATTAGTGCATCGATTTCCGGAAAATTCTCAACAATCTCCACAGAAAGGTCTCAATGTCATGGTTTAAAGGCGCAGAACAAACCTCCGATGTCCCAACAAACATGTGTTTATCCACAGTTACGTTGTTACCCTTGGAAAAGGGAAATTTTGGGCTAAATATCAGACAGCGGTGAGCCGGGGTCGGTTCAGCATTAAAGAGCATCAAAACAAGTCAAAGAGTATTAGTTCAAGCATTAAAAGTGTATTCACCATTGAAGATGTCAGAGAAGAATTAAAGGTAGCAGTTCAGAATTAAAGAGCACATTTAAGACGGGCAGTTGGCACAAAGTTATTGCAGAGGACAGCTACAAGCCGAACCCTAAAGGCCTGCCTCCAGCACAACATCAGTCAGCTGTTTCTATTTTACTTGTAAATTGTTATTAGTTAAACCTAGATATTATCTCACAGCTGTTATGAGATATTTGTTTTGTAAATTTTCTGTATAAATACCCCCTCCATTAGAGTTTGGAGGGAGTTGGTGGTGTGTGGATTTCTTAGACTCTATTGTAATACTGAAATTTTGGAATAAAGCGTTGTTGCAAACATTAGTTGTCTGGCCTACTGGATGAAGAATTGAAGCAGAGGACTTGTCACAGATTTCTTGAATCAACCTCCGGATCAGTAAGTCCCCTATATCTTGTGTTTTACAGTTTTCTTGTTTATTATATCATCTGTGTTTCATAAACTGAATGATAAAGAAAAAGGTTAATTTCAGAATATGCTTAACTGCACTCTGTTTTCAGTCCTTATTATTCTCTGTGTTTTCTTTAGAATTAGAATAAGCAATGAAATCTTAATTGCTCCTGTTTCCTGATTCTTTCATGATTGTTTATTTGCTTAGGAATTCTTAACTGCTCCTTATCAGTAATCATCCATTTTCCCTCTTTCAATATGTTGAATGATTCTTAACTGCCCTTCACCCATTTGAGCCCATTCCATCTGTTTCAATCCTTCATTTGTTCACTGTTTGAATACCTTGCTCTGTGAAGCCATCCTCTGTTAAGAAACCAAATCCAGAAAGCCATCTTCTTTGACTCCATCATGCCCAATGGACTGAACTATTCTGTCTTACCTCTCTGTTCTATTGAATCCCACCACCCAAACTCAAACAAAACCCTTGAACTTCATAACTAGCCTAATACCTTTCAAAACAAAGCTAAATCATAAAGAGAGAGCCCTCTCTGGATACAGATTGGCTAGATTCTGTATCTAAAAGATTGGTTTGTGGTTACCTCAGCAGTGTTCCCTTTCTTACAACTTTTGGGATAAAACTGAGTGATAACAGTATCCTCCCTTCGCATCGTCCGCTGCAGCCTATGTTGCAATTTTTCAAGACCCTGGCTACTATCCGCAAGATCCCAAACTTCGAGGGACATCAAAGATGACTTATTAAGTGCATATCTACCCATGGTCCCCGTTTGTCCAGCCTTTCGTTGTTCTGTTGTAGTGCACCGGCCTGCCCCTGGGCGAGGCGACGGCCTCCAAACCAATTCTGCTCCATGTTCCCTCTTTTCCGGTACATCTCCTACTGGTGATGCTGCAATTGTCACCCCCCTACTCCTTAGAGAGTCCTGCCTCGCCATCGGCCAGATTACTACCTTTGGGCGCATGCCTTGTGCATGGATAATGAATAGCTCCATCGGTGTTTTTGAACTGTAGGCCACCGAGTGGACTTCCCTTGGTAATTTATAAGCCATGCGAAATTCAAATGCAGTGATTGCCGCTCGTTTCTGTGCATGTAACCGTCCCGTGTGGAATCGATGGTTGTTTGCTCCATATCCAACTCGTACTGTATCCCTTAATGTCACGCCAACCGCTCCGTTTTTCCATGTTGTCGACATCTTGTCATGAATAGTGATATCAACAGTCATCATTGCGATCGGCGCATCTGCGTGAGCCTCCTCATGCCACCGTGACCCTTGTGTTTGGTCAAATGCTTGCGCACCATGGTACTCGCGCATTTGTCCCCCAGGCTGCTTTATCGTCCCGCACTCTCTTTCAACTAGTTGGAGTGGTGAGACTATCTTCTCCTTGGCTAGTTAGGCGGTTGGCCTGCCCATGTAGAGCTTTAGGAAACTGTCGTTCACTCTTCCTGGAAATGGGTCTCCATTGAGTTTATCCAGCTGAACCACGCCTCCATCGGTAACTTCTTTGACGACATAGGGTCCCAACTAGTGCATGTGGATTTTTCCTGGGAATTTTTCGAACTTACTGTCAAGCATCAAGACTAAATAATTCTCCTTGAAGGTGCGCACCTTGATATGGCGATCATGCCATGCTTTCTTGCGTTGTTTCTGTACCTACTGATGGAATCCAACCATAAACCATTCCTCCTCCAATTCTTCTCATTGTGCGAGCCTCTCTTCCAATGCCCCACGGTCTGCCATACCTGTGATTGCCGCAATCCGCAGACTAGGCACAATATATTCCATAGGCATAATGGCCTCCTGGCCATAAACTAACCGAAACGGTGTTTGGCCTGTCAGCTTCTTGCATGTGGTTCTATATGCCCATAGCACAATAGGAATTCGCAAATCCCAGTCATTTCATCACGCATTGCAAACTTTTGTCAACACCGTTTCTAGAATTTTGTTGAAGGCCTCAACGCTCCCATTTGCTTGCGGATGTTAGGGCATACTCTGTTGGTGATAGATCTGGAATTCCTCAGTGAGTGTGTTGATCGTTTCATTCAAAAAATGTGTTCCCCTATCGCTCATGCGAATTTTGGGGTAGACGAACCTAGTCAGTACGTTCTCGAACAAGAATTAGGTCGTTGTCGCCGCTATGCAATCTTTAACTAGCTGTGCCTCGGCCCATCGAGTCAAATATTCAGTTGCAGTGGTGATATAGCGCATGCCCATCTTTCCTCGCAGTTCAATAGGCCCGACGAAGTTAATCGCCCATTTCTCAAACGGCTGTAGCGTCATCCATGGCTGAAGTGGCATTTTGTCCCTTCGCGACGGCTTGCTTGTCTGTTGACATACATCGCAAGCCCGACAGTATGCCTTCGAATCTTGATGTAGAGTGGGCCACCATAATCCGGTGCGAAGAATATTTTGGGTTGTGGTGCAGCTCGCATAATGTCCGCTAGCAACCCCTCCATGTGCTTCGGCCAGGATTTATCCGTGCTCGAATTTGGGTACGTATCTGTGCAATATTTCATCGTTGCCCATCTTGTAGAGGTGGCCTGCAATTACGGTAAAATCTGCTGCGCGTATCACCAATTCCTTCTTTTGTTGGACAGAATACCCCTGTGGCGTAGTGCCCGTAGTTAAAAAGTGGATTATATCTTCAAAGTGGCCATCTACAATACGCACAACATATAATTGAGTGTCTGGAAGTCCTTCTTCTAGATTTGTTGGTTCTTCGGGATAGATGATCCGGACCTGCATTCAGACGTCTCGGCTTTACAACAACCTCAAAATCATATTCTTGAAACAACAGCAACCATCGACAAATGCGCCCCCCCAACACAGGCTTATTCACTAGGTACTTGAGCGCAGAGTGATCCATGTACATCTTAAAATGTCCTCCAAGCAGATAGTGACAGAACTTCTGGAGTGTGTATACCATCACTAATCCCTCTTACTCAGTAGTGGAGTAATTCTTCTCTGCCTTGGACAACCTACGACTTGCGAATGCAATCAGATGGTCCAGTCCCTCCACTCCTAGTTGAGTGAGTACTACTCCCAGTGCGATACAAGACGTGTCCACATGCACACGAAACTTGACGTCCCATTTCGGAAAGACCAATATGGGAGTGGAAGCCATTTTCTCCTTAAGCATCTCTAGACTTCTGTTACATTCCTCATTCCAGCAATAAGTAGCATCCTTTTTCAGCAATTGCTCTATCGGAGCCATAATTTGGATGTAGCTTTTGATGAACTTTCGATAGTAGCCCATGTGTCCTAACGTAGCACGTAGCTGCTTTACACTGCGCAACGCTTTCAGATTCAATATGACAGCAATTTTTGCCGGATCCACCATCAGTCCTTGCTTACAAGCCACATGGCCCAGCAAGTTCCCGAAAGGGACGAGAAAATTACACTTCTTTAAGTTGAGTGAAATCTGGTGTCGTCGGCAGGTATCCAGCATTAATCATAAGCTCGCGACATGCTTCTTGACCAAGCTAAAGACAGTCCGGTCATCCAGGTAGACTTCTAAGAACTTGTGGGTAAACTCCTTGAATGCAGCTACCACAATACGGGAAAATATCACGGGCACATTCTTCAGTCCAAAGGGCATTACTGTATACTAAAAACAACCCCATTCGGTAGCGAATGTTGTCTTGCTCCGATCTTCGGGCGCGATCTTGATCTGATGGTACCCGGAGAACCTGTCTATGAAGGAGTATGCTTCCTGCCCGCCCACATTTTCTAGTACCTCATCTGTAAAGGGTGTTGGGAACAGATCGTTAACACAAGCATCATTGAGCTTTCATAGATCCACACAAATGTGGATCTCCCCCTTTTGTTTCTTCTCCTGTATGACCATAGGGCTTACCCAATCAGACTCCTCAACCGGTTCGATAATTCCTGCTGCCAACATCTTATCCAATTCCTCGCGGAATTTTTCTTTGTATTTTGGATTCAATCGATAGGGTCGCTGCTTCACTGGCTTCGCATCTAGCTTCAAAGTTATCTTCATCATCCCTAGGTCTCCTAGAATCCCTTTTAACTCCGTCATTTTTGTAGGAAATAAATCGCAGTATTCGTAGAGTAGTTCGATGACTTTTTCCACCATGGTGTCATCTCAGTAGTCCCCTAGCGTGGCATACTTCGGCTCTTCCTCTATTCCAATATTTACTTGCCTTGTTTTCAACGACGCCATGATGTCTGGATCTTCTATCGCAAGGTCGCGCACCTCACGATTCCCTTTGGATTCTGGTATATTGATGTTACACGGGTCATCCTGATCATCTTTTGCTTGTATATTGTAACATGATAAGGCCTGGTTCAACTGTCGCGACCAGTTTGATGGTCTGACTTCTTCTGGTTCTGACAGTGTTCTGAATATGGTAGCCTTTACTAGCTGTAATGCGTCGTCCACAATGTCCATCCATTGGTCTCCAAAGAGAAACGTCGAAAAAAACCCTTCGCGCAAGATATCCCATTCGCCAGTGCCATGTCAGAGCTCTGTTTCCGTATACAAATTTCTTGGAATGACATCCAGGGTATGATAAAATAAGTGCACCCATTCTAGTTGAGGCTCTGCACCATAAGCTCGAGTCTAATTGGTCATGTGCATGTGTGGATCATCTCGTCCATTGTATTTCATCGTTATTCATAGCTCGGGCTTCCCAAATCTTATCTGCATCATGTGCCTGCAGCTTTGCCAATCTTTGAAGGTTCCTACATGGGTATCCCACCATCGCCGGTGTTGCGCGCAATGCCCATTTTAGTGCAGCGAACCATTGGTACTTTGGTACCGTGCTTTCGAACTTATCTAAGAAATCCTCTACTACTGTCAGCCCATCATATGTCAGCAGTTCGCGGTCCTGAACTTTAACGCAATACAGGGATTTCATCATCGTATTACAATGCAATGTGGTTGCCTCGTTCACCCTATTGCGCCATTGTTTGTCCTCCTCATCTGAATCACTATCGTAACCCCGTGAGAATCTTCGCTCCTCTATTGCAGCAAGTTTGTAGATACTATCTAATACATCGGCCCTCTCTTCGCTACGCGCCGGTTCTGTGTAGTGCGGTCCATTTGTTGGGTCCAGCGGAACAACGACCTGGAGCAACTTCTTCTCGAATATCATCTTCCTCTGTTTGAGGTTGATAATCCCATTCATATCAATGGCCAAGTCTATCCCTAGCAAGTAAGATACGGACTATGTTCGTCCATGATTTCAATAACTTCAAAATCTGTCTGGGTACTTACGCCATCAATGTCTACTGTAACTCCTTGTAGCCTTCCCATGGGCAAGATCTTCTGTTGGTTGGCCAACCACAATTGGATAGGAGACCATTGTAGTGTAGGCTTACCCATGCATTCCCAAGTCTGTTTAGGTAATACGTTTGCATCAGAACTTAGGTCCAGAATGACCTGATCCATCTCATAGTCACCAATTTACGTCGTTAGCCGCATTTCCCGACCCGTACGTGATGCATGTCTTCCTATTTTCTGGATTGCGCGAGGTTCACCCCACCCTATGCATCTATTAATCACTTCCTATAACCCTCTCACTGCTTGGTTATTGCGAAGCAATTTTAGGCATGTCTCTAAGAAGGTGGTCATCATCGAGGGATCCGGAGTTGGTAATGCAGATCCCTACTACCTCGAGTAGAGATGTCCGTGAAACTTTCCCTAGCTTCCATATTAGTCTTCCCATCGACCTTTCCTATAGCTGCACCATGTCGCAATATCATGTTGATCGTGGCTTCGTAGTTGTGGGGTTCGGATCTCATCATCTGCACGTTTTGCATTGTTGTAGGAGTCGTTTCCTTCTTTTTGAAAATCTGTACTATCAGCATGGGGCAATCTAGCAGCTCGTGATCGAATTGCTCACAATACAGACATGATATTCGGGTCGGATTGGTACAATCTCGCGCATAATGTCCCGGTCCTCCACAGTTGTAACAGATTAGCTGCCCGCGACCCCTTCCTAGTCCCATTCCACCCCGTCCTCGACCCCGTCCTGGGAACCCACTGCGCCCAATCGCTGCAGCTGGATCCTGACCTCGCCCCTCAGTCTGCATTTTGTAGGCAGGTGCCTAGTCCATCAACATTCGATAACTATGGCAATCCCTTTCCTCATGACCCACTGATCTACAAAAGTTGCAAAAGAGTTGTTGGGGGGTCTGGTTGTATTTTGGTAATAGATGACAATTATTCGTGTTGTGCTTTCCTCCTACCTAACAAATTACGCACCAGAGCGGGGCAACCGCACTCAGCCCTATTTGTGCCTCTGGTCGCAATGGTGTCAGTCCCCCTGTGACCACAAAATTCACCAACACTGGACAATGATCCTTATCGTGTCGCTGGCCTTTGCACTTGATGCACCATACTTCCTCCTAGATTTCTAAATGCGGCGTCTAGTTTTGTTTTAACTTTTGTATCTCTAAACACAAATTTTGGACCTGTGCTTGGATTTGCTAAACTGCCAACCCTAGGTCTTGTACCGGGGTTTCGTGCAGCCGCATTGCTGCTTCCAGCGCTTCCGCTTGGGTTGAGATCTTTTGTTGTGACAAAGCAGTCTTTAGATATGGTGTTAACGATGTGACAAACCAAGTGCAATGTTGTGCATCCGTCAGGGTCATGTTGGCCTCACGAACACTGCTTTTCAACCTCTGATCCAGATCCCACGGAGTCTCGCCAGGCATCATCATGATCTCTTTGAATCCTGCGACCGACTGCGCTTCTGTCTTGGGCCGGCTAAACTCCTTTTTGAATTCAGTATGGATATCTGCTATCCCCGCCATTGGGTTGGTGCTTGAATACTTCATCTACAATGTTAGCACCCAGTCCTGCAGTGCATTGACTAAGATGGCTTTCTTGGTGTTATCATCCATGACTTGCTATGCGTTCCATACTAATGTTAGCACAAACCAAAATTGTTTCGAGTCTTCACCTCTGGCTCCCTTAAATACAAGTAATTAAATTGCATTCACCATTGCTACTCTTAATATATTACCGTCCTTGGTCCTCTCGAATTTTTCAACGTTCTTTCTCTATTGGGTCCCTGCGTTCCACACCTAAACACCCTTTAGGCAGATCCTAGTCCCAGCAACGGAACCATTTGTTGGCTTGTTTGGGCCTGACCCAGGTTCAGAAGAGTTATTTAGCCAAACAAATCCCATGGATATCGGCCCTTTCGGAAAAAACCCGCGGAGCGCGGACTGAGGTCTCACCTGAGGTAGCAGGGGAGGGTTCTGGAACCAGGTTTCCGCACCCTAGGGATGTCTAGATGTGTACTGGAGGGTTCGCGCACTAGTCTATAACTCCGCGCTGCTTGGCCTTCGCGTTGATCCAGGGTGATTATAATTTTCTTATTCATGTGCTATTCTACTTGAAGGAAGCAGTTATGATTCAGAACTATTCAGCAGGGTCTTGAAGCAAACATTTAACCAACATAATTTATTTGTGCACAAAATGAACCCAAATTTGCATACATTCATCACATTTGCATTAACCAGATATAGAGAGGTAAATCATAAATATAGATGAGAGATAATACAGAATTACAGAAGTAAACTTATCTTTATTATTATTCTTCACCAATACATCCAGATCTGTCCTGCGCACTCAACTGCAGGGGCCCGCGCACACAGCTGTAGAGCCTCTACCTACTATCTAACCCTCGACTTGGACTAACAGATGCTTTCAAACTATCTTCTTTAAGAACCCATTACATTTTATTTTCCAAAAGAACTGCCTTTCCCTCATAGGGCTGCGCTCTATTTATACCCTTTCCTGGCCCATGATCCCTGCGCGGGCCGACTCTATTTACATTACTTTTTATTATTTTCGGGCAAACTACCCTTTGACTCAATCTATTATACTTCGCGCTCCACATATCATGGAATTTTTACATTATCTAAATCTTACTTCTTGGGCTTTCTGCCCCAAAACCCTTACGCGGGACCTCCGCTACCCAATAGAGGGATATTTGTTTGTATGTTTGTAGCTGTAGAAATACCCAATCGCCTACATCAAAGCTCATTTCACTGCGATGTTGATCTACTTGTCTTTTCATTCTATTTTGTGCCAAAGTGAGGTTATCCTTTAAAAGTTGGAGAACTTGTTGTTGTTGAGGGTTTACCTTAACACCTTCATGAGATACATATGACCCAAATATTCCACCTCTTGTACTCCAAAGAAACATTTGGAGGTTTTTGCATATAGTTGTTTCTCCTCCAATAGTCTGAGCACTCTATCAACATGTTGAACATGATCCTTCCATGACTTGTTGTAGATTAGTATATCATCAAAAAATACTAAAACAAATTTTCTAAGTTTTGAAAATGTGAATTCATCAAACCTTGAAATTGTAGAAGGTGATTCGTAAGGCCAAAAGGCATGACCAAAAATTCATAATGACCTCATGACCTAAATGTTTTTTTTCAGAATGTCTTCAGTCTTATTCTAATTTGATTATCCTGCAGAAGGTCCAACTTTCTGAAGTAAATTGCTCCATGCAATTCATCCAATATTTCATCAATGAGAGGTCCAGAAATTTGATCTTTAAAGTGAGCTTTTGCTCCTATTCTATTGCTGATCCAAAACTATGTGCCACGCAATCAAGACTGGGGCTAATCTGGAAGGAAAGAGCTTTGACTGGGTTGAACATACAAAGCCTGCTATGATTTCTTCTACCATACGTTAAATGTTCACTCTTTTGGAAAGAAATTTCTGTTGTTAAGGCATGACAGTTTGGCATTTTTCACACTACCTTGAATCAAATAAAGGTCATGGGCATTTTCTAACGAATTGGATGAAGCATTTGGGCAAAGTCTCAGATACCTTGGAAGATTGTTTAAGACTTTTTGGAGATCTGGAGAAATAGATGATTTCTGACATCAGAACCTATAGCGAACATAATTGTGCAATTACACCACTTTGTTCTTTTTTTAGAAGATTTGTCACGCCCTTAGAGCTGATTATCTTTCTTGGTTTTGTTGGGATTCCCCTTAATTCAAATTCCTTTCCTTCTGAAAGAATTTCAAGAAAAGTTCTTGAAAATTAAAAGTTATCATACCCAAAGATTGTAGCCATTAGACTCCTAGTACAACATCAACACCACCCATTGGAATGGAAAGCATTGAACTATTCAATGCATATTCTCCCATGAATAGCTTGATATTACGGCACTTTCCAGAGTAATTTATGGTTCTTCCATTTGCAACCATCACTTGACACTCTAGTGCTAGATATAGGAAGCAATTCAATTGTGAACTACACACTGTTTTTCACTTTGTAGGAGCTTGATATCGAATCTGATGTATCTCTGAAATTTATGATCTGAAAGGTTTACAATTGCGAACTGTGGTAGCCCTCTGAATCCTCTTTCCAACGCCACTAGTCTGATCAAAATTGGATTGTCCAAGAAAGCGTTATGAAAAATCTCCCAAGATGACCTGATTATACACTTTTTTCAGTAGAGCGAAATTGTACGAAGAGACATGTGTTACTGTTTCAACGTTTGGACCTGAAAAATATGCATAGAAAACCAAATTCCGTCCTCTTTCTATATCTCCTTACTGAATTTCAATCTGATTCTCAGAGAGAAAGTTATGACGATTTTCCCAAGGTCACTCGTTTGGGATGTAATTTTGGAGCCTGCAAAAATCCTAAATTCCTTGGATCATATCTCCGAAAATATAGTGCAACAAGATCCGAAATTTGGACCCGAAATTCATCAATGTTTCTTCTCAAATGGGTTTTAATTTTAGAGTTTTAACCTTCGTAGAAAAATAATTATAGCGAAAATTTCACGATGACTTGTTTGTGATGGAATTCTGGAGCTTGCAAAAACCCTTAATTCGTCAGATCATATCTCCGAAAATATAGCGAGACAAGATCTGAAATTTGAACCCAAGGTTAAAAACTATTTCAGCCCAAATGGATTTTAGTTTTAATGTCTAAAAATTCATAGAGAAAAAGTTATAGCGACAATTCCATGATGACATGTTTTGGAGCAGCGAAACCCTAGAATCCAAAGCTCTGATACCAAATGTTATGAAACCAGCTCACAAAAAGATAGAAAAGATAGATCAATGACTTCAAAATCAACCTCTTTGTAATGACTCGGTAATTTGTAATTCCAGATAGTTACTGTGGTAAAACAATATGAGTGATAATTTGATTTATTAAAGACATTATTAGTTTTAATATAAATATAAGAGATTATTTTGCACATGTGTATTGATGAAATGATGAAATGCTGGCAGTCTCCAAAAAGGAGGATTTTCTATTAAAAGAAAATAAAATCAGTTATGGAACTGAAAAAGAAACTGCCTCTGACCCAAGGAAAAGGTCCTGGGGAGGAAAACCCCTGGGCTGTTGATGAACAGGCAGGGAAAGATTCCAGAGAGAGCAGAATGCATAATTGAGGTTAAGTCTGATTGTGATCAGATAACCAGCACAGTGGTGCATGAGTCTTGTGGAGGCTGCAGGCCTGCAAGACGGCTCGGGGGGAGAATCCAGTGCAGTGGATCTCAAGGTTGGGAGGTTAAGAGCTATATTGTAACAGGTGGGAGCTGAAGGTCAAGCAACAGTAGCAGACTACCAGGTATGTACCTTTAACAGTTAATTGAGAAACAGGTAAAGTCGGCATACCATCAAACTACAGTGGTGTAGCATTCCTAGTAAAGTAAGAGATTATGTAAGCAAATATGAATGTCTGAGTTTCATTTATTACATAAGAAATAGAACTATGTAATGCTGGTAGATGAATCTCTGTATTAAGTAGGAAATATTTAATACAAATATAAATGTCAAATTCCTGTATAACTTCAAGAAATACAGCTTACGCACCTACGGTGGACTGTAACACCCTGGTTATTAACACATAGAAAACTTTAAACAGCAGTATATGTTATCCGCTACTGAACAAATGAATGACATAACAGTGAACGATATCATATACACAACAGTCGTAGTGCACAAGTAAATAGCTCTTCGACAGAAGTGTTTTAATAACCATAGCCGATAACAAGATTACCCTACATCCAACTTCTGGGTGTATAAACAAGCTAAACGTAGAACCAGTTATGAGAGACAAGACAACAGAGTTATATCTGAAGCGGCCGTGACCGGGTGATGTACTAAATATATAATACAGTGGTGCGTTCACTTAAAGAAACGAAAGCATGCAAGAAACGGAACCAGAAACTCATTTATAACCTGATTTACTCTACAGTTATAGCAAGTACTTATCATTGAGAGCAATTCGCTTAAATAGAAATTGTAAAAACTCAGAGCAACGAGGTCAGTAGATGAAAAGGGTTACCTTAGGTAAACCCTTCGTTACTCTTACACTAAAAACGAATTTATATTATAACCAGCAAGAGATTAATGATATTAGCCGCGGACCAATAAACACAAATAACAATATTGGATTGAGAAACGAATCAGAGAACTGGAATTGCATACGTTATTAACCATTGGGATCACAACATCAATCTTTAAACATATATGCAAGCGAGAAGGGGATGCTTGCTCCCATTATTCCAGGAGCAAGCCATGACCTTGATTCCGCCGTAAAGAGAATGGAAACATAAACTGTTGAAAACCATGAGTACGAGTAAATAGACATAATACATGATACAAGAGCGGATTAGAAACTAAGAAATGTCCAGAATGGAACAAATAAGCAGATTCCGAATATATGTTCATTACTGTAAAGGGGCCGTAAGGTAAGGCCATTAGTTAATCAAAATAATAACTGTATCGAGAACGGTTAAGAACATGTCGGTTGGGTAAAACCGAATACAGTAACAATGCACAGATAAGGAGAAGTACTACATAAAACTCTTTACAACTGATTAAAAACTTAAGACAAACAGTCAACACTCATTAGGGCCCGAGGGCGTAAACTGAGAGCGACTTCACCACAGGGATTCATGGTTTTACAGTACAGGATGAAACGCCGCCTGTAAAGCCATACCCAGTTGTGAGCAGGGTAATTCGACCTGAGACACAATAGCACAGGCATGAGCCTAGTCTCGGCCAGAAGGAGCTGCCAACCTTTCAATACAATAAACCCTAAGGGGTAATACACCCAACGCCAAAGACTTACCCGGTAGTAAGCGGAGTGACCTGAAACCTTTCCGGATGATGGCAGACGCTGAGACCAAACCCCTGCACGAGATAGTCATTGTTAGCAACGGCGCAGGTAAATAACAAGCATAGCAGGAACCGAAATCAAAACATAAACAGCTATCAATAACTCTTGGAGGATTGCCATGGCGGATGCTTCCATACCTGCGCAAGAAACCATACTGCAGAGGGAAGGGCACTGTCGGAGGAGAGGCTGAAGCGTTGTTGAAAATGAGCCAAAACCGAAGAACCCGGCAACATATATTGTCAACCAAACCCTAGGAATGATCCGCACCGTCCAATCTGGAAAAGAGATCTCCGCCCTTCGTTTGAGCGGGAGTGTGGCTCGTATACCTAAGGTCAACCCGCCCGCTTGATCACATGCGTTCACATGGCTCACAGCCACCTGGCCACGGAGCAGTGAGTTGGAATTCCCTCCGCTCACCAAGTGGCATTCAAATTAATGCATACCATCAAATATCAGTACAGTTAAGTGAAAGTGCGGGTGATAGACGTGTAACCCACGTATCATATGAATGTGCAAGGGTCTTTAAAGTGAACATATATTAACATGCCAAGATTTATACATATGTGCGTGTAAGGGTTTCAAACATAGATGATTATAGTTATGTTAAGAACTTTACCTCACAGACCAAGTATCATCTATATCAATGACTCAAGGTAGAGATAGGTATTAAGTAAATAAATTTTTTTTTATGAGTGTTGGTTTATTGAGTTGAGATCGTGACAATGTGGTATCAGAGCAGAGGTTTCAAAACTGTGGCCTCTGGGACAGCAAAAACTAATTGAAAAGTTTACATAGTAACAAGTAATTAATTGTCCTTCTTGTGTACTACCAGGAGAACCAAATAAAGACAGTTACCTGTTAACAGTAAAAGAAGATGGAAGAAATGCCGGGAGCTGGCGGCAGCCCTCCGGAAAATGAACGGTTGTGGGTACAGCTTGGTGCTGAGACACGAAGTACCAATCAAGCAATATTGCAAACTGTTCAGGAGCTGAAGGGGGAGATGGCGCGCCTGCGAGAGGATAATGCGCGATTAACTATGGAACAAGAAAGGATACTAAAGAGCTTGTCAGATAAACAAAACCCACCCTTGGCCAGCCCTAGTGCAGAACAGCAAAGGGGCACTGAGGATCGGGATTATGCACCTGGGCTTTCTGAAGAGCAGGAAGATCATTCTGATAATGTACAAGAACAACAAGTCTTCAAGAAGCAGAAAGTGGAGTTACAAGGGGAATTCCGGAAAATCAAACCTCCACTCTTTGATGGAGAGCAGGAAGAAGCAGCAGAAGCCTGGTTGATTAATATTAATAAGTATTTTCAACTTTACGAATATGACCAAAATCTGAAGGCACGGCTGGCTATCTTTCAGTTGCAAGGCAAGGCCACCTTATGGTGGGAAGAAATTAAAATTGTGAAGGGAGTAAGTGAGCAGAGTATAACCTGGGAGAAATTCCAGAAATATTTTAAGGAAAGGTATTTAACTGAGCGCTTTTACGATGAGAAAGCGCGAGAATTCCATGATTTACGCCTAGGACAGCAGTCCATGGATGAATTTATAAATCGTTTCACCTCTCTGCTTCGTTATGTGCCTTACATTAAAGAGGAGAAGGCTAAGGTACAGAGGTTCGTGAGTAGTTTACCGGCCTACATAAGGGAACGGATTGAATTTGACAATCCCCGGACTATGGATGAGGCAATTCGGAAGGCTAGAATTTGCTACCAACAGAACAAACTAAAGGGAGAAGTTCCAAACAGAAAATGGAATGAAAGAAAAGGTAGCAGAATTGCTGGAAACAACAAAGGCAGCCGCAGAGATGGTGGTAAAGGAGCTGGAAAGGGGCAACTTAACAGAAGCACAAACAAGGGTACCTTCCGGCCTAAGCCAAGCGAGAGCAGGATCAGCGAACCTCCTGCTAAATCGGAAGGTGAAGGGAACAGACCTTCAGTTCAGTGCTGGATATGTGAAGGACCACATTATGCTAGGAATTGTCCACAGCGTAAAAGAACTGAGCAAATATCTCAAGTTCATGAAGCTTCAACTGTTGGGGATGTGGCGCGCAGCGTACCAAGGATCAATGCAGCATTAGAAGACCGGCAGGCGGAATACCAACCTTCCATGGTGGAATTCGAAGGTAAGATTTCCCACCTTTCCGTAGCTGTACTTATTGATCCAGGAGCTACTTTAAGTTATGTTAGCCCAAAAGTAGTGGAACACTGTAAGCTACCACCAGAAAAGTTCAAAAACCCATGGTTGGTCCAGTTAGCTACGGGAGCCAAAAGGCGGGTTTTAGCTAAAGTCAATAACTGTTCTTTCAGCATAGCCGGACAGCCTGTAACAGCAGACTTGAATGTACTTCCGTTAGGCTCCTACGACATTCTTATTGGTATGGATTGGTTGGAAAAGCACTGGTCGTTGGTAAATTGTAAAACCAAGACCATATACTATAAAGATGATTTGGGGCAGCAACAAGAATTGCAGGGAATTAAACATCCGGTTCAGATACGACCTATCACTGCAACTCAGCTAGCTAAATGCATTCGGAAGAAATGTCAGGTCTATGCCATACAAGTAGGCTATGCGAATCAGAAGAATAAGATGTCTGCAATAGATGACATTCCTGTGGTACAGGAATTTACAGATGTCTTTCCTGAAGAGGTACCGGGTTTGCCTCCAAGAAGGGACATAGACTTCACCATAGAATTGATACCGGGGGCGGCACCAGTATCGCGAGCACCATACCGGATGAGCATACCAGAGTTAACAGAGTTGAAAATGCAGCTTCAGGAGTTGCTGGAAAAACAGTACATTCGACCCAGTGTGTCACCCTGGGGAGCACCAGTATTGTTTGTAAAAAAGAAGGACGGAACTCTGCGCATGTGCATAGATTATCGACAGCTGAATAAGCTTACGGTCAAAAACAAGTACCCTTTGCCCAGAATAGATGAACTCTTTGACCAAGTGAAAGGGGCAAAAGTGTTTTCCAAAATTGACCTGCGATCTGGTTACCATCAGATCAGGATTAAGGATGAGGACATTGCCAAAACTGCTTTTAGGACACGCTATGGGCACTACGAATTTGTAGTGCTACCTTTTGGGCTGACCAATGCACCTGCTACTTTTATGTGCATGATGAATAGCGTGTTTCACAGATTTTTGGACAAGTTTGTATTGATATTCATTGACGACATATTGATATATTCTCGTTCCCAACAGGAACATGAGGAGCATCTTAGATTGGTATTGCAAACACTCCGGGAGCATCAGCTATATGCTAAGTTTAGCAAATGTGATTTCTTCAAAGAAGAAATTCAGTACTTGGGCCACGTGATTACGAAGGAGGGAATTGCGGTCGACCCTGAAAAGATAAAATCTATTATGGAGTGGCCTATACCTAAGGATGTTGCTGATATCAGATCCTTCATGGGGTTAGCTGGTTATTACCGGAGATTTGTGGAAGGTTTTTCTAGGATAGCCTATCCTATCACCTCCTTGCAAAAGAAAGGAAAAATATTCAAATGGACAGCAGAGTGTCAGCAGAGTTTTGACCGTTTAAAGCATCTTCTCACCACCGCACCTATTCTGAGGATTGCTGATCCTAGTAAGGACTATGTGGTGTGTACCGACGCAAGCAAGGAGGGCGTGGGAGGGGTACTAATGCAGGAAGGAAAGGTTATAGCGTATGAATCAAGGAAACTAAAAGAACATGAGCAAAGATACTCTGCGTATGATTTAGAGTTAACTGCTGTGATTCACGCACTAAAGATGTGGCGACATTATCTTCTTGGAAAGAAATTTCTGTTGTTAACTGATCATCACAGTTTGACGCATTATTTCAGCCAACCTACCTTGAATGCAAGGCAAGGTCGTTGGGCAGATTTTCTAAGTGGATTTGACTTTGAAATAAAGCATTTAAAGGGCAAAGAAAATCGAGTAGCAGATGCCTTAAGTCGAAAGGTTCACTGTTTATGTGAACTTTCAGCCAGTAAATGGCGAAGTACGCTGGTTGAACAGATAAGAACAGCAGCCAATGATGATTCTGAATATCAGCATCTAAAACAGCAGGTTCAGCAATCTGATAATGAAAAGTTACAACAAGGGTACACATTGGATAATGTTGGAATGCTGTATTTTAATAAAAGAATGTATGTGCCCGATTCAAATGACCTTAAGAAGCTGATTTTAGATGAGTTTCATACCAGTCACTACACTGGTCATCCAGGGTACCAAAAGATGGTTACAGCACTTAAGAAGGAGTATTACTGGCCAGGAATGAAAAAGCAGATAGTGGAATACTTGGCAAGATGTCTGGAATGCCAGCAAATTAAGGCTGAACATCAACACCCAGCGGGACTGTTACAGCCTCTGCCTATCCCGGAATGGAAATGGGAAACCATTTCTATGGATTTTATAACCGGGCTACCACGAACGAAGAAGGGCAATGATTCAATTATGGTCGTGGTTGATAAATTGAGTAAAGCAGCACATTTCATACCGGTGCAGTCTACTTACAAGGCGGTACAAATCGCGCATCTCTTTATGCAACACGTGTTCCGCTTGCATGGAATGCCAAAGGTAATTATATCAGACCGGGATGTGAAATTCACGTCCACCTTTTGGAGGACATTGTTTGCCGAGTTAGGCACTCGATTGAATTTCAGCACGGCTTATCACCCACAGACCGATGGCCAAACCGAGCGAGTCAATCAGGTGTTGGAAGACATGTTGCGAGCGAATGTAATGTTAAAGCCTGGACAGTGGGAAGAGTATTTGCATTTGGTTGAATTTGCCTACAATAATGGGTATCATACTTCAACTCAGCTAAGTCCCTTTGAGGTCTTATATGGGCGAAAGTGCCACACACCCTCAAGTTGGAGTGGACTGGAGGATAAGCTGAGTTTGGGTCCGGAAATGTTGAAAGATATGGAAAATATGGTAAAAAGAGTGCGAGCAAATTTAAAGGCTGCACAAGACAGACAGAAAAGCTTTGCAGATAGGAAAAGAAGGTTCGCAGAGTACAATGTTGGCGACCATGTGTTTGTAAGGATTCAAACCCGAAGGAGTACCTTACAGTGGAGTGGTTGCGCCAAGCTGGCTCCTCGATACTTTGGACCGTTTCAGATTTTAGCTAGGGTGGGGCCTGTGGCCTACCAACTAGCTTTACCCAGTCACATTAGGATTCACAATGTGTTTCATGTTTCTGTCCTAAAGAAATATGTATATGACCCAAAACATGTTATTCAATGGCAAGATGTGCGGGTAAGAATTAATACGGTTGTTTCGATTATGCAGCTTAGTCAATGGGAGATTGATTATGTGCTGGTTGTTTGCAGGTCGAACCGGAAGGCGAGGTTCTGGTCGAACCACAGAGCATTCTCGACCGGAGAGAAGTGCGGCTGCGGAAACGGGTTATTACCCAAATTAAAGTGCTGTGGCAGCACTATGGCCCTGAGGAGGCTACGTGGGAAGACGAGGAACCTTTTAAAAAGGCCTACCCGAATTTATTTAATGAGAAAGGACATCGGGACGATGTCCAATCCCAGGGGGGGAAGATGTAATGACTCGGTAATTTGTAATTCCAGATAGTTACTGTGGTAAAACAATATGAGTGATAATTTGATTTATTAAAGACATTATTAGTTTTAATATAAATATAAGAGATTATTTTGCACATGTGTATTGATGAAATGATGAAATGCTGGCAGTCTCCAAAAAGGAGGATTTTCTATTAAAAGAAAATAAAATCAGTTATGGAACTGAAAAAGAAACTGCCTCTGACCCAAGGAAAAGGTCCTGGGGAGGAAAACCCCTGGGCTGTTGATGAACAGGCAGGGAAAGATTCCAGAGAGAGCAGAATGCATAATTGAGGTTAAGTCTGATTGTGATCAGATAACCAGCACAGTGGTGCATGAGTCTTGTGGAGGCTGCAGGCCTGCAAGACGGCTCGGGGGGAGAATCCAGTGCAGTGGATCTCAAGGTTGGGAGGTTAAGAGCTATATTGTAACAGGTGGGAGCTGAAGGTCAAGCAACAGTAGCAGACTACCAGGTATGTACCTTTAACAGTTAATTGAGAAACAGGTAAAGTCGGCATACCATCAAACTACAGTGGTGTAGCATTCCTAGTAAAGTAAGAGATTATGTAAGCAAATATGAATGTCTGAGTTTCATTTATTACATAAGAAATAGAACTATGTAATGCTGGTAGATGAATCTCTGTATTAAGTAGGAAATATTTAATACAAATATAAATGTCAAATTCCTGTATAACTTCAAGAAATACAGCTTACGCACCTACGGTGGACTGTAACACCCTGGTTATTAACACATAGAAAACTTTAAACAGCAGTATATGTTATCCGCTACTGAACAAATGAATGACATAACAGTGAACGATATCATATACACAACAGTCGTAGTGCACAAGTAAATAGCTCTTCGACAGAAGTGTTTTAATAACCATAGCCGATAACAAGATTACCCTACATCCAACTTCTGGGTGTATAAACAAGCTAAACGTAGAACCAGTTATGAGAGACAAGACAACAGAGTTATATCTGAAGCGGCCGTGACCGGGTGATGTACTAAATATATAATACAGTGGTGCGTTCACTTAAAGAAACGAAAGCATGCAAGAAACGGAACCAGAAACTCATTTATAACCTGATTTACTCTACAGTCATAGCAAGTACTTATCATTGAGAGCAATTCGCTTAAATAGAAATTGTAAAAACTCAGAGCAACGAGGTCAGTAGATGAAAAGGGTTACCTCAGGTAAACCCTTCGTTACTCTTACACTGAAAACGAATTTATATTATAACCAGCAAGAGATTAATGATATTAGCCGCGGACCAATAAACACAAATAACAATATTGGATTGAGAAACGAATCAGAGAACTGGAATTGCATACGTTATTAACCATTGGGATCACAACATCAATCTTTAAACATATATGCGAGCGAGAAGGGGATGCTTGCTCCCATTATTCCAGGAGCAAGCCATAACCCTGATTCCGCCGTAAAGAGAATGGAAACATAAACTGTTGAAAACCATGAGTACGAATAAATAGACATAATACATGATACAAGAGCGGATTAGAAACTAAGAAATGTCCAGAATGGAACAAATAAGCAGATTCCGAATATATGTTCATTACTGTAAAGGGGCCGTAAGGTAAGGCCATTAGTTAATCAAAATAATAACTGTATCGAGAACGGTTAAGAACATGTCGGTTGGGTAAAACCGAATACAGTAACAATGCACAGATAAGGAGAAGTACTACATAAAACTCTTTACAACTGATTAAAAACTTAAGACAAACAGTCAACCCTCATTAGGGCCCGAGGGCGTAAACAGAGAGCGACTTCACCACAGGGATTCATGGTTTTACAGTACAGGATGAAACGCCGCCTGTAAAGCCATACCCAGTTGTGAGCAGGGTAATTCGACCTGAGACACAATAGCACAGGCATGAGCCTAGTCTCGGCCAGAAGGAGCTGCCAACCTTTCAATACAATAAACCCTAAGGGGTAATACACCCAACGCCAAAGACTTACCCGGTAGTAAGCGGAGTGACCTGAAACCTTTCCGGATGATGGCAGACGCTGAGACCAAACCCCTGCACGAGATAGTCATTGTTAGCAACGGCGCAGGTAAATAACAAGCATAGCAGGAACCGAAATCAAAACATAAACAGCTATCAATAACTCTTGGAGGATTGCCATGGCGGATGCTTCCATACCTGCGCAAGAAACCATACTGCAGAGGGAAGGGCACTGTCGGAGGAGAGGCTGAAGCGTTGTTGAAAATGAGCCAAAACCGAAGAACCCGGCAACATATATTGTCAACCAAACCCTAGGAATGATCCGCACCGTCCAATCTGGAAAAGAGATCTCCGCCCTTCGTTTGAGCGGGAGTGTGGCTCGTATACCTAAGGTCAACCCGCCCGCTTGATCACATGCGTTCACATGGCTCACAGCCACCTGGCCACGGAGCAGTGAGTTGGAATTCCCTCCGCTCACCAAGTGGCATTCAAATTAATGCATACCATCAAATATCAGTACAGTTAAGTGAAAGTGCGGGTGATAGACGTGTAACCCACGTATCATATGAATGTGCAAGGGTCTTTAAAGTGAACATATATTAACATGCCAAGATTTATACATATGTGCGTGTAAGGGTTTCAAACATAGATGATTATAGTTATGTTAAGAACTTTACCTCACAGACTAGGTATCATCTATATCAATGACTCAAGGTAGAGATAGGTATTAAGTAAATAAATTTTTTTTTATGAGTGTTGGTTTATTGAGTTGAGATCGTGACACTCTTCTAGGGGGAAACCTCCTTTGCATTACACAAATGAACAATTCTTGGATGATACAAATGACAATACCTCCTTTCTATATATAGGATTCTAAGTGGTCACAATATAATCAGAGCCTACATAACAATAATATTGTAGGGGCACAACAATAACAATAGTGGGCTTCTATGGGGCATAATAATAAAAACATGGGGACTACATGGGCACAACAATACAATAAGGGGGTTGCACTAATGACAATAAGGGGCTACACTAGTAATATAGGGACCTAACACTGGAAACCTCCAACTTTTTGGAAGGCTCTGCTAATACAAATTCCTCCCACCAACCTTGCTCCCATCCACTCCCAAGTTCTTGAGTAGTAGAAGTGAAAGGAAAAGGTCCCATGGTCCAAGGATCTCCCAGCCAGAAGCATGTTTCAAAAACTAACAATTCTAGGAAGTAGCCCACCAACACTGCCCAAATTGCTAATGAAGAGCCCTTTCAGCAAGAAAGGAGCTCCTATGGCTACCTTATTATTGAAGAAAAGGCAGAAGAAGGCCTCTAGAAATGTTGGAGCTGATGAAGAAGGATACAACAAAGCACAACAAGCACCAACCAGTTCCAGGGGCAAGCAAACAACTTGACCAGGTCTTCCATTATGATTTATTTTCTATTGTCTCTCCTTCGATTACTTTGTTGTTTAATTTTTTATGACCACACTAATAGGATTCCTTTTTGAAGGGTTGATGTTTATTTTTGTAAGCCCTATCTACATTTTTTTTGGCCTATGCTTCGCAATTAGACTTTTGATCACTCTGAAGGACCATTTGGTTTCCCTTCCATGGGGATATGGTCCATCTCTAGTTCTTTTTAGTTTAGCCTCGATACTCTGCAAACTTCTTCTTGTTTGATCACTAGCCTTCACAGGTACTCTCTGAATGTACTTTATGTAAATTATTTTTGGTAATTATAATTTCTCTTACTTGCTTACAAAAATAAATAAATAAATAAAATATATTTGTATGATTTATTGATTATTGAATAGAGTAGATTGGGTGTGCGAAGGTAGTAAGGTGCAGGGCTTGGGTGGTGTCGGGGTCCAAATGTGCAGAGCTCAAATGAGGGTAGGCCCACACCAAAAGAAATTCATGCGAAGGTGGACCAGGTCTGGCAGAAGCTAGCCACGTGGAAAAATATATATTTAATTGAAAGCAAGAGTCATTTGTGAAATTAAAACTATGTTACAAAATATTTAAGCTCAACGAAGTTTTACACGAGCCTTATAATCAAATTCCACAAATAAACAAAGTTTTTTTCAATATCCTCTATTATTAGTCCCTACCGAAGGCAAGGTAGGGACTATAGCGATCGTTTGGTGTTGACCAAACATTAAATTCTTTTGACCAATTACCACTTTAGTTATTTTAACCTATATTTGAACATAAATATGGAATAAAACAATTTTTTATCCAATGTTTCAGTTTCTACCTCTTATTGCAGGCAAAAGAGTATGAATTTCGGATTCTTACTAAAACTTAGGATAAAAGGCTTTGAATTTCAATTAGATGCTAGTTTAATGCTCTTTTGGACTTAACATTAATAGGGAAACATTTAATGTTTGTGTCAAATGCTTTGGTTAAGTTTCATAATAAACTTATAATGTAGTGCCTACACTTGGCATAGCCTACACCATTTTACATGCATTTTGCCATGACTCCTTATAAGCCCGGGTCTTCTTTCTTGGGAGGTTTGCTCTGTTTGCTTGTTCGTGGATATAAGAGAGAAGCCCGTTGAAGCAGCTGTGACGAGTAATATTTTCCACTTTTCTTGTAATCTGCACAATATAATGGCGTAAATTATATCATTATAAAGCACAAATTATAGTTTTATATTGTGTGTAATAGTATAATGGCATAAATTATATTATCTATAAGTTGCACAATACAATGGCATAAATTATATTGTCTGTAAGCTACACAGTGTAATGGCGTGAATTATGTAGTATAATGGCATAAATTATGTAAGTTGTAGAGTACAATGGCATGAATTATGTAGTATAATGGCGTAAATTATGTAAGCTACACAGTATAAATGCATGAATTATGTGGTATAATGGCGTAAATTATGTAAACTACACAGTATAATGGCATGAATTATGTAGTATAATGGTGTAAATTATATTGTCTATTATGTAGTATAATGGTGTAAATTATATTGTCTATGAAAGGTTACATACGATGAATTAGCCTTTCAGTCCATTTAATCAATACATCGAAGCCACCACTAAGTTGTCGCTCGTCGCTCGTAGGGCTTGAGGAAATGGTGAGGTGATGCTTGGCCTTCCTTGATCCCAAAAAGAAATCTATCTAGACAGGAAATAAAGCCCTTATTCGTAGCACAAGTTCTTTTCCTGAAAGTCTAATTGCTCTAGCTATTAAAAGAGGGTTTGGGCTTAGAGGAGAGCAACTTCGAGAATAGGAAGGATCAAGGTGGAGATGCTTATTGAGGGTAGCGAGCCCAACGATCAATGTTCAACAACAATAGAGTCACATAACAGTTGAGGCAAACCAACCCCCCTGTTTGTGCAGAGAATAATATATTTCTGAGCCCAACTGTTTTGTTGATCCCCAAACAACAAACCGAGTAAGGGTACTATCAATCAAAAGGATATTTGAGGGTACGCCACATATAACCCTATATGGACCGCTCGCGTGAATTTTTCACCATAAGTTTTAGTTCCTTTGCATTTTCTTTCCCTGCAAGAAAAACAACATACACAAAGTGAAATGTGATTACAAAAATTTCATGTCCATTTTACCTTTTCATATTTTTTTAAAAACTAAAGTATCACTACGATCAATCTACAAGTAAAAAAGGTTAAATGATTATGACATACACTTTGCCCAATCTACCATATAAGCCAATTTCACGACCTTTGCAAGTATTTTCCTCTAGCCATTTCTACAGCTGCTCCCGGGAAGTGGAGCAGAGCTTGAAGAAAGCGCTGAGACCGCGCACGATCTGCTTAGTATTAGAGTATTTAGAAATGGAAAATTCAAGCTCTTGCAAAAGGTATCAAATCTGGTTTTCCAAACTCTAGTTTCCGTGGAACATTCTCGAGCTCTATCTCCTCCACGGTTTCCTATGCCGCTGAATATCCAAATCCCCAATCCCAAGTTGTTGTTGGTTCATGTAATGGTGAAACGAAAAAGATGGTAAGTTCAAAATAAACTTCGTTATTAATACAACCTAGAAAGGTAAAAAACATGTATGGAACTTCTATTTTATAATCTCCACTTTCGTGAAAGTATTTATCACAAATACAACCAAAGAAATGATCAACCATCCATTTTGGACTCCTGGACTTTCTTAGAATTTGATCCCATTCTGTTTGTAACAAATTTCGTAGAAAAATTCTATCAGCACAACAACGCTCAACTCTAACACCTCGAGTTGGTTATGAGACAAAATTCAACGGTGTAAGGTGATAAATAAAGACTCAATAATCCACACAGAGATTCTGATCAGCAAGAGACTGAATGCAATTGTAACAAGAAAATACTGAACAAAGAGAATTTGATTAGCAAAATATTGAATGCAGTCAATGTGAAAAATGCCAAACAAAGAGAATCCGATTAGCAAGATATTGGATGCAGTCAATTTAAGAAATGCCATATTGTGGTTACTTGCAACTTATTATATATTTATATATTTGTTTTTTATGGAATTGAGGTTAATATCTAATATCTAAAGATTTAAATATTGATTGATTTGAGAGGCTCAGTGTACAGTCTAGTGTGATATGTATGGGTATTTGTCTGTCATTAAAATTGACAGAAAAATAAGGGGTCTGCAGTCTCAAGGTGATTGCTATGGTTATTGGTTGAGGCACAGACTAATAAACTCTTATCTTTTTTTTAGTTTTTAAATTTGTTTATGTGAATGAAATTTTGTTTATAATTGTATTTTGGATTATAATTAAAGTTTAATAAATTTATAATTTAATATATGTGTGGTGCTTCGAATTTTCACCAAAACTTAATATACTTACTAGTTATTTGCTTATTTATTGATTTTTTATTGTGAATTTGAGTAAATTAATTTTTGAAATTTCTAAATTTTTGATCAAAGGATTTCTAAATTTTCATACTATGCTAACATTTTTCTCCATTTAATAATTATGATTAAAACATTATAGTAATTATGACATGTTTGAGGGGCATTAATGGTTAAGAACATGTACTTCCTCATAAGAGTTTACAGTTTCAAATCCATAGTAGAGTAGAGTATATACATCTTCATAGACATTAACATACAAATCATTGCATGGGGAGAGTCTCTTGTCCCAGAAGCAAGTTGATTTCATACACTGAGTGGGTATTTGGCTTGGTGGTGACCTTAAAATTAAATTATTATTGTATAGCTTGATTGAGATTAATGGTTAAGAATATGTATTTCCTCTTAAGAGGTCATAGGTTCAAATGTAGAGGGGTAGAATATGTACACCTCCATAAATTTTAGTAGTCAAATCATTATGTAGAGACAAATGCCTTGTCCCATAAAAAAAGGAAATCTCATATACCCATTTGATGTATAACTTAATCGTGATTGTAAAATTAGATTAATATCATTATTTAGCACATAACAAATAATTATAACATAATATAAACTACAACATGGATAAGTACTCCTCATTTATCCTTATACATAAACAAATGATAAAAATAAATAACCTAAATATTAAACAAATGGTAAAATAAATAACCTAAAATATTTTACAAATGATAAAAATAAATAACTTAAAATATTCTACAAATTATAAAAATAAATAACCTAAAATATTTTAGGTAATTATTTTAATTTGATGATGAATATTATAAATCTTGCATTGGTTTGAACTAATGGAAAAAATATCTTACAAATTATAGAAATAAATAACCTAAAATATTTTACTTAATTATTTTAATTTGATGATGAATATTATTTTTTAACTAATGAAAAAAAAAATTATAATTTAGGAAACCAAATGTGACAAGGAAAAAATTATTTATAGTTAAGAAAATATGACAAGATTTTAGTTCTAAAGCATTTAATTCAAGGTTTTTTTTAGTATGGAGATCAAATGGAATCCTACAAAAATTACAAAATGGGGCATCAATAATTGAAATAAACTCATTATAACAAACTTTAGAGAAATAATATTAAATGAAAGAGGGATTCTTTTAATGCTATGGTTTCATTATTCTCTCCTAGAAATAAGAATTTACAAATGCATTTCAAGCCATGGGGAAATCATACAAAACCTACCTTAGACACTTGGAGGAGAATTTATAAATGCATTTCAAGCCATGGGGAAATCATACAAAACCTACCTTAGACACTTGGAGGAGAATTTAGTGCGATCACATCCTTTTGGGAAAAGTGAAGACGTATTTGCCAACTTAATGAGGATAGTAGATAATTTAAAATTCTGATCAAAGGGTTCCAAGTGGATGTTATTCAAAGAGGCAATGGATCTTACATGTGGAAGAATAAACACAATAGCCCCTCAACAAGTCGTATTCTTCCTAGATATATTTATAGTCTTAAGAATTTTATGAGGATAGGGATAGGCATAGAGGTGAAAATACAAGGAGATCATTTTCTTATTGATCTCAAGTGGGAAAATATAAGTTTTAATTGACACTAGTCCACTTCCTCATTTCATTTTGAAAAGTCTTGCTCACTTTTTCCAAATTTTGAAGCAACATAGAGGATTGGTGACATGGAGTGGGAGCAATTTCAAGATAAAAATGTAGGTTTTTCAATAGAGACTAAAAGAACATATAAATAAAAATAATAAAAATGCAACAAAAAGGTTTTTGGAAACATATTTGAAGCCAAAAGAAAGCTAGAATAGAAAATTGAAGTAGTCAAAAGAAAGATTATAGTCAAAAGGAATACCAAGAACTAAAAAATACAAGATGAAACTCTACATAAATATCTTGACAACATGGATCAATAAGAAGAAATTCTGAGGCTATAGAATTCAATAATCCAATAGCTAGGAGGGAAATAAGAACACCAATTTTTTTTGCAAATCAATAATTAGTAGGAGAAATAACGATAGAATTCCCACACTAATGAATGAGAATGTCGATAAGTTGGAGGAATCCACAAAGACATTGAGAAAGAGAGAGAGAGAGAGAGAGATTCAATCCTAATATTTTAGTGACTTAATGAGAAATCCAAGCAAAGACCACCATATAGAAACGTAGTCAATACCAATAACATTCCTTTCCTTGTGAAAGATGATCACAATTCATGTATAGTGTGGGAGATAAATCTAAAGTAAGTACTAAGAAAGTAGCCAAGGAAATGGTAGTGGGAAAATCCCTAGCTTCAATTGGGTTCACATCATATTTCTTTCAATGTTTCAAGTCAATATTGGGGAATGATATCTAGTAAATCATGGAAGAATCCCAACTTGTTAGGTGGTGTCCTTTAAGCCTTCAAAACAAAATTTCTCACACCCAATCCCAAAGAAGAAGGAGCCTCCACAATGACAAGTTCATACCAATGTCCAAGTGCAATGTAATCTATAAAATCACAATTGATCTCATTGTTATTCATATGAAGCCCATCATAGCACAGTAATCTCCAAGAATAAGGAATCTTCCATTGAATTGAATCCAAGAGGAAAATACATGTAAATATCTAGACAATAAGGATCTATAGGAGGACACTATTTGGAAAAACAAATCAATAATCTACTAGTTGTAGGCGGGAGATAAAAACACCAACACTTTTCACAACTCAATAATCGATAGGGGAAATAGGAATACAATTATATTATTAAAGAATAAGCATGGGGGGAAATTCCATTGATCTGAACTCAAACAGGAATGCAAAAAATTACAAATATAACCATAAATACAGAGATGCAATAGAAATAGCACTTCATTTTATTAATATCAAATACTGAAATAAGCTTACAAACAAAATGGAAATAAACTAGCTCAGGTGATGGTAGCTTATCTCTGAGAAGAGACGTGATGGCTAAATGCCTATGAACTGTGTTAAAATGAGGCTCAAGGGCCTATTTATTATTGAACAACAAGGGAAAACCCTAAACAATAAAAAACCTAACCCCATGAGATGGAATGCCAAGAGTTTGTGGGCCTCATTGGGGTTAGTTGGGTAGGAAACTTCTTGGAGTTGTAACTTGGTCATATTATCTTTGTTTGGCACGTATGTTACCTTGTTAGAAATATCTCTCAGAGTAATACAGGATTTGTGGCAGGCCCCTGCCTGTGGATAAGGGCCTACTGTGGAACTAAAAAAATGTCGTTTGGGGGGTCAAAACTACTCTGGAAGTTCAGGAATCGAAAAACTACTAAAAATAGTAAATGTTGCAATGAACAAGGAAACAGATGAAGCCGGCTAGAGGTCTAGGTGGAAAAGGTTGGTGGTCACCAATATCCACCTGGATCAGTCCTCCCTCCCTAGGAAGCAATGGTCCCCATTGCATGCAAAGCCTCCATGAGGTGAAGAAATTTCTATTGAACCTAGTCCCTAGTGAACCACTTGCCCTACGGAAGGAGTTGGCATGCTTTAACAACTCGACATAGTTAGATCCTCTATTGGTGAGTGTTCTTGATCTGCGTATCCATGATTTAATTAGTTGTGGCTTGTTCCATGCAGTCCAGGTTTAGCTTTGTTGGTGTGAGTTGTTCTTTAATGTCGAACGTGTCCAGCAATGGTGGAAAGTATGGTCGAAGGTGGTCTACATTGAACATTAGGTGCAGACCAAGGAATGGTGGAACGCTGAGCTCGAAGGCATTGTCCCCTACAACCTTGTTGATGGTGTATGACCCATATCAGAGTGGGAAAATCTTGCGATGGGGTCCAGCGAGGTGCTCCTTCTGCAAATTTAGCCAAACTTTATCTTCCACCTGGAACTTGTGAAACACCCGATTTTGATCATGGCACTACTTGTAATTAGCATTGGATTTGTCAAATATATAATTGACCTGCTAGAGGATGTGTTTAATGCACTCAATGAATTTGTTAGTCTTGTTGACCTCGGACTAGACATGAGCCGAATCTTCCTTAGCTGCAAATGTTATGGCCATATCAATGGGACATAATGTGTCACACCCCTACACCTGCGGTAGTCTAAGTTCAACCGCTTATAGTGAGGTGCGGCACTACCAACCATTTTATTTTCACCAATACTTACGATTGTAGACTACACCTAACATTCCATACTTATTTTTATTTTTCTTTACCAAGTATTATTATGTTTCCTTTATACAAGTGAAAGCCCATAACATTCACATAAACAACATTATATAAGAGAAATGCACAACAATATAAAGGGAGGGGCAACTCCCTGCAATATGAGTCTGACCGAATCAATATATATAATCTTCTTTTACAAGTACAAGTTAAATCTTGGGAAACCCAAATTTACACTTAGCCAAATTTCCAACTTCGACAAACTCAGTTGCCCAGCTCGTCGACACCTCCGCACGGTCGCCGCACGACTCACCAACCCTTTGTTCACCTCGTCGCACAATCATGTTATTTGCCCAACTTGGGCGCACCTCATCGTAACTAAGTCACCACACGCGGACGCCTCTGCACGAGTCACACCTTCGTTCACAACCTCAACACTTCACCATTTCCACCATTTCGTCATGCACAACGCGGCCTACCCAAGTCGCCCATCCGCATGATTCTTCGTTTCGGCGCGCCCTCGCCCAGCCGCTCGTCCGCACGTCCACCCGTTCACCCAAACTTGTTCACCCGAACAACTTCACCCGAGTTGCCACACGACTTCACCCGGGTCGCCACATGACTTCACCCAGTTTGCTTGAACAACCTCACCCGGGTCGCCACACGACTTCACCCGGGTCGCCCGAAGACCTCACCTGGCTCGCCCGAACGACCTCACCCGATTCACCTGAACGACCTCGCCCGAGTTTCCTGCTCGACGACCTCGCCCGAGTTCTGATTGAACGACCTCACCCGAGTTCTGCCTGAACGACCTTGCCTGAGTCCTGCCTGAACGATCTCGCCCGAGTTTCTGCACGAATTTCCTGCACGAGTTTTTCACCCGAGTTTTTTGCATGAGTTTTTCGCCCGACTTTCTCACTCTACTTTCTTGCACGATTTTTTCACCCAAGTTTCTCACCCAACTTTCCTGCACGAGTTTTTCACCCGAGTTCTGCCCGTCGTGCGAGCTCATCCACACACCACAGAACTCCTTGATCGAACTCGTGATCGAATGATGGTCGTTTGCCTCCAAACGCCCTCCAATATATATGAGTGGGTGGCGGGTTATGTCACCCAACCGACCCACGCCCAACGCCTAAGCCGACTCGTTCACAATGTGTTGTCTTGCCCAGGAGGATGGTCGGCCCGCCCAACTCATGGTATCGCCCCCTCAACTTGCCCAACACCTTATAAACTCGTCCAAGGTTCATTTCATTTCACATTTCACACGAGCTCCTCGCACGCACTTCGCACAGTGGAGTCGCTTGGACCGCAGGTCCATACATCCTCCCCCACTTGAAGTCATTGTCGTCCTCGACAATATCTCATCCCAGTAACCATCTATCACCAAGATCACCATACCAAGTTATAGAACCCATAGGTATGTCATATATCGGAAATCATCTCAATCCATGATCATCAACCACCCTGTCACAATCTCCACATGCTGCTCCCCATCATGGAAGGTTGGCCCCTCCATCTCAAGCTACATGCTTCCTGCAACATATCGTGTCGACCTCATCATGTGTCGTCCTCGTGTGAACTGCTGCCATGATACTCCAACAAATGCTAACACATCTCTGTACACGTTGTAGTCCCATGTTTGAACTAGTTGGGTAGCTAATCCAACTGTCATGCCCAAACCATGAGCATGTGCATCCTTATGCCACCATCAATCGTTTCTCTGAACATCCCGTCACATCATCAACTCGATCAAGAATCCATCTCCATACAAGTGAAAGCCATGCTCAGGTCCATGAAGTAGTCCTCATCTCATCTGCAACATGTTGTCCATGATGCCTGGCACTAATGTGCTGCATGAAACTAGCCACATCTACCCCAACATCATCCATCTGCAAAACATCCATCTCCTCAAAGTGAAGAGATCATCTCATCGAAACCGACTCTTGATGTGCCACATCCAAGTCCATGAAGCAACCTCCATCATATCTGCAATGTGCCATCCCTCAAGTCTGCCATAGAAACAAGTATATACCTGTCTCATCTATCCATATGCTGCCCATGATCATAGATCAATCAGCTCCCATGTGTCAAAAGTGGTTAAGTCTCGGCTCAACCCATGCCAAAGTGTTGCCACCAAGGCATCATCATTATCGTAACTCCATCACTCCAAAGTGTCTCATATCAATCTTCCACATCAAGTCACTCTTTCAAGCCATTCCCATACATGTACTCAAAAGTATGCACCCCATCTTGCATCAAAGTCTCTGACCTTAGCTCCTTAATGCATCAGATCCTCCAAGTCCACCATATATGAAGTCCCTAAAAGTCACAACCTCATGTAATCATGAGCTCCATGAGTCATCTCCAACCAACACTCTAGCAAGCATACAAGTCTCGGCCCAAAGGTCTCTCCAAGATGCCTCAGCTCTCCATGTAGTAAGAATGCTCCATAGTCTGCTCACAAATCCATCCAAGTCCATGGCCTTGTTGTACATAAGTTCACAACCTCTCCATCGACTCATAAGTAAAACATCTCCATGTCACACTAGCAATCCACCTACACAACATCCCTGCCTTGGCACTCCTCATTGGATGCCCATAAGTGACACCTCTATAAGTGCTCCTGCATCATGTCCCTGCATAATACTGCCATGCTCCATGTCTCCAACCTGATGTCCATGACTAAGTTTCCCATGTAGTCCAACCAAGTAGACCCATCACAACAATCGATCATCCCATCAAAGTCTGCATATTCGGTCTAGTGAACTCGGTCACCCAACCATATCATCATCACGAGTCCCTTCCATCATAGCTCCCCCACTGAAGGTTCCACCAAGACTTGCTCTTGGTCTCGGCCATGAGAAGTCCACCCAAGCATCTCAAGTGTGTGCCCTTCTCCAATATGTCCATGAGTCATGCCAGGAACTTAGCCAATTCTCCATGTGGCTAAAGCATGACCCAATCCTTTGCAATGATCATCATGTTCCTCCCTTGTCACGAGCCTTTGTACCTTCTACCATAAGGTCACAAACAACCCCAACAAGTCCTGCAACAATCAACAATCCTTGCTTCTCCATACAAGGTCTCATCATAGACATCCATGGTAAGATGCTCCCTTGCATCGACAAACTGACTTTGCCCTTCCTTGCATACGGTCCATCTACCAAATGCTCAAATGAATCATAAGTATCAATAGTACTTACATCATCATCATGATCATGAGGCTCCTCCATGTGAGTATCCCCATCCATACATGTCTGCAAACCACACAATCCTGGTCCAACTTGATCAATCTCAAGTTCATCCTCCATCGTTGTCACATCTGCAACATCCTTAATCATCATGGCTTCTTCTTCCTTGTTAGCACAATCTGCAACTTTATCCTGCTCCATTGTCCAACCAAGTTGAAGAAGTTCGTCTTCAACATTCTTTTCCAAGACTTCAAGTTCCTTTCGAAACCGGGGGTTCTCTTCTTTCATCCACTTCAACCTGTATAAGGTAAGCAAGAGCTTCCCTTCGCATTCTTCCAAACCTGCCATGACTTGTCATTCAACTTGGCCCAAGCACTAAGCTTCACCTCTGCTAAACCTTTTTCACCATTCACCTGAATCACCCTGATATTCCACCTGTCACCTGCAAAACTTGAGCTCCCTGCCAAGTCTTCGGTCTTTGTAGAATCAGCTCCTTGATTCAGTTCACCAAGTTTCCCGCAAAACTTGGACCGCCTCTGATACCACCTGTCACACCCCTACACCTGCGGTAGTCTTTCAACCGCTTATAGCGAGGTGCAACACTACCAACCATTTTCTTTTTACCAATACTTATGATTGTAGACTACACCTAACATTCCATACTTAGTTTTATTTTTCATTACCAAGTATTATTATGTTTCCTTTATACAAGTGAAAGCCCATAACATTGACATAAACAGCATTATACAAGAGAAATGCACAACAGTATAAAGGGAGGGGAAACTCCCTGCAATATGAGTTTGCCCGAATCAATATATATAACCTTCTTTTACAAGTATAAGTTAAATCTTGGGAAACCCCAAATTTACACTTAGCCAAATTTCCAACTTCGGCAAACTCGGTTGCCCAGCTCGTCGGCACCTCCGCACAGTCGCCGCACGACTCACCAACTCTTTGTTCACCTCGTCGCACGATCATGTTGTTTGCCCAACTTGGGCTTGCCTCATCATAACCAAGTCGCCACATACGGACGCCTCCGCACAAGTCACACATTCGTTCACAACCTCAACACTTCACCGTTTCCACCGTTTCGTCGTGCAGGGCATGCCCTCACCCGGCCGCCCATCCACACGTCCACCCATTCACCCAAACTCATTCACCCGAACAACTTCACCTGAGTCGCCACACGACTTCACCCGGGTCACCACATGACTTCACCCGGTTTTCCTGAACAACCTCACCCGGGTCGCCATGCGACTTCACCTAGGTTGCCCGACAACCTCACCTGGCTCGCCCGAACGACCTCACCTGGTTCGCCCGAACGACCTCACCCAAGTTTCCTGCTCGACGACCTCGCCCGAGTTCTACCTGAACGACCTTGCCTAAGTTCTGCCTGAACGACCTCGCCCGAATCCTACCTGAATGACCTCACTCGAGTTTTTGCATGAGTTTCCTGCACAAGTTTTTCACCCGAGTTTTCTGCACGAGTTTTTCGCCCGAGTTTCTCACCTGACTTTCCTGCACGATTTTTTCGCCCGAGTTTCTCACCCGACTTTCCTGCACGAGTTTTTCACCTGAGTTCCGCCCGTCGTGTAGGCTCATCCACGCACCATAGAACATCTTGATCGAACTCGTGATCGAATGATGGTCGTTTGCCTCCAAACGCCCTCCAATATATACAGGTGGGTGGCGGGTTATGTCACCTGGCTGACCCACGCCCAACGCCCAAGCCAACTCATTCACAATGTGTTGTCTAGCCCAGGAGGATGGTCGGCCCAACCAACTCATGGGACCGCCCCCTCAACTCACCCAACACCTTATAAACTCGTCCAAGGTTCATTTCGTTTCACATTTCGCATGAGCTCCTCGCACACACTTCACATGGTGGAATCGCCCAGACCGTAGGTCCATACATAATGGCTGAAATCCAAGCCCTACCTGAAAGGGGCTATGGCTCGTTGAGATATGGAGAGTTATGTTGTAGTTGTATTGGACATAGGGGAGGCTTTCATCCCATGTGCATGAATGTTTCAAGTTGTACAAGAGTAGAATGTGTACGATCATCCTGTTGATGACCTTTGATTGTTCATTAGTTTTGGGGTGGAAAGTCGTGGACTTAGTAAGTTTGGTATCCAACATCGACCATAGACTTGACCAAAATACACTTAGGAATCTGTTGTCCTGATCTAAGAAAATGGACGGTGGGATCCCAAAGTGTACCCACACTCGCTCAAAGAAGATCGTAGTAGTGGCCTCTGTTGTTATAGTCTTCTTTTAGGCCACCATAATGGCCATCTTAGAGAATTTGTCGACAACTACGAAAATGCAGTCGTTGTCATGCTTCGTAGAAGGAAGGCCCAACATGTAATCCATGGAGATAGATTCCCAAGGTCTACTAAGAGAAGTCAGAGGAGTATATAGGCCTTGCTTCTTGATGGTTGGTCATGGAGGGTGAATCATAAAGAAAAAAAATCCTAGTCTGTGAAATGATCTTATTGCATTGTTTGCAGTGATTAAAGAGATGGCTGTAGGCGGAGCTACCTCTGGTATCATGTACAACTTATTTCCAAAAGTGATAATCACAAAGAAAGGTCTAGACTCATATACAACATGTTTCTTCCACAAGTATGGTTGTCCTAATATACATCACAAACTTCAGACAATTCCTCATTTGTGAAGGGCTTGATGTTGTAGGGAAGGAAACACTGCTGCTTGACGTGGAGATCTCGTCCTTGGTGAATCCACCCAATGGTGTACGACTGTGGATTGATTGTCATCGCTAGGCATAGCCGCTTGATGACCTCTCCTGAAATGGGGTTATTTTGGCTCCTGTTGTCAACAATGAACTACAGTGGAGAAACCTTCACCCACATCTATGAGTGGAAGAGGCATTCCCCCTCCTTTGGATCTACATGCTCATTCTTCTGGATCTTGGTGGTGGCAACAATGGCACTGGGCTCTGCATCAATGATATGCTACCCTTTTTCATTCCACTTGTCGAGTTCGAACTCAAAGTTGGAACATGCGTTTGATTCTGAAGCCTTCATCTCGGCCACCAGTGACTACTTGTCTTGACACTCACTTGTGTTGTAAGTAGATCTCTTATGGAACTCACACCACTTTACCATGTCCTTCTTTGTCTTCATGGTGTTGTTCTTTGCTTGCGACTTCGGCGGGTTATCTAGGGTCGCCCCACATTAACTTTTTTCTTTGCTCTGCGGTTTGGGGGTGCCTTTCCCTTGCTTCAGATACGTAGATTCAAAGTCTCTCTTCTTCTGTTTAAACTTCTGCTCAATCTTGACAACGTATCAATATGTCGTGTCGAGCGAGGAGATGTCCAGAAAGTCGATCTCATCTTAGATGTATCTGTGTAGACCGTCACGGTACTTGAGTACCAAATTTCACTCAGACTCCTTTATACCCAACTTCATGCGAAGGGTATGAAAAAAAACTAGTAAACTCTGACACATCTTGGTCCCTTCTCTACCACAACATGGTCCACTTTATGTATTTATCCTCATAGCTCCCGATATGATAGTAATACTCCTTGATGGCGTCCTAGAAAGAATTCCAAGTGGGTGTGGCTGAAAATAGTGAGGGTGTACTTTCGTCCTTCATCTCGCAGTAGGTTTCCCACTAGTCCTTGACATGGGGGATGGCTTTGAGAAGTGATAAGGTAATTTTTTCCCAGCTGGAAAAATCATGAAAAAAAAATATCCTTTTGGCATATTTAACCATTTCCCAGCTAGGAAAATCATGAAAAGAATATCCTTTTGGCATATTTAACCATTTATCTACGACGTCTGCATCCATCTGGCCTTCAAATATGGGGATGTCAAAGTTAACTTGTACCTTAAAGGGTGTGTTTCTTCCAAAGTGGTTGTTGGAAGGGCGATGTGTCGCCTTTGGGTAGTTGCTAAAGGATCTAGGCAAAGTTGTCCATCATTGCATTCCTCTATCATTCAAGGGCTTCTTCAAGAAAGATTTTGAAAGTATATCATGCCCCTCATCTCTCTTCTCTTCCACCATGGGAGGCTATCGGGGTTTGCAATCTTGGTCTTGTAATGGTTTGACCAGCTCGAGCCCTAACTCCTCATATTCTGACTAGTTGGGGACATGCAAAGAAAAACATATAAAGAGAAGACTTCTCTAAAACCATTAATCTGAACTTAAACAGGAACACAACAAATTACAGATATAACCATAAATACAGAGATGCTATAGAAATAACACTTCATTTCATTAATATTAAATATTGAAATAAGCTTACAAACATAATGGAAATAAACTAGCTTGGGTGATGGTATCTTATCTCTGTGAAACGAGGTGGATGCTACATGCCTTTGAACTGTATTACAATGAGACTAAAGGCCCTATTTATTATTTAACAACAAGGGAAACCCTAAACAAAAAACCCCTAAGCCCAGGAGATGGAACACCAAAAGTTTGTGGGCCTCATTGAGGTTAGTTGGGCAGGAAACTTCTCGGGGTCGTAACTTGGTCATATTATCTTCGTTTTGCACGTACAATACCTTGTTGGAAATATCTCTCCGAGTACTATATTATTTGTGGTAGGCCTCTACCTATGGCCATGGGTTTACTGTGGAACTTAAAAAAAATTGGTTTATGGGGTCAAAACTGCTCCGAAAGTTCAAGACTCGAAAAACTGCTAAAAATAGTAAATGCTGCAATAAACAAGGAAACAGATGAAATTGACTGAAGGTCTAGGTGGAATAGGCAGGTGGCCACTAATATCCACTTGGATCAGCCATCATGACTTTGGGAGTGAGTCTTTCTTCTATTTCAATGATTTAATGATAGAGTTAGGTAAAGGCCATTGTATAGAAACAAGTCCAATAACCAATAACGTTCCTTGCCTTGTGACAAATGAGAAAAATGATTTCTAATGTATGAAATAACCATGGAGGAAGTAAAGTAAGCAACTAAGGAAGTTATAGTGCGAAAATCACATGCCTAGATGGGTTTACATCAATATTCTTTTAATCATGTTTGTTAGTGATAGGGAGCAATATTTGGGAAGTCATGGAAGAGTCTTGATGCCTAGGTGGTCTCCTTCAAGCATTCAATTCTACTTTCCTCACCTTCATTCACAAATAAGAAAGATTATGCATAGAAAAAAAATCTAGCCAATCTTCATATGTAGTGTAATATATAATATCATAACCAGGGTGATTACTAATTGTTTGAATCCAATCATGGTACAAATAACATCCAAGGAAGAAGGAGGCTACATTGAAGGGAGAAAAATATTGAATCAAATTATTCTAACACATGGCACCATTCATTCTCTCAATGTCAATAAGAAACATACATGATGATAAATTTAGATATGTCCAAGGCTTTCCCCTAACTTAGTTGGAGTTTCATGGAAAATATACTTTTGGACTTTGGATTCTATACCAAATCAACAAGCTAGATAAGAAACCTAGTACCCTCAAAATTCTTTTATAATCTCATAAATGGTTCTCTATCCACCCTCTTCAACCCCACTAGATAGATAAGGCAAGGAAACCTTGCCTCTCATTTCTTTTTTATCATAATAGTAGAATATCTATAGCTAAGTTTGAGTAGAGAAAAATACCAAGACTCTCTAAAAGGCATCCACATCTCTCAAAATTATGAATTTTCCTCTCATATACAACTTGTGGATGACATGATGTTGTTGACTTCTACGACTACTAAAGAAGTCAAGGAACTAAAAAAAATGTAAACACCTCTAATTTCTTTAGGTGCTCAAAAAATTATGATAAATACCACATTGTATTATTCAATATCCACAAGTCCATTCATAATAATATAGTTAATATATTAGGGTTTTAGAGAGGACTCCTCCTCTCTAAATATCTATGGGACCCTTTAATCAAGAATTCTTTCACTTTAAATATCTATTTGGAAGATTCATAATCATAAAATTAGTATTGTAGGCCATGCCCCTCTACCTTTCTTCAATCCTTGTAGATCCTCTTAAGGTAATCAAAAAGGTTAAATTTCTACCAAGAGCCTTTCGTTGGGAAGGTTGCAAGTAGGAAAAAATCAGTATTAGTAACTTGAGATAAGGTCTATATCTTGAAGCAATAATGAAGTTTAAGCACCCAATATATCCAATATCAAGCAAAGATATAGTGGAAAAGATGTGGCCCATGGCTGAAAGGTAGAAATGACCTCTAGGGGAAGTTGTTAAGCCCTTCATAACCCCCATGTTAACCCAAAAAACCCTTTATTAGTCCCTAGACATTGAATTATTACATTTCTATTGTTATATTGTTATATGTAGGATAGAACCCCTCATGTTCCCATTTTATTATAATTGTACCCTCTCTATCTCTCTCTCTCTCTCTCTCTCACGCTATACACACACACACACACTAAGGAGACATTACCTTAAGAGCATAAAGTATTGTCTTATTCATTGTATTTATTTTAAAAGGGGGATTACCCCTTGAACATGAATACAATGATTGGTTTCTTATCATTTTTAAGGCACAATGATCATAACATTTGGTATTAGAGCTCCCGATCCTAAGTTTTTGTTGCTTCAAACGAATCATGATAGTATGAAGCGATTCTTGGAGCAAAGACTATATTTAGAAGAGAAAAAAAAAGGAAAATAAATTATCTCCAAGGTACTACGACCCCTATAAGGTGTTGTAGAGGATTGGTAATATGTCTTACAAATTGGAGATTCCTACATATTCATGTGTACATCTAGTCTTCCATGTTTCTTTCTTAAAGAAGGTAATAAGTGATAAGATACCGGTCTAAACCATTCTACCAGAGATATTTAATGAAGAAGGGAAAATAATACTAGGACCAGAAACAATTTTCAAGAAAATGACTAAGAGGCTAAGAAATATATAAATTACTGAGTACCTTATCAAATGGAAGAAGCAACATGGGAAGATGAGGTGTTCATGTAGAAACAACAACAAATAGTCAAGTGTTAAGGACAACACTTCTTTGAAGGGTAGGGGCATGTCAATCCCTATATAATCCCCTTGTCAACCAAAAAAACCACTTATTAAGTCCTAGATATTGGGTGATTATATTTATATTGTTACATTTTTATGTAGGTTAGAACCGCTCAAGGTCCCATTTTATTATAATTATACCCTTTGTCTCCTATATATATACTAAGGAGACCTAGTGTTAGGAGCATTAAAAAATTGTCTCATTTTATTATAATTGTATTTATTGTAAGAGGAGGTTTCCCCCTCGAAGTGGAATATACTTATTGGTTTCCTATCATTTTGAAGGTGCAAGGATCATAACATTTGGTATTAGAGCTCTTGATCCTAGGGTTTTTTTGTTTCAAATAGAACATGTTAGTATGAAGTACTTCTTGGAGCAAAGACTATCTTCATAAGAGCAACAAAAGAAGGACAATAAATTAGCTTTGAGGTATCATGGTCCCTATAAGGTGTTGTAGAGGATTGGAAGTATGGCTTACAAAATTGAGTTTCTTCCATATTATCATGTACATCTAGTCTTCCATGTTTCTTTATTAAATTAGGTAATCGGTGATAAGATCCTAGTCCAAACTATTCTACCAGAAATTATTGAAGAAGGGAAAATAATACTAGAACCATAAACAATTTTCTAAATAAGCACTAAGAAGCTAAGAAGTCGAGAAATACAAATGGAAGAATCTACCAATGGAAGAAGCGACATGTGAAGATGAGTCGCTCATGAAATAACACCCACAAATAATCAAGTGTTAAGAATAACACTTCTTTGAAGGGCAGGGGCATGTTAAGCCCTATATAAACCCCATTTTAACCCAAAAAAAACTTATTAAGCCCTATATATTTAGTGATTGCATTTCTATTTTTATATTGTCACGCATGTTAGAACCCCTCATGGTCCCATTTTATTATAATTACACCCTTTGTCTCCTATATATATACTAAGAAGACCTAGCCGTAAGAGCATCAAACATTGTATTATTCATTTTATTTATTATAATACGAGGTTTCCCCTTGAAAGTGGGAAATAATTATTAGTTTCTTATCAATTTTATGGTGCAAGGATCATAACAAAAGCTTTGGAGGATGAAATACACCTCTAATGCATAGAAATTTACCTTGTTTGAATGAACGCTTAATGTCCACAATTGCTAATACAGAACAATGTTTGGCAACACAAAAATATGGTTCAACAATTATATCTTTGGGAGGTTAGAAATCGATACTCAATACTTTTATGGTATGATTCATGATAGAAAATCCTTATAATAAGCATGCCTCATAGTTTGGTTGACACTCAAAACACCTTTCTTGCAAACCACTAAGAATACCTTCATTATTGTTGGAAAATAAATGAGGAAGAGCAAGAAACAAATCAAAGAATCTAGAAACCACTAAATAAAAGGCTAGTAGGCATCTCTCGTTAAAACAAAGAGAACCTTTGGAAGAATCTTAGGGAGAGGAAATTTTCATTACAAAGAGGAGGGTATTATCAACTTGGGATAACAAGGCAAATTAACCTTCACATTCAAGGAAGCATATGTCCTTAATCCTACAAACTAGGAAGGGGCTCCTCAAAAAGTTTGAAATTAGATTTGGAATCCTATGCTTTGGACCAAGATTGCTTTATTTTTGATAAGTAGCTATTTAAAAAGTCCTCAGTTGGATTAAGCTAAGTTTAAGAAAATTTGAATTTCCCTCAATTTACCAAATATATTAGTTCAGAGATGACAAATAAAAGCACACTTTTAATGATTGCAAAATGGCCTTGCGTCTCTTTGGGATAAAGGATCATAACACTTTCGTTAATTAAATGATAATATATAAAATCTTAATATCTCTTTTGGAATTTTAGAACACTTTCATTAATTAAATGAAAATAGGAAAGATCTTAATATCACTTTGGAAATTTGGAAACCTAAGGCCTTTGAAAACTTGATTTTAATTAAGCCCTATTTTATTCTATCTAATGTGGGAAATGGGAAATATGAAAGGAAATAAATTGACAGAATTTAAAAATTCAAAGGATAGAGATGGGAGAACATCAAACTCAACCTTTGAGAAATAATCTATGCAAAATGTTGGTACGAAGAAGACAAGAAGCATCTTATGAAGTAATAAAATATTATTTATAACTTGTAGAATTGACATGAAAATAAGCTTGGTAATTTTTAATAGAATATTCCAAGGATAGGGTTTGGAGTA